>PVKU01000922.1:0-371613 GCA_004027475.1 Anoura caudifer
CAATAGGGGAGTGGGAGGAGGAGAGAGGGGGACAAGGTACATAGAACAAGTAGCACAGATGGTGGGTAGAAAATAGACAGGGGGAGGGCAAGAATAGTGTGGGAAATGTAGAAGCTAAAGAACTTATGACCCATGGACATGAACTAAAGGGGGGAATGTGGGTGGGGGGTATGCAGGGTGGAGGGGAATGAAGGGGGAAAATGAGGCAACTGTAATAGCATAATCAATAAAATATAATTTAAAAAAAAATTCCCAGGGCTGCTTGTGGTTGTTTACAGACAAGAGAGGAAGAAAAGGTTATACATCGCCTCTCCAGTGGGCCAGGAAGAGGAGATTTAATCTGGCAAGACATTCAAGTCTTTAAGCACCAACTTTCTGGAGATGCCTCACTTGATCCCAACCTGTCCTCTGTCACCTTCACTTTCACTACTAAATACAGAGTCCGGCAGAAGTAAGGAAATAATATGGGTGTAGTAGTTGATAGTTTTAATTTGAACATTTCACCTAAAATGTCATATGGTGTGCTTGAGTGTGATATTGGTACGTTACAGATTTACATGTTTATGATTTTGTAATAAAAGATTTTGTAATAAACCAGGGCGTTATTTGTGTGAACCCTGTGTGTAAACGCGCTGCCTCTGGCACAGCCACCAGCGACTTGAATTGACAGCACGTGTGTGTGTGCGTGCACTCTGGTCACATGGGAATTAAAAACACGTTGATGCCTGTGTTTACTCCAGAGCCGTGAATCGGAATCTCCAGGAGATTAAAGAGCAGGGCCAGTCTCTGGCTGGGTTAGCCTGGAAAGCTTCCTGGGCGGCTCTGAGCTATATCCCTGGATAAAAACTGTTCCTCTTGAAGGGTTGCTTGGCTGGAAGATTAGATGTGAGGTTACATTTAGCAATGCATTTGGGGTTTTGTGGGGTTTTGCCTGGAAACCTCACCCCCACTGCAGCATCATTCCTTTGGGGAAAAGTGTTTCCAGTTCTAAACCAACAAAGAAGCAGTAAGGACCCCAGGCCCCATGGCCTGGCAGTGTCGTCCCTGTGTTCGGAGAAGGGCCTGTGCTCTCCTCTTCAGCGCGGCTCTGTGCATTTCCCCCCACAGTTCTACAGCGTCAGTGGGATGCCCACGCGGAGCTTGGACAACAGCATCTGCGCTGTCTGTGGACAGAAGACCATTGTGGAGCTCGATGAGGAAGGGCTCATTGAAGACACCTACCAGCTTTCCTGCAATCACGTGTATCCTTTCCGTGGGAAACCATTCAGTCCTTAGGAAGCAGTATCGGGAGGCAGATTTCAAGTAACCTGAGTGGAGTACAGACAATGGCAAGTTAGGGAAGATGGTCTCATCACCTTCCCTCCTGCCTCTGGTCTTCCTCTCCCCTCTCCCCTGCCCGGCGTGGTTCCCAGGCCTTTCTGCTGCCACCCATCTTTTCTTTCTGAGACTTCCTGATCATCCCTGCTGAATATGAACTGCTAATTTAAGGTGAACCTCCTCCTGCAGCAGTTTTCTTTGTAAAAAAGGAATCTTAATGCCACAGGGACAGGAAGGCTGCAGCATCTGTATAGGATGCTGGCTGGAAAAGTTGGGGAAGCCACAAGTGAACAGACAGCCAAGAAGGACCAGAGAGAGCAGGGGGTTGGGAGTGAGAAAAGAGTAACGTTTCAGGGGCCAGGAGGAGCTCGGGACTGTGTGGGTGGGGCCCTGGCTCTGAGTCTCCCAGGAACGAGAACAACAAAGTGTGTTTTGCCTTCAGATAACCCTGGGAATCTGCTTGTGTCATCAAGGGTGATGGGGGCAGACAGGATAATGCCACAGGCAGCGGGGCACCCCACATTACAAAAGGAGGGACCAAAATGTGAGCTCCTGGTCCTTGGACCATTGGGCTCCTCTGTCAGTGAATTCTGCTCCAAATAGCCATCTACTGACCGAAGGATCTTCAGATGCTAGGGACCAGGCAGGCAGGGCCTGGGCACCAGCACTCTCTGGGGACCTCAGTAACCATGGAGGAGAACCTCAGTATGGGGAACGACGCTGGGATCGAGAGTCCCAAGCGAGGCAGCATGTCACTCTGGATACCAAAGCTGGGTTTGGGCTGGCCAACAATTCTTTCCTAAATACATGATACTTTATTTTATAGTGTAACATCCACTTTACAATATTACTATACACTCAGAGCAAAGCTCTGGCATTATAAGGTGCTTAAACCGTCTGTCTCTTGCCTCAAAGCCACCTGTCTCAGTCAGTAGTACCCTAGGGTGTGCAGCGCTTATGATTCAATTCTGTTTAATCCGCGCAGACTGTACTTACTCGATCCCAAGAGTAAGAAAGAGGACCAAATGCATTTGAAATGTAACAGGAACCTTTACTCCAACATGTTAGCCTCTACATGTTAAGGTAAGAAACAGTGATATTCCATATGGAAATCCATGGTGGTTTTCAATGTGATACCCTTCCCCAAAATCTGTCATTCTTAGTAGAAGTTTTCCAAGGCTGGCCCTAGTTTTAAATATGATTTGCTTTTCAAATGTTGGAACAGTGCCCCTGTTGCCCTTTGCGAGTGGAAATATTTCCTCTCTCCACCTTTAAAAGCCCTTAGGGACCGTTGTACATGTGTGCCTGTGTAATCCAAAATGTAGTTATCTTTAAACTTGCTTCGCAGGGAGTATTACTAATGGCCAATTTTAGCATGAGTCACATTAACAAGGCAGGGGCTGAGATCTGAGTATGGCTCTGCAGCAAATCAGCACAGAGATTCTGAAGATGAAAGAGAATATTAAAGAGGAGGTGGATGTTTCGATGCTGGCTCCAGCCCTTTTGAATGAAGGGCCAAATGAGTTTTGGTTCAAAATCTTTGTTACAATAGCATGCTTTATGTTGACCTAAGCATATTGCAAAGTAACCCCTATACTAAGAACATAAAATAGTGGAAGTTCTGTGTTGCACGTTTCTCTGACATTGGGGAATTATCCACATAGCCTTGACTTGCCTACACCGCCATAATCCGCCCTTTGTTAGGGGGCGAGGGGCCTTCTGCATCATTGCCACTGACATGGGTATCTGACAGGCCACTCAGAAAATCAGGAGATCTTGGTCCACAAAGCCACATTGGGATCAACGACTGTAGAAATTAATAAATGAATAGGATTGATCTATTATAATCATTTTGCCCAAGTCTGCAATGCTGTGAAACCTGGGAAAAATATATTTGCAAAAGTAATTGGCTTTGAGCAATTCATTCAAATATTCATTCGATGCACAGGCACTTAGGCCTAAGGTGCCGAGGACAGAGAGGGATGCGACATAGCGTGTGGTCCAGGACAGACACACAGAGGACAGAAAGTCATGATGCAGTGTGGTACACGTTGTAGTAAGAGTAAGTCCCTGGTGCTTTGGGAAGCATAGAGTTTACTCTCAACCTTGGAGGCAAAGGGTCAGACTTTCTAGATAAGGAGATATACACAGATGAATTTGTAAATGCCTAGTTTATATTCTATTAAAAACAACTGGCTCCTTATCAGTAATAAAAAAAAAGCTAAGAAAAAAATTAGAAGCTAATGAAAACATTTTTAAGTTCATGACCACAAATAATTTAAATTCATCTAAGTGCCTAAGACAAGTCTGATTACACGGTAGATAATGAGTAACGCACAGAAGGAGGAGAGTGAAATGCTATGGGAAATGCACGAGAAATGCACAGTAAGCAAGGCAGGGAAATAAAATGATGCATTTACATTCGATATTACTGTAAAAAAGCACTTTCACATCCTTTATCTAATTTAATTCTTATGAGGATCAAGTGAAGCAAGAACAAGCGAGGCCAAGAAGCTTGATAAACAAGCTCCTCAGGGTCATAAAGCTGAGTTCTTGGTAGGGGTTGGGGGGGCACGGTCAACTGTCCTCCAGAATCTCCCCCAAAAAAGTGATGCTCACAATCAAGTTGTGCCTGACAGCCATCCTCTCACCCTCCACTACTCCACCCTACAGATGGGATCATATCCATGGTGTCCGCATGAAGCCAACCTTGCCTTTCATACCCAGAAGCTTCCCTAACAAGATACCGAAGCTTTCATGAATTCTGCATCCGAGGCTGGTGTATTGTTGGTAAAAAGCAGACTTGCCCTTACTGCAAAGAGAAGGTTGATTTGAAGAGGATGATCAGTAACCCGTATCCTTTTTAAAAAAAAAAAAAAGTTATAAAATATTATCTTAAATGTTTCTGGTGAAGCATTCTTCAGTATAAACTTTCACTGTCTTCACTGTAGTTACAGCAGGAAACTTGCGTGTCTCCCTAGTCGCCCATTTCATCGGAACGACTTACTGGCTTCTTTCTTTTCTCCCCTGTGCCTATTACTACCCTGGTTAGGACCTTAAGTACCAAAAAGAGACATTCTACTCTTTATTTTCCATATGTGCCACCACGTGGGCTTTAGTGGAAATATGATGGGACATTGCAAAAGATAAGTAAATATATGGAAGGATTAGATAGATAGATAGACAGATAGATGAATGATAAGTAATAGGTGGATGATAGGCTGGGTGGGTAGGCAGACAGAGAGCTTGAAATTTAAATTTTAAAAGCCCCAAATGTGAACTAAAGTATAGAAAGGTATTTTTAGGGTGTTCCAAATTTTATTATTTCTATTAATGAGTAGGGCCTTCCCCCTTAGATTTAGGCTTTTTAAATTCTTTGCCATGCCCTCATCTTTTCTTAGGCTAAAGCCTAGTGATAATGATATTGAAAGGAAACAAGGCCTGTACAGGCTTGGTCAGCTTACGGCAGCAACTGGGATTTTTATAGACCCCAGGATCCCTATCTGAATAAATCCAAATCTCACTGAGGCACAGGAAGGTAATGACCACATTCAGAGCTGACTGCAAAGACTTAGTCCTCGGCCCCACTGGCTCTAAACCATAGTACATGTATCTCTTCCGGGGCAGGGGGTGGTAAATGAGACTAAAATACATCCCCCTTATGAGAAGTGCCAGGTACCCTCTCTTCTCATCAGACAGTCTTTCTATACTTTCCCAGTACCAGTCACCTAAACTGTACAGTGCTAAAGGGGATACTGCCCTTGCTCCCAGCTCCTCACCAACCCTAAACATAGTCTGTACATGCCCCAACCCCCCATCTCTGAGGTCTGCAAATCAAAGAAAGACTTTCGAGTTAGGGAGCAGAAGAGGCATGTTGATGGGTCTTTGGGTCTCAGGGCCAGGCCATAGCTAGGGAACACCGTCTGCAGCTGCCAGCTCTACCCACAGGCTTGGCCTTTCCCAGGGAGTCCCCGCAACTCAGCACAATCAGGGCCAAAGGTGTGCGGTGCTCCTTCCTCCTTCCTGGTCATATGCTCCCCCTGAATTTCCATTCTCTTATGAGGAGACGGAGCCCAGAACTGTTTTTGGTGAATAACTTATAAAACCACAGTTCATAAATCTTCATTATAAAATTGGTCATAATGTGATCATAAATGTCACCTTTAATGATCATTTAAATAGCAAAGAACAATTGGTTTCTTTATAAAGTCTTGAGAGAGTAAGGTTTTGAATATCACATGTGTTCTTTCTGAGACTCAGAAGAAACAGCTGCCTGTGAAAAACTGCCGTTATGCATGCAGTGTTCCTCTCAGAGACACTGTGTATTAAGTCCCCTTCTGTAGTTTATCAAAGACACCAGGAAAAGGTACATCTTATCTGAGAACACAGGCTTTTCTTTTGATTATGCCATGAGTTTCCTCTGATGAGCTGACTACAGGAAAGCCCAGAGCTATTTTGCTCAGTTATAGCAGCTCCCTTATCCTTGGCTTTCCAACGTAGTCATTCCCCTCTTCCTCTTTCTTTTAGTATACGACCCTTGCCTTTTATTACTCTTTTATAGTTTGGGATTTTAGTATAAAGTTGTATTTTTAAAAATTAGGTGCAATGTAAACAACTATGATAGCCAAATGCTATAAAAATTATGTAAGGGGCTTTTAAATGAGCACAGAGAATTAACAAGAAAGGAAATGACCACTCATGACATTGCTTATTATATTTGCATATGATATTTACAAATATTCCTGCCACTGGGCCATATATAGGACAACCTCCTTAACTGAGATTTAGCTGGGAGCGCACACACATTTTGTACGGACAAGTCCTGGACTGGCTTCGCTATTTGGTGGCCTGGCAACCCATGGTGATAGGAATAGTTCAAGGCATTAACTATTCGCTGGGGCTGGAATAATACAGCGGACTCACCCCAGAGGCAATGGATTGCGTGTTGAAATGTTTTGAGAAGTCCTTGATCCTACATTAACCATTGACACTTTCTTTTTTTTTTATTTTTTTTATTTTAGAGATGATTCCAAGAGTCCAGAGAATTGAATAAAATTTGGTGGTGTACATAAGGCAGTTTGTCTATGTGGAAAGAATTTAGACATAGAATAAAGAATTCCGTTAAAGAACTGAACAACAGGATAAACAAATGAAGTAGACTTTGCAGCTTTCCCATTATGAGTATAGAAAACATGGATTAGAAAAATCCATGGATGCAACACATTCACTACAAACCTCCATGGACACCTTGCCTCTAATTTGGGTGATGTTGATGTCATTTCAGAGGTTTGCAAAGTACTTCTCACAGAGAACGTTTAGTGATAACTAATACCTTCTGGTCAGTTCAACATCTTCAGAGAAGTCAGCAGAGGTCTTAAGTCATCTTCGGTTTAAGAATCTGGCCTTTTCTACACTTTGTGCTTGTGACCACGTGGCCACTTTGGCACCACAAAGCGCTTCCGCAGAGACAGGACTACCCCCGTAGCACTGGGTGCCACCGCCCACTCAATGCGCCGGAGCGGTGCCAGGTTTCCTTGGCCACCGAGTGTGCCTGGCGCATCGAGGGGCTGCACTGACAGGGAGAGAGTCACTCTCTTCTCGTGTGTCGCTCTGCACACACACACACTCATAGGCGATCACTCCATGGCTGTCCTCTGCTTTCATTTTCTTCATAGCACTTATCAATGCCTGCAACCATATCATAAATTTATTTATTATTTATTGTTTGTCTTTCCCTCCATGAAGGCAGAGAATTTTATCTGTTTTTCCTTCCTGCTGTATCTCCAGCACCTGGAATAGCACCTGGTATATAGTAGGCACTCAATAAATATTTGCTGAATACTAAAAATAATCCCTTTGAAGTCAGGAACAAAATTAACAGGATAGGAAAGACCACTCAGAAAGAATTAACCCACAAATGATGTGTCAGAATCCCCCAAATCAATTTGGTTTAAAGTACTGGTCATTCGTTAAACAGCCAACACTGTATACATAACACCAGGCATCTACTCTGGAATATTTAAAAGGTATTAACACTCATACAAAGTAGAAAAAGAAAACTCACCCACTGTCAAAAATATTGGCAACACACATAATGCTATTCACAGTTCCATTATAGTTTTAACAAAGAAAACTCACACTAAGTTTTCTACCTGTTGGTACTTTTCCTTCTTGAAGCTGCCCAGTCCTTCAGCGTCATGATTGGTTCACCATCCATATTACTTGGAGACTTAACTCTTATTTCTCTACTCAGCCAACAATTTTTAAGATATATTTATTTTTAGAGAGAGGAGAAAGGAGAGAGAAAGAGAAGGAGAGAAACATCAATGTGTGGTTGCCTCATATGATACCTACTGGGGACCTGGCCCACAACCCAGGCATGTACCCTGACTGGGAATTGAACCGGTGACCCTTTGGTTCACAAGCCAGCACTCAATCCACTGAGCCACACCAGCCAGGGCTCCACTCAGCAAATACTTCAACAATTCAATAGTTATTACATAACAGGCATGCACAAGGATTAATGAGATAAAACAAGATTCTTGATCTTATGGTCTATTGACAAATAAAAGAGCTCACAGCTGGATTAACACTAAGAATTAGTTTTTCTTCTGGAAAAGAAGGAGCCCTTAAATTGATCTCGGATGTGTTTGCCACTTATCACCAGTGGACAGCTGCACGAGTGCTGCTTTTACTACAGAGTCTGTTTACTTTATTTTTGTCTATTTTTAAGAGCTTAACTATCAAACTTTATTCTTTAAATTTTTTTAAATTTACTGATTTCAGAGAGAAAGAGAGAAACATTGACCTGTTGTTCCACCCATCCATGCATTCACCGATTCTTGTATGTGCCCTGACCAGGGATTGAACCTGCAACCTTGGTATAGATGGGGCGATGCTCTAACCAAGTGAGTTACCTGGCCAGGGTGCTTTCAGAACCTTTGGAACCCCGAGCAAGTAAGCTAGTATGAATTTGCTGAAATTCTGAATAACCCTCAGAGTTAGAAATATGTTAGATAATAATAGCTAAACAATCTCAGAAAAAATAAAGATGCTATTTTTATGCAGTTTAAATATTTAAAATTGAATCCCAGTGTTTTAAAGTAATATATGTAAAATATTGGAGACCTACACACTATATAGTTATCAGTGGTTATCCAGAGGTGAAAGGATGAAAGCTTACTTTCTTTTCTATAATCTTATCTCTTTTACAAAATTTCTACAGTGAACATGTTTAACATTTGCAGTGAGAAACATAAAGATCATTTTAAAACTATTACTCTGAATCTATCAATTAACTATGAAGTTATTTCTATTGCTGTGTAAATTATTGCAATTCAATCTAACAGATCAAGTCCATGCTAAATGTGTCTAGTTCTCATGATAATTAGCATTGAACTTAATGTAGAAAATAGAGAAGTGAAGCAAAAAGTCCATTTTTGTGCTCAGCTTCTGTGGCATCCCCTCCAGTTTCCTTCTCCTGAATTTAGCCATTTTTTTCTTAGGCTGGCTACTGTCTCCTCCCTAACACTGTCCCAGGATTCGTATGAGCAGAAACATTATGTGGGTGCCTGAAGACTAAAGCCTGTTATGCACTTAATGAACTTATTTCTTTGGGATATTTTTCTGCAAACAGCAGGATCCCTTATACCCCCTCCAGTACCCATTACAGAAAAATATCCATTTGCAAATGATAATACATAAAGAGATGAATTACTTCATCTGGAATTACTTCATCTGGCAAATAGTAACAGCTACCACAGGGTCCCTGTCACCCCAGGCAAGCACCCCACGGTTCCTGTTCCCATAGGCTTGCCCTCCTCACCCCTCCAAAGGGAACAGAGACCCAGGAGCATGTGCTCAGTGGTGCAGTTACATTACTGCACATTAATATCTGCATCATACCCCATGGCTTCAATATCATTATCCCTATTTTCAGGGCAGGAAAGTATTTTGGGTAGGTTAAATAACTTGCCCAAAGATATGTATCTACTAACCCAGGACTTTCTTGACCCTGGAGCCCAATTAACCACACAACCCCAGTTCCGGCTGGGAACTGAGGAAGGTCAGACGAAGTTCACTTCCTCTCACATGTGGTTCCCAGCTTAAGAAGAAAATTGCACCAAGTCTGTAAATAGCATTCATTGCATTAAATTTAATGTATTATTAAATCTAGATTAGAAAAATTAATATACGGAAGTATTGTCTATCTTTTAAATTATCATGTGTCAAATATTTTTGTATTTGGGAGGAATCTCTAGGTTTAGACTTGTTTAAAAATTTATTTAGCTCATGGGGACTATTTTTCAAAAGAAAAGAAGAGAGGAAGGCCTTTTTAGAACCACAGTCAAGACTTTTCAAAGAAGAAAGCACCACGACCCAGGGGCGACAGCCTAGAAGAGAGGGACCGGGAGCCAGAGTCATCAGATGCAAACCAGACCTTCGCACAGTTCAGGCATGGAGGAAATGAGTCAGGAATATGGGAGGCTTCTTTCAAATTCTTCTGAACTGCGTATTTTATTTACTTTATTAGTGTGATTTTCATTGAAAAACATAATTTACTGTATCTTGGGTTGGTTATCGTCATTCAAGCAATTACGACTAGAGAAACCTATCAAACACTCAGACAGGCTTAGTTCACATGAAAACATACCCTTTTTTAGGCATTTTGTATTCCGTAAAGTTCGAGGGAGACACACAACACTTTTTTCTAGGAACAGCAATACTGGGGCTGAGTGACCCCAATTTTTGCCCTTTTGGTCACAAGAGCAGCCGCACAGAGAGAAGACAGCCAGGTGGGACAGCAGATGCCCTCAGCAGACACAGATGAGCCTGCGAGTGGCGAGACGGCTGCATGTCCACTTGAAATCTTCTGTTCATCTGTGTCTTTCCTAAAGAACGAAACCATTTGCTAAAGATAATTCAGATGTCAAAAATGGCCTTAGATCATGATTATCTCCTACGATAAAGAAAAACCAAAACCATTTTTTTTCCAGTCTGGTAGCACTTGGTATAAAACAGCACTCTAGATAAAAATTGAACAGTTTTAGTATCCTCAGTAAGCAAGTCCTCATGTGGCTTACATATACTTGTGTCAGGATGGACTTAGTTATAACTGGCGATAGAAAGACCGCCCCCAGACCAAGATTGGTCTTTCACGAAGGAACCTAGGACTTGATTGCTGCTCTCAAATTTAACCAAAACCCTTCCTGCTGAGTCTCATCCGTGGGCCACTCCAGGTAGGTCTTGGTGTTCATTATCCTCCGCAGCTTACAGAAACGCTGGGGAATGGCCTTCTTCTCAATGGGCTCCAGCAGAATGAGAATGGCGGCATCGTTGTTCTCATCAAAGAGACGGAAATGGGAGAAGTCCAGTTCATACTTGCACCACTCACTCTTCACAAAGTTTTCGGAAAGCACAAAGATGGTTTTGTGGCTCTTTTCAATGGAGTCGATGATATTGTCAATAATCCATTTGCCGGGAATAAAGTCCCGCTTATGAAGACACAACTGAAAGGGAGGGTCAAAGTGCTCCAGCTGCTGGACCATCAGGTTCTCCACCCAGTGGGAATCCCGTTCACTGTAAGACACAAAGGCATCATAACAGACGTCCCTCTGGGGAGCTCTCCGGGGCTTCCTCTTGGCCTGGAGCCAGGCCCACGTCATCTTCATATACCACAGGCCATGGAGATGGTGGCACAGGGCCCCTGTGAGAAGGATCAACAGGAAAAGGACACAGCACACGGCAGACACCAGAGCCACCCTGTGGCACTCAGAAACCGAGAGACGGGTGTCCTGAACCCGCTGGCCCCGCACGTGGGATGGAGAATCACACAGGTAGTTTTCAGGCCAGTCAGTGAGGATCTGGGCCAGTGCCTGCTGCTCCCGAGTGAAAGACAAGAATTCACAGGAGCAAATGAAATTGTTGCCGCCAGCTTCCAAAGTCTTCAGGGTTTGGAAAGAATCCAGTTGTTCCTTGGAGAAAGTATTTATCGTATTTCTGCTGATCCTCATGACGAGTAACATGGGTAGGAAGGAGGCATCTGGAAGAGTCTTCAACTTATTTCCAGAAATATAAAGTTCTTTGAGTTGTGGCATTGTCAAAGAAAAGGAATTGAGGTTGTTATTGCTAATATCTAAAATTTCCAGGGTCTGAGGAATGCAGTCAGTTAAACTGTGTATTCTTGTGCTGGATAAGTTCAAATATTTCATCTTTTCTGGCCACCGACAAGTTTGAGATATAGGATGGAAATTATTCTTACTGATGTCAAGGTTAGTCAGATTTTTCAGATTAAGCAAAATTTCTCCAGTTTCTTCCAATGATGTCAAATGGTTTTGCCTTAAAATTAAGGTTTGCAGGGAGGGCCAGGCATTCTCACAGGCTGAGTTTCTCAATAAGTTTTCAACCAGTAAATTCTCATTGAGATCCAAATATTCTAATGATTTTAAATGTTGCGAAAGTGAACAAGGAACCAGAAAAACCTTGCTGTTTTCTATTGTGATTCTTTTAACTTGTCCTATAAATGCATATATAGTTCTCAGATCATAAAATAAGTAAAAATTTGGAATATGCAACCTTCGTATTGTTAATGTCTCTACGTTACTTAGACCTTTAACTGCGTCCAGAACAGATATATCAAAATCACCAACTCCTTTATAGATACAGTTATCAAACTCCACATCTAACATTCCAGAAACATAATATAACAGTTTCACAACTTCTTGAAAACTATCATCAGTGATTTCCACATTTCTGAATGTAAACTTTTTAATAAATGTCTTGGTTTCATTGATGGATACTTTTGAAAAACGGAAAGTGTTCAAGTGAGTACCTATCAGTTCCAAATGTTCCAAGGAACCTAAAAGGTCCGTGAAAATCTCCAGCAGGAAAACAGGCTGCTTCGTGTGAAGGACCAGATGGCTGACACTCTGAATGGACTTCAAACTCTGGGGCCCATACCTCTGGAGATTTGACGCATCAATCTCAAGTTCCTCAAGAAAAGTGAGCCCCACAAAATCCCTTTCCTGAATTTCAGTGAAGTTGTCAGTATTTCCTACTTTCAAGATTCGCAAATTGGTGAGATGAGAAAAAAGAGATGTTTTCCCAAGTGTTTTATAAGGATTTCCCAGTAAGTTTAAAAATTTCAGGGAAGTGAGGGGCTTGAACCAGGAGGATGATAAACTAGATAAGTGATTGCAGGATAAATCCAAATGTTCGAGACTCCCCAGGGAGCAAAAGGCATCTTCCTCTATGGTGTTAATGTTATTAGACCCCAGCCTCAAAGCCTTGAGGTTCACACACATCCGCAGGTCACTGTTGCTGACATGGGTGATCATGTTGTCCGACAGGTCAAGGCCTTTCACGGTGGCCATGAGCCCTGAGGGGATGGAGCTTAAATATCTGGAGCGGCCGTCACAGACACCAGTGGGGTCGCAAGTCAGAGAAGAAGCCTGACCGGGGGCCCCTTCCTTGGACAGGCTGGTTACGGCCCCCAAGACCCACACTGTCCACAAAACACGTGACATCATCCCGTGATTCAACCTACAAAGAAAAGAGGGCTCAAGTGAGTGGTTGTGTTTCCCAGCATATTGCGATTCCAGTTCTCGAGAAATGTTTTGTAAAGTGTCACGCTCACGCGCACACAGGAGCTACCCGGAAATAACTGAGAGGCAACCAGAATGAATGAACGAAGATGAATTAACTTTAATAATTAATTAACTAATGTAAGGATAAATGAATGAGTTCCCTGACACATTCAGCAGCACTATCAGAAGTACACTGCCACTGTGCAGTGACTTAAAAGCCCAATGCCCTCCGGGAGTACAGAGCAGGACTCGGTCAACGCGGGCTGAAAGGACGAGTACATGAATGCACGGAAGGACGAACAAGCAAGCAGCTTAAGAAAAAGGGCTAAACTTTACCATACCCGTTTATAATCACCTGCTCCTGCACTTCAAGCCTTCTTATATTTAAGCGTGCCCCTTCCCTGCCTACGGTCCCCTGAGAGTTAGAGGCCTCAGAGCCAAACCACAGCTCCTATTGGACAACTATTCATGGAATGCAGCTCCAGGAACACATGCTGGCTGACCAAAAGAAAAAAGGTCCCATTCTTTGTCAACGCTGTCTGGCAGCTGCTCCTGGCAGGCGGGAAGGATGCTGGCAACACCAGTCAGAACAGAGTGGTGTGCTGCGCTGAGGGACAATCAGACCATGAGACCTTTCTCTTCCTGCAGAGAATTAAGACAGAAAGCAGCGCTTGCCTCTGGATGGGCGGTTCCGATGAATGTGGGGGAAAGAAAGCTGCTGGCACACTTTCCACCCGTGAAGCTGACACTTTCTCTCTGCCCAGTCCTCCTTCAGCTTTGTTCAGCTTTCTCATTCCATGTGTCTGTGCTCCTCTGTCTGTGCTTGATAACTGAATTAACTGTACAAAATTTTTTTTAAATTTAACTCCAAGAACAAAAATTTTCATGGTTAAAATCAATTTCCCACCTTCCTAAGTTCCCACAGAATCTGAAAGATTATAAAGGTCTAGGCTATATAACTTACAGGCACAGGAAATTAAAAGATGACTAACATTAATACATATTTGGGCCCTAGCTGGTATAGCTCAGTGGACTGAGCACCAGCCTGCAAACCAAAGGGTCACTGGTTTAATTAGCAGTCAAGGCACATGCCTGGGTTGCAGGCCAGGTCCCCAGTAGGGGGCACATGAGAGGCAAGCACACATTGATGTTTCTCTCCCTCTCTTTCTCCCTCCCTTCCCCTATGTCTAAAAAAATAAGTAAATAAAATCTTTTTTTAAAAAATTTGTACTTGGTCTGGGAATGTAATTGCTGTTGCAGCCAGATTTTTTTTTTTTTTTTTTTTTTTTTTAGCCACATCAATGTCTCTGTTTTCCATCCCTTCTTATCTTTTTTAGATCACTGGGGTCATACCATGCATATTTATTCGGGATTTTCATTTCTCATCTCAAAAAAAGCTTGACATCTATATCAGTATATAAGTACGTTTCTGAGTTTTTCCAACGAATCACGGCATTTTATAGTATAGACCAACTATAATTTCGTAATCATCACCAGGCAATTTCGTCATTGTGGAAACATCACAGAGTGCACTTACACAAGCCCACTACACACCCAGGCTACAGGGTGTAGCCTGCTGCTCCCAGGGTGCAAGTCTGTACAGCATGTTACTGTACAAAACAACGCGAGACTACATCACGCATAAGAGAAAATGATGTAATCCAGAGAGGGGGTAAACATGAAAGGTATGAGGCTGCTGCTGGGATAACACAGCACACTGTTTCGCAGCAAACTTTTTAAGTATAAATAGAAAGAGTGTGCTCTAAAATAGCAATAAAAAGCATAGTACAGTAAATATCAATACATAAACCAGGAACATAGTCGTTTGCTATCATCACTAAACTATGCACTCCACATAACTGTGTGTGCTGTACTTCTATATGACTGGCAGCGCAGTAGGTGTGCTACACCGGCATCACCACAAACACAGGAGCAATGTGTTGCACTACGACATTACAACGGCTACCACGTCACCAGGTGATAGGAATTTTTCAGCTCCATTATACCCTTAGGGGACCACCATCATATACGTGCATCATGTTAGTCCATCACATGGTCCGACTGAAATGTTATATGGCACAGGGCTATTATTACAATTATTAAGTTATAGGGGCTCTTTATACACTCTGGAAATGGAAGATAGATGAATTAAAAATATCTTCTTCCACTCTGTGGTTTGCCTTTTCACTTTCTTAGTGAAATCTTTTAATAAATGCATGTACTTAAATTTTCTATTGTTCTTTAATTGTGATTTCTGTGATGTGTTTCAAAATTCTTTCTTACATTATCACAAAGATATTCATTATTTCCTAAAATCTTTACTGTTTTGCCTTTCACTTTAAAGGCCTACAGTTTACCTGGAACTCATATCTGAGGAAGCAGACAGGATTAATTTTTTTTTTCCAATTGAGCCAGCACTATTTTTAAAAAGCTCATTCTGGGACAACAATCAGCAATATTACCTCTGCCAACAGCCACATGTTCTCATGGCGGCAGGTCTGTGTCAGTGCACTCTGTTCTCATCTTCGCCTGTCCTTGTACTGGTAACGCGCTACATTAAATATGTCTTAATATCCAGGAGAGTAAGTCCTTCCTCCTTATCTTCTTCAAGTGAGTCTTGGTTAGTCTGGATCCTTCGCATATTCTTCTAAACTGCAGAATCAGCTTATCCGTTTCAAAAGCAAAACTTGTTTATTTTAATTGACAATGCCATGAATCTATAGATCAATTTGGGAATTGTTGACATCATTATGATCTTAAATCTCCCAATCCTTGAACATGACATCTTCCCACTTATTTAAGATTTCTTTAATTTATCACAATAATATTTTATAGTTTTCTGTATAGAGGTCTTGGGCATATTTTGTGAGATATATTCCTAAGCATTAGATACTTGTGAGTTTTGAAAAGGGTATTATGTATTTAAATATGACATATACATCTATATGTATAAATTTAGTTAAATTTTATATATTTACCTTGCATTGAGCAACCTTGATGGACTTAGTAATTCCACAGCTGATAGGTATTTTTTAAATTTCTAGGTATACAACCATATCATCCAGATATAATGATCCTAGTTCTTTTTTCCATCCTTACACTTTTTTTTTTAAGATTCTGTTTATTTATTTTAGAAAGAGAAGGGAGGGAGAGAGGGACATTAATGTGTGGTTGCCTCTTGAATGCCCCCTACTGGGAACCTGACCTGACCTGGCCCACAACCCAGGCATGTGACCCGACTGGAAATTGAACCAGTGACCCTTTGTTTTGCAGGCTGGTGCTCAATCCACTGAGCCACACCAGCCAGGGCCCAATCTTTACACTTTTATTCCATTTTCTTGATTACTGAGTGTTGAACTTATCAAATCTCTTTTTTCTTCCTGTATCTATTGAGATAATAACAAGAATTTCCTACTTTACCCTGTTAATAAACACTGGTGATTATATGAATCAATTTTAGTGTCAAGACAATTTTGCATTTTTAGAATAAACGCCAATTTGTCTGGATATATAATTTTTTGTATGTTGTTGGGTTGTATTTACTAATATTTTGTTCAGAATGTCTGCACCCCCCTTCGGAAGCTAACTTGCCCTGTCGGTTTTCTTTCCTCAGGCAGAATTCGTTAATGCCACACTCTGAGCCTGCAGCTCTTGTCACTGTGGTTTGTTCATTTACCTTGTTTTTGTTAAATTACATTAAGTTGACCTATTTAGCAGCTCTGCAATTATTCAAATGTTCTTTTTCTTCTTTCAGTTTTGGTAAATTGTGTTTTTCAAGAAATTTATTGTTTGGTTTTTTTTTCAAAGTTATCAACACGGTTACTTATAATACCCTCTTATGATTTTAATGTCTGCAGGACCTCTAGTTAATCGCCCTGTATTAGTCCTTGGATGAGATATTTATGCCTGCTTTGTTGAATTATCTTGCAAGAGGTTTACCATTTTACTGGCATTCTAAAAGAAACCAACCTCTCATTTTATAGATCCTCTATCTTTCTATTTCATTCATTTCTATTTTTATATTACTGTTTCCTTCCTTCTGCTTTTTCTAGATTTTACTCTTCTGATTCTAGTTTCTTGAGGTACATATTGCTCATTAACTTTCAGCCATGCTTTATTTCTAACATACTCATTTAAGGTAATAAATTTTCATCGACGCATTGGTTTAGCTGTATCCTTCAGGTCACTTTCTCTTCTGCTCTTTCCATATTTTGGTGTTTTTCAAGTTTCAGTCTAGATATTTTCTTCCAAGATGCTTTCTCATTAATTATTCCTTCTTCAGCCATGTTTAACTACTGTCAAATCCATCCACTGCTTTTATTTGGTTACTGCAATTTTCATCTTTATAATTTGTATTTGGTTCTTTTTCACTTCTAACTTTGTTATTTTTTTTTATAGTTTCCAATTGTCTCCCAAAACTTTCAATCTTGTCTTTTAACACTTTGAAGACAGTAAGCATACTCTGATTGGCTGCAGCACTTTTGACAGCCTTGAAGGACAGGAAGTTAAAGATTAAGGCCTGGGACAGTCCTGGATGAGACAAGCAAAACTGAACTAGAGAAGACAAATCCTCCCAGAGATTGTAGCACAGCTTTGACTTAATCTGGGTGGCTCAGACAGTCTTGATCCCTGAAAATGGAGTAACCTGGTTTCTGGAACACTAGTGCTCATGGGCACCTGCCAGAGCAAACGGAATGTTTCTCTAGGAGAAGAGAGCATCACCCTAGGCCCCAAATGCCTGTCTACAATTTCTCAGATACAATGTTCAGTGCACAATGAAAAAACAGCCAGGTAATAAAGGAAAAAAGATAATAAGTATGAGGAGAGCAGAAACAGGAGACAATGGAAACTAACCCATAAAGACTATTGATCTAGTATTGTACCTACCTCTAAAATCAAAAGAATTAAGATGAGATGGTCATTGTTGTTTGGTGCTACATTTATTCTGCTGTCATTCTGGTTAATCAGTTACTGAAAAAAAAGATCTACTTAGTATAACTGTACTGGGCAACCAAAATTATTCTATGTGTTCCACTTTATAATACATAGCACAGAGCTCAAGAAATATATACTAGTTTTTGGCTAATATTTAAAGTCGAATACATCTATTTTTTCCTAGTATTTTCACCTTAAAATATAAAATTTATAAGAACATAGATTTGGGGCTATTTCATACAAATACTATATGGTACCAATAGCATGGTGAGTTTTCAACAATAATAATTATTGATGATGCTAAAACTACAGTAAACAACATGGTACTTAAGACCAGAGTTACTTCCTCAATACATTACAGCACTGGGACAGAGAAACCCTCTGTGGAAGGCATGGGGGAAGGGGAAGGTGATGGCTCAGGTTGGACTGCATGGAGTTATATCCAAATGAGGGCTGGGCATCTGGGAAAGCATGAAAACCACCTGCTTGAAGAATTCAGGAAGCAGACAGGATAGCGGGGAATTATTTGTCCAAGACCAAGGAAAGGACGGAAGTCTGAGAAAACAGCCTGGTGTGAGAGGTGAGTTATGCTGCAGACATCCGCTGATCCAGGATAGGGAGGAAGTGAAACCCTGTGGCCCACAGTGAAACCACAACCAGATACTCACATTAGGGTTAGGGCTGTAATGTCTGGGTGAAGCAGGAGTGGAGAAGAAACTTGTGGCCCAGTGCAGAGCACAGAACTGAAAGGGAACTCTCCACCAAGCCATGCACAGAAAAAAGGCTGTACCTTATGTGAACAGGGCCATAAAAAATCTCTGCCCTCTGACCCAGAGTCTCAACCTGGCTGGAAGCCAGACTACTGAATATCTCCTGCAGGAAACCAGAACCCCATGCCGGCCATATATGCTGCTGTGGATCCAAATATTAAAAGATACAATAACTAAAAATATTTCAGAATTGAAGAAAAATGTCAGATTACAAATGTATATTGAATCGGAAGGAAGGAAGGAAGGAAGGAAGGAAGGAAGGAAGGAAGGAAGGACAGAAATTTCTCACTTAACTCCAATACAATAAAATATTTTCAAAGGGCTGAGAAAACATACTTGTCCATCTATACCAGCAATTTTCAACCTTTTCATTTCATAGCACACATAAACTAACATTCTGCAGCACATCAAATACACACACACAAATATATATTTTGCCGATCTGGCCAAAAATAGGTATAAATTTGATTCATTCACATCAGACAGCTATTGTTGTGTTGGCTGTTGTCATTCTTTTTTTTATTTGGCAATCTAAGAGAAAGAGGTCAGTGTCCCTGACTAAACAGTCAGGTACTGCATGTTTTAAAAATTCTTGTGGCACACTGGTTGAAAATTGCTGGTCTAGACATCTATACCCATTTAAATGATCATTCAAGAGCAAAGGTAAAATAGATATTTTCAGACATTCAAAAATTAAAAGAGGATTTTTATCCCAAGACTCTCATTGAAAGAAGTACCCCAAAACATATGTTCTTTAGCAATATGAAAAATGAACTTAGTAAGAACAGGCTGCAAGAAGAAAACTTGAATTTTTTTTGACAATGCACTCTTGACTTCATCTTTATCTTTTTTAAGTATATCTTATTGACTATGCTATTACAGTTGCCCCAAATTTTTCCCCTTGCCCCCCCCACCCAGTACCCCTCTTCCAGCAATGCCCCCCTTAGTACATGTCCATGGGTCATGCATACAAGTTCTTTGGCCTCTCCATTTCCTGTACTATTCTTAACATCCCCTGTCTACTTTGTACCTACCAATTATGCACTCAGAAATTCAGATGTGGCTTTTCAGTATGAGGAAAAAGTAATGGAAATTTTAAGTGATATCATAGGGAATTTTTTTTGTAAACAAGAGTACTATTTGGAAGAAGTAAATATAACTTATATTTATTAAAAGATCTCTATGATGAAATCATACCCAAGATGCCATATATAATAAATCATGCTCAGCCAGGTAAATCAAAACAAGATATTTAACCAGCCAAGCCAAATTCTTTTTAAAAATGCAAAAGTTTAACTGATAGCTTAGAAACTTCCAAAACATGCTGTCAAATTCTGACATAACAAATATAAAGATGCAAATGTTCTCTGCTTAAAACAGGAAGAAACTTAAAATATTAGTGAGTAAGTCATTTTCAAATAGTCACCATGTTTGCCATTTCCCATTTTTTAGTGTCTACTTTCAAGTCAGGCACCCTACCTACCAGATGCTTTCTGGTACAGATCTGAATTAGTAAAGTGCAGATAAGACCTTCTGCATTTGTACCATCTCAGATTTAAATTCTCTCTCTCTCTCTCTCTCTCTCTCTCTCTCTCTCTCTCTCTCTCTCCCCTCCCACCCCCACCCCCCAGGGGAAAAAAACACTATCCTGGCTTGCACTTAAGTTCCAAACACAAGTTTTCATTTGCAAAAGCTGAAGAAGTTAAAAGGAGAACGTCAAAGTATTCTGATTTTAAAAAGTCCTCTCTGCTTAATGCTCTATCTTATGTTCTAAACACAACCGATTAGATATCCTACCTGACACAACTCAGATATTCTAAGGATTGAAGGAACTGAAGACGGGCAGGAGAGGGCGAGCTTGAGGACCACACGCCGCCCACGAGCAAAATCCAACCTTGACAAGTTTGGTCCCGGATGTAACCAGCACGCGCAGGCACACCCCCAGCAGGATGCACAGGTGCAACCTCGAAAGCTTTTGCGTGGTCCGCCTCCCCGACCCGCTCAGAGTAAAGGGTGCCGAGGCAGAGGCGAGGGCACACAGAAGCCGCTGAAGGGAGAGCGGCCTTTGGGGAACCGGGAAGTCCCAGGCCCGGGCCGGGGTCACCGCCCACCTCGGCCCCGGGGGGACGCCGCTGCCCGCAGCCTGGAGCTAGAGCAAGCGCCACACGGCGACCCCTAGGCGCCTCCATGACGTGGAAGGGCGCTCACCCGAACCTCTGCTGTGCCCTGGTCCCTTTCCAAGTGGCCAGTGACTCTCCCGAGGGCTGACCTCCGCACGGACTTTGTGTGTTCACTCTGCGGGGCCGTGCAGAGTGGGGCCGAGGGGCGCCGAGGTCCTCGCGGGCCCCGTGCATCCCCAGACCCCTCGGCCCGGACCTGAGCCGCTGGAGTGAGAAGCAGGGGACCCGCTGCCCGCCCCCCGCCCCCGCTCCCGTCTAGGGGCCACGTCCTCTCCGCCCCTGTCTGGCGCCCACCAGAACGACCCGACGTACCAGGGGGACACGGAGCCGCCACCGGGTGCCTCGCGACCGGCCCCGCCGGCCCCAGGAGGAAAGTGAGGGGAAAATGCGCGCGGTGGGGCGTCCCCTGCTCCCGGGGCACCGAGCCGCCAGGCCCGCCCAGCGCGGAAGGCGTGCCCACCTCGGCACCAGCGCCTGGAGGCTGCGCCCCGGCCCGCTGCACCCGCCCTTCCCGGCAGGCTACGTCAGGTGACCGTGACCGTGACCGCAACCGGGGTCCTGGCCAGCGGGAGACGGCCCCGGGTCGATGCGCTTGGGTCCTGCCCCGACCTCCAGCTGGTGCGGGCCGGGGACTGAGGAGGGCGCTGGGGGTTGGCTGGGGATCCCGGGGCAGGAAAAACAACCGAGATGCTAGAAGCCCCCTCGTGGGATTTTCCAAAGCACTGGGACAGATTTCGCAACCCAAGAGAAGGCTGATTACTCAACCAGCATTTTCTTGAATCTTCAGGCATCCAAGCCTCACATTACCCCGAAACACACATCTTTAAATTCCACTTCTCCATTCTTTTCCATCCTTGGAAGCCAGAATTCAAACTTGCAATCCTATTTCTTATTCTTCCCCACATTTTCAACACTTAATATGGTCTCCAGGGTCCACATGCACCAGCAAGTCTATGCTCTCCAGATCAATACAGCAAGATTTTGCCTGGGGAGCAGGTAAGGACAGTCCCAGGTTTGGTGTTTTGGGGTCCCTCCCCGCCGCCCCATGGCAGTCCCTGGGGCTGCACTGTCTCCAGCACCTGCATCCCATCCCTAGTCTCAGGGTAGAAATGGGGGGAGCCGCAGGCGGCTGAGATTTTCAACCTGAGCCGTTCCATCCTTCCCTTGCTCCATTCCATCCCTATTTCTCAAGGTAATTGCAAAAACAGTCCTAGATTGGCTTTCTTCATTGCCATAGAAACTAGTTCGTCTCAGGCAGTGAGGAATGCTTTATGAGGGAAACAAACCAGTACCTTTAAAAAAAAATTAAACTGCCTTAATATAAATAAAGTACATTTGATTTTCATAATTACATTTGATCTTCACGAACCGGGATTGGAAGCTGAAGGAGCATTCTTGCTCCTCTTTTACACGTGGGGAGCCGAGATGTGAAACGGGGATGTTACCCTAAATCCAGGTTCTTTCTCTTCCCCTATTCCACATCCCCAATTCTCACTAAAGCTTCAAACATCAGGCAAACTTAACCAATAGGCATGAATGTGAACTTGAGAGGATGGAGTGTGGTTTTCCACACAGTTTTCTGAATGAGTGGATACATCTCTCTATCCTTGACCCTCGGTGCTCCCAGCCGCCTGAAAAGACTCTTCTTACTAGTTCAAATTCCCCACCTCTCTTCCTCAAATGAAAATCTCCACCTCTCTGCCTCACGTGTACTTGAGAAAACTTTCTTCCATTTTTCCCCCCTGAAACTAAAAACCTCTCTTCTTTCTCTAGTCGAACTGTATAGATTGACTTTGGTGTTATTGTAATTGTAATTGTAATTGCTTTGTAATCCCAAAGTCAATTAGAATATTCTGGCAGAGTCAGGTTGAAATCATTTATCTACCCACAAGGGTTATTATTCTACACTCAAACAAAATTATAAGCATGTTCTTGTGTTCTACTTGAAGACAGTTCAGTTTTTAATATTTTCAAAGCATTTTCACATATATTTTTAAATACATGAAATAAATAGTTCTGACATAATAACAGCTTCAGTTCAAGTTCAGTTTGTATGAAAAGCAGTGTTTCTCACTTACAAACATTTTGGAAACTTGAAAGATCAATCTAATCCTCTCAGAGCCAAACTGCTTCAATTGTGAGCAAAAGGCACAAACTCCCAATTAGAAGTTCAACAGTTCTGGGAATGTAATGGAAACCATGGTGACGTAGTTAACACCACTCTGTTGGATATTTGCAAGTTGCTAAGAGAGTTGATCTTAAAAGTTCTCATCACAAAAAAATATTGTAACTATGTGCGGTGATACATGTTAAATCATTGGGGTATTATTTCATAATATATACATATATTAAATCATTACACCTTAAATTAATACAATGTTATATGTCAATTACATCTTAACAAAACTAGGAGAACCCCCACACTGAGACGGCCCTACTCTACAATGGCTCACCTGAATGGCTAAAATTAATGACTGACAGCACCAACGCACCAACCCACCAACCACTGGCGAGGATGTAGAACACCTGGATCTCTCCTACATTGCTGGTGTGGATGCAAAATGCTTCACCCATGTTGGGAAAGTTTGAAAGTTTCTTATAAAATTAAACATGCACTTACTCTATGATCCAGCAATCCCACTCCTAGATATTTGCGCTCAAAGTATGGAAACGTAAGCCCACACGAAGGAAGGTACTTTAGTCAGAGCTAGAAACAACCCAAATATCTATCACCTGGTGAAGAGATCATTTTATATCCATGCAATTGAATACTACTCAGCAATAGAAATGAAGAACTGCCGATACATGCATGAACATGGAAGGATCTCAAAAGCATACTGCTAAGTGAAAGAAGTCAGATGCAAACAAATATATATTGTAGAATCCATTTACATGAAATGCTACACAAAGCAAAACTATGACAGAAAGTGGAGATAGCAGGGAACCAAGTGGGGCGGTGGAAAGAGGCTGCTGACCTCAAAGGAGAGCGACTTTGGGGGTGATGGAAATGTTCTGTATCAGGATTGGGTGCTGGTTAATTACATGACTGTGTGTCTTTGTCAAACCTCATCAAACTGTATTTTTTAGATTGATAAATTTTATTGTATAGAAATTATCTCTACAAAACTCATTTTTTTAAAAATCCTCTTCTGTCTAGAAGCAAAGGATAGATACTTCTGACCTCCAAAATAGAGGAGATAGCCCTTCGAGGAAAGGAAGGAGAAAACATCTATTTCTGTAGCAGGTCATCCTGCCTCACTATAAAACCTCCTCCTTTACCTTAGTAAATTTACCTTGATTTCTCTCACTTGCAACCAAGAGAGCTGTAAGATATTTCTTGATGGCAAGAAAATTAAATTTCTTAATTCAGGAAGTCCAAACTACCTGAGTTTGAACCATAACATGCCATCAAATCCTCTGCTATGGCATTTGGATGGTCCCATCCCCTCTGGCACGCTCATTTGCAGCCTGCCTTCTTTCTAGTATCACTCCGCAGCACTTCAGAGCAGCTCACCACCCAACTTCGCAAAGTCCATTTGAGGAGTAAACTCTAAATTCATCTTACTATACTGATTTCAGAAATGAAGGTGTCCTAGCAGAATGATCTTCATATTTATTCTTAGAGAGAGAGAGAGAGAGAGAGATTCACCAAAACCTCTCAGAGTAAAATGGACTGTTTTATATGTCAGCCCAAGTTACTGATCTTCGACATCGTTTTCAGGCTTCTTGGGATTTGAAGCATCAGTCAATCTTAAGTTAATTCAGAAGAGAAATCCATAAAGTCTGTTTTGAAAAAAATTATAGAATTTGTAAATACTTCAGGAATCTAAAATTTGGAAAAGTGGGAAAAGCAAGAGAGAAAGAGACTCTCCCTCAAGTGCTTTGCTGGCTGTCCTCGAAGCAAAGGGCCAAACCAGGAGGGTGATGTGATCTGCACGTTAGTGTACGGCAGGTCTGAATACACAAGACTCTTACGGACAAGGCAAATATTTTCCATCCGTTGCAAGAATTCGACTAGAAAATGGAAAGGGAGCTTCCAAATTTACACACATCTGCTGAATGTGGCTGGATGTGCATTTCAAGAGGCCCTGGCCTTTGTTCCCCTTTTTGCGATGATGCATCTCTGTTCCCCGAAACACAGTCAGCACCAACCAAGGAAAGCTTGCTGAGGGGTGAATTGACACATCTTTTCGGAATATTGGTTAGGCCTGGAGAAGTAGAGTATGAACATCTGATGTGGCAATTGCAGACACACAGAGGGAAGTAAGGGACAGGATTCTGACCAGTGGCTCCTCGCCCTGACTTCCTGCCCTTGCCACATAATAGCTGACAGCAGTTAAACATGGGAATGAAGAAATAATTGTGCATGATTTCCAATCATGTAGTCAGGCAAAACCATGGGTGAGCAACTGGTATCATTTTAATGTCTGTAAGGATTATGTGGCCTCATCAGGCAGAAGGAATACAAAAAGAAGGCAGAATTTTATCAAGTTCAGCACTCTTTGGAGCTTCTGGGAAAGCATATTGAAATATCTTAAGAATCAAATAACTGCTAAATCCAATCGTGTGGCATGGCAGCGGGGTATGAGTTGCCAACTATTACATGTATGGAAAAACTGAGGTCATAATGACTCAAACCCGGGGACATGAGCTATGTGACCTGGTGTAAAGCGTAACTAGGGTTCAGTGTGAACCAGCTGGGGTCACAGACAAGAACATTGCCACCTCCCTGGCCAATATCAGTGGTCAACTAAGAAGAAATTCCCCTGAGTTGTATGATGATGTAATAGTTTCCTGCGTGTGAGTTTCTTTTAAAGGCTGGAGGTGTTCGTTTTTTGGCAGTTGCATAGACAAAAAGTTTCTGGATGCAATCTCTGGAAGGCTTACAATTTGGTATTTACATTAGTATTTTGTGTTAAGGAATCTGTAAATACTTGGTTTTTAAAGACTTGTCACATCTTAAAGAACTTGGTCTCCTAGAGTCAAGCTCAGGCTTGTAATTCCAACTTAAAATGTATACTTCATGCTTATGATTTTAAATTGAAAATTTTTTATGTTTGTAGAAACATGTATTGAAACATTTGTTACATATTGAGACATTTAAGACAGCTTGAAGTTCATATTTATATGCACATTAGTTGTAAGAGTCATATAAGAACTCAGGAAAGTTTTGTTATATCAAACAACTGAGACACTTTAGGAGGATACCAAATACATTACTTTTATAAATGCAGCTTAAATTGTTTTAAAGTTTCATTAGCTATGTTTGTAAATAGGATCGAACAGAAGCCAAATTCCCCTTTAAAGGGATGTTTAAATTGGATAGATTTATGAATGGCTAGTAGACCCTAAAAGCTTTAGCTTAGGGAAAGACAAGGTTTTTAACTTTGCAAATTTAGTAGTTTAGATATGAAATCATAAAGCCGAAGCAAATCCTACAGACTAAAATTTTTTAGAACATTCAAAAAAAAGCCATCTCGACAAAATGAAATTGGAGTTACTTAAGAAGAAAATTTCCAGCTCCTCCCTTCCTCCCCATGTGAACCTTGGCTCTTCCTCTTCAGCTACGGTCAGCACCACTTCCTCCAGTCTCAGTCCGTCACAGCCTGTCTTCCAGTCTGCTGCTGTGTGTCCTGCCCCTGTCCCCTACTTCCTTCAGCTATGGCTCCTTGGAGCTTTCAGCCACTGGTAGAGACATACGGCGTATACATCGTTCACCAAGCAACAGTCCCAGCCCCCTGCAATTACTAGGAGCTGATTGGTGCTAAATCCCAGTTGCTTTGATGGGATGCAACCTTTTGTCCCACGGTCTTCCATGAAGGGCACCGCCAGAGCCAGGAACCCTGCCCCGGATCAAGGGTGAGCATCACTGACTGTTGCTTTTCTAATCCTTTGTAGAAAACCGGTGGCTCTGACACTCTGGGCTCACATCATGCCATTCAACCTCATTTCCTCCTGTCTGTCACCATCCGCTGACCTCCTAGTCCCTCCCCACACACTTAGTTTTCCTTCCCAACTCTCCTTTTCAAGTTTGTGCTTCCTGACCCTGCTGCCCTAGGTCCTAGGCCACTCTTCACTGTCTACTTTCTTCTTAAGGAATCTTGTCTGTGACTGTGTATATGTCAATCAGTGCCTTTCACACTTAAGTCTCCTGCCCAGGCATTTCTTTCGAGCTCTGGACCTAGGCTGGCAACTTCCTACTGCAGACATATTTCCACTTGGGTTTCTCAGAGCACGGTCCCTCTACACATCCAAATCTTAGGTCATGATATTTCTTGCCAATACCAGTCCCCTTCTAGTGTTCTTTATTTCAACATATGGTACCACCATCTACCGGTAATCTGCTACAGCACTTAGTCCTGCTGATGTAACCTCACATCCACCCAAGTGTTTTTATTCTTACTTTCATCATCCTAGTTCAAGCTGCCTTCACCTCTTGCCCAGACTACAAAAACAACCTCCTAATGGGTTTCATCTACTTTGCCTCCTCTGCAGCTCCTCCTTCTTACTGCATCTAGAAAAGCCCTGTCCATTGAAAACACAAAGGAAACCACCAATGCGAGCTACTTGCATCATTTTAAATTTCCTAGTAGCCACATTTAAAAAGGTTAGCAAGAAATGGGTAAAATGGATTTTATTACATTTGATTGAACCAAAAATATTATCATTTCAATATGTAATCAATACTTTTGAAATGAAATATTGTACACTCTTTTTGCTTATCAAGTATTTGAAATCTAGTACATGTTTCATCTTTACAGCACATCTCCACTAAAGTCAGCAACATCGCAGGTATTCAGTAGCCATTTACAGCTAGCAGCTGCCATCATTGGGCAGTGGACAGATCTGGAATGATCTTTTCATAATGAAAATCAGATCATTTGACCCCACGCTAAGTTTAAAATTCTTTTGTGACTTCCAAATTGTCCTTAGGATTAGGATGCAAATGCTTAACAGCTGACAAGTCCCTGCAGGGTTTGTGGTGTGCGTCTGTTTAAACTTCCGGCCTCTCCTCTTTGCGCACTGGCCGTCTGTGTGCCAGCCACATCAGACTCTCAGGTTTTTGGACACGGAGTCTCCACCCACCACAGGTCTTGGCACATTCTGTTCCCTCTGTGGTCCATGCCACCCTCTACCACCATCCCCTCCATCATCAACAGCACCTTCACCACCAACATCACGTCCAGTACTGTCACCACTACCACCCCCACTTCACCACCGCCATCAGCTCCACCATCACCACCTCCTCAGTCGGTAACTCCCTCACCATCCCCATCACCGCTGCCTCCACCACAGTCATCCCCTGCTGTCGACACTCTCGCTGCTCCTTCAAGAGTCTACCCACCTTCACTCTCCCTACTCTTTAGTTATATGTGTGTTCTTTTCCTGTGTCGCATTTAGCGTAGTAACTACATCACCCCACTTGTTTGATTACGCATGCCTCTCTGACCAGGCCATAAGAAGGAACTGTTTGGTTTAGCTCACCATTGCATCCTCAGTGCTACCCAGTAACTTGTACATAGTAGATTTCAGTAAGAACTTTTGATAAATGAATAAATCAAGATATCAGGAAAAAAAGAACTAGAAAATGGGGCACAACAGAGCTTAAAGAAGGAAGTCGATGAACGCTGTCAAGCTTAGCAGACGGAATCCAAAGTGGGAAAATGAGGTGTGGGAGTTGATTCTTTCTGTTGAGACACTATCTTGTGCCAAGGTCTGTGTTCATTCTTTTATGTATGTTTGTTTAATTCTGTAACAAGTGTATGAGTCAGGTTTTATCTGAGTTTTCAGAAAGTTTCAAGAACTCGCCAAGTGACATGGTTGGGATTGGAACCTCAATGTGTCTAATTTCAAAACCGACACACCATGGATTTCACCAGATCCTTACAGGCAGCTTCCCAAGCTTCATAATCTTGCTAGACTTGTTGTTCAATGAGAACATGGCTGAACATTCAAATAATAGAAAAACTGAATTTTTTAAAGTATGTATGTATATCTGTATGTGTACCCATTTTATTCCTAGGTTTCTAAACACAAATGTTGCCCAAAATGCATTGCACAATTCACATATGATTGCCTCATATGAGAATCTTAAGCAAAAATAACCTTGCCTGAAATGATGTCATTTACTATATTAAGTCCAAGAAGGAAGTAAGGTGATGACTGAAAACATGGTTGAGAACAGGGAGACTCTCAAATACCAGTTAACATTCCTTCCTGTTTACAGGAGGTTTGGACATCCTGTGCCTAACAGAATGCATGGCATACGGAAAGAGCTCGATACTTGTAAGCTATTATTATCGTTTTCATTTTCATCCCTGGCTCATTGTAGCTTCCCATTCATTTCTTGCAAACATGCTAAAATATAAGTTCTTAAACATGTACTATGCTGGTTCTACAGGACATACTGAATCCCCACCATAAATCAGCTGCTAGATTGACATGGGGCAGCCATCAGGCATGACCCGGGTGCCATGGATTCAAAGGTGAGATGACTGATCTCCAGGGCTTGGCACAATCCAGCTGTGTCCACCTGCCATCATGGGATCAACATGGGACCAACACATCATCATGGGATCAGCACATCATCATGGGATCAGCACATCATCATGGGATCAACAGAGTATGACTCACGGGAACAAGTGCTTTGCTGTCAGAGTGACATGTTTCAAATCATGCCTCTTCCAGATGCCAGCTTTATATCTGAGCAAATCACGAGACTCAGTTTTGACATCTCTTACATGGGGATGATAAGCCTTTTCCAGAGTATAGTGTCCACAACCTGGTAACTGCTCAGGTTAGCTATTATCCCTAAGAAAGGCCTTAGGATTTAAACTAGGGTAACTTAGTTCCATCTTTAGTTCATTGTGGGACAAGCTAAGCTAATCAAACTGGTGATGGATTGGGGTGAAAATAATGAGAACATTTGTCCTGGCAAGAAGGAAATCACACCGTCTCTTGTTCTGTTCACAGTTATTCTTCTATTTCCTGATTCAATCAGCCATGACCCCCAAACCCCAGAATCTGTTAAGATTAGCAATGGCATCTTCAGTAACCAGGGAACAGCAGGAATACCACCTTGGTAACCAGGGAACAGCAGGAATACCACCTTGCCAACCATGAGCATGCTATGGGTATGACAAGGTCTAGCCCTGCCTTAACTGTTCACTTGCCAGATGTCCAGGCTGGCCTTTAGAAAGTTAGGATGCTATAACTCTTGTTTACTATGAAAAGTAATATTTCAAAAAGTGATTCAAAAGCATTTCTGACAACATGAAGGTAGATAGACAGCCATGTGGTGCAGCAACTATGAATGGAGATTATGGGCCCTCTTGCTAAGTGGACTGTCCTGACCAAGTTCTTCTCTTTGTAAAATGAACTTGATAGAGCAGTTGTTAAAATTAGGCAAGGTACCACGTGCAAAGCTCAGAGTACCTGGCATTTGTAAGTGCTAGGTATGAGTTTGTAAGTAGAGTCAAATGAATAAGTGTGATTATTTTAGAAAACCAAGTGGAAAAACAAGGCTGTTTGTACATACCTGAGCAATAACATAGGCACGTGAATAATAACAGTAGGCTGACAAAAGTGTGTAACGATGGGGTGAATGAGAAGACAAAGGGGGGTTGCAGGTCAGTTGACAGAGGAACTTTTAGACACACGGAATTGCAGAGCTTCTTAGATTTTTAACCCTGCGTTTTCCCTAAAAAGCATTTGTTTCTCATCTGAAACCATTTGCCAGGAAAATGACCAGATTACAATTGGCACTCAAAAGGTCAGATCCCAGACCTGTCCTGTGTCTGGCCCACTGACAGCATCACACCCAGCGAGTGAAGAGATGTCAACGGAACAGAACATCCCCAACTCTTCCCACATGTTACTCTGGAAGAGACAGACATCACAAAGAAAGAATTATTCCTTGAAGGCCCTAGAAAGAACTGCCTGGCCAAAAATTCGCTATGGAAATTGTGTCACAGAAAACATCCACCTGGATTAAGTCCCTCTGATAAGATGCAAGTACAGTAAGTCCTCATTTACTGTCTTCAATAGGTTCTTCAGAACTGCAGCTTTAAGCAAAATGACATGTAACAAAACCAGTTTTACCACAGACTGATTTATACAACCAAAAGTTAAATTCCTATGTCCTATTTCTGGTCACAAAAACATTCCCAAACTTCTAAATAAAGACCCAAAACACTTCTAGTATTAAACATTGAAATAAATGTGAGCTAGATATACATGTAAGAAAGATGAATAAAAACAAGTAGAGAGCCCCTGGCTGGGTAGCTCAGCTGGTGAGAGCCTCATCCCTATATGCCAAGGTTGTAGGTTTGATCCCCAGTCAGGGCACATACAACAATCAACCAATTCACCAGTTGGTTGGTTGGTAAATTAACCAATCAACCAGTGGAACAACAAATTGATATTTCTCTCTCTCTTTCTCTCCCTTCTTCTCTTTCTAAAATTAATCAAATATTCGTAAATAAATAAAAATGTAAAAAAAAAAAGTAAGAGAATTATTTTCCAACTGCTTCCTGACTGGAACAATGAGAGAGGCAATCCACTCCATGAGCACAGTTTCAGGATGTGGGAAAAAACCGGAATCCCTGGAGAGAACCCACGCGGATGTGGAGAGAACACACACTGTCCACACTCTCCACGCAGACAACGGTCCCAGCTGGGAATCCACTTTTTCCCCCTCATCACCATCCTAATAAAACAGCATTGAATAAAACAACATACCAGAGCACCTGCTGCTCACTGAGGAATGTGAATATTATCAGGCTTTCTACATTCCTATGAGTGTTGTTTCTTTCTTACCAACTAGATGAGCTCAGTTTCTCTCGGAAAACCAGAGTGTTGGTGGCATAGGTGCAAGGGCGGTTTTGGAGCAGAGGGTATAACCTCAGGCAGGCTCAGATGGGGCAGTGAAGGAAAAGGATTTGGAAGGAGGGGGCCCCTGTGAAGTAGAGAACAGGGTCCAGGCAAGGGGAGGGGATAGACAAAGAAGGTGAGGAGGTGATGAGGACACTGGCTAGCAGTGTCCATGTCATTATGGATGAAATAAAACATACACACAGACTACCGAGTCCGGTGGAGGAAATAGGACGACAACATGGCTTTTCTCCCTAGAGGAGCAAAAGCCACGGCCACCGCCATGACAGGCATTTATTCTAATCTCCTCACATTACAAGATGGTTCTCCTTCACTATCCCCAGGTTACAACAAAGGAGCCAACGCCCCTCATTCCATCACAGGAGAAGGACATTAGCAAATGAATAGGCAGCAGTCTCTGCAAGGTACTTCCAGGGTGAGGGGGTTTTAGCAAAGAGCAAGCTTCAAAAGAGCCTAGGTATATTGCAAATCTGATTACTCACGAGGGAACCTATCTGTGGGCGAGGGTCCTGTGCATCTCTGAGTAGGAGCCCACACCACGCAGAAGGGTCTGCCACAGGGAGGGACCCTCTTAAATGGAAATTTTATCTGTGGAAGTGTTTTGCCTCTTCGCCAAGGGAGGGCCCCAGGCCTAACGTGCAGGTCCAACAATAACTTACTCATTACTCTTTTGGAGGCCAGAGAGGCATGGAACTTGGCTTTAGTAAGGAAAAGGGACATTGCTGTCTTTTCCAAGAATGAGGGACAACGCTACCAAGAAAATTTTCCCCAGCTTTCACAGAAACACAAGAAGAGCTGTTCTGTTCTTCACTCTCGGGAGTTTGCTTGCCAGAAACTGCTACAGGAAAACTTGTCTTGCCCCAGGCCATCCAGGGAGGGGCCACATTAAGATTCCGCTTTTGCATGCTGTTTCAAGGAAACTGCAATTTTAGGAAATGAAGGTTCAGGCTGCAGAGGATGTGAACTCCCTGTGGTATTGAAACTGCCCCATGCCATCTGTCCAGAAAGCCAATTAGCAAGGAAGGGGTTGACAAAGAAGGATGGGAAAAGAGCAACAACTATCAAGCATCTACTAGGTGCTAGACATATATTTTTGGTCAACAAGTGTTTCTCAGCAGTTCCTTTTGTCAGGCGTGGTGCTAGTGGCTGCGGTGAACAGCACACACATCACGGTCCCTGCCCTCAAGAAGCTCGCAGTCTCGTGGGGAAGAGAGACAATGTCCACAGCATTACCCGCGAGGCGGAAGTCTCTCCGTATCCCGACGGGAAACATTATTACCCCATTTCACAGACAGGCAACCTGAGGCTCAGAGAAATCACGGAAGTGTGTAAGAAACATAGCAGAATTTGAACTCCAGACATCTAAGTCCCTAGCCCATGTTCGTCTTTCTTTTTAAAAACACTTATTTTCTTTTTTCCTTCAGTGGTATTTTGTGTTGGTTTCAGGTGTACAGCGTCCTGCTTAGACAGTCATACACTTTACAGGGTGCCCTCCACTCTGATGTTTCCAGGGCCCACCTGGCACCACACGTCCTAGTTACCACACTACCGCCGACGACACTCCCTATGCTGCGCTCTGCACGCCCAGGACTCTTCCCTAACTACCGATCTGTTCTGCTCTCTCCCTTCACCATGTTCTCTCCATTGGCTGACTTTCCTATCAACCATCTGCCTGTCACCAGGGTTAGACCTTAAATAACAAATTGACTCTTTTCAAAGAGTTTCATGCTTTCAAAGGGTGAAGAGCTGCACAGACATTTTTACCAAGAGTAGTAGGAAGAAAAGCCACAGGAAATCGTGGGCTCCCACCCCTTCCTGGGTGGGGTGGTCTTGAGTGTGTCATTCAATGTTTCTGGGCCTCAGTTTCTTGAGAATGTTACTTTTTTAAGGGACTGTATTAAATTAGATGGTAGAGGTGAAAGGAAGTCTGCAAACTGAAACCCCTCGCTATTCTTATGCGGTGCTAACCTTCCTACTTTTCAGCATTGTAGGACAGTATCTCAATAGCCAGTCTTTGTCTGCCCTGCTGACTCATGGCTGTTGGCTCAGCCTGGATTTAATATCACATCAAAGAGCCCAGTGGTCACGTTTTCAGTTTCCGGTGACCAACAATCCCTGTTTTCCAGGACTATCCTGGTTTTAGCTCTGAACGTCTCATGGTCAAGGCAAACTCCTCCATCCTGGGCCACTGGGGTTTCTGAGGTCCCAGTAGCACTCCCTTCTAGTAGATTCTGCAATGAACTACAAGGTACTGGTGTGGCAAAACATGGGTTTTTAGCATCACATAGACTCAAGTTCAAGTGCGCGTATGCACTAGGTCACATCTAAGCTGTGTGATCTTACGGAAGTTACTCATTCAAAACGCAGATAACATTGAACTCCCCTCTTGTTCATTGTGTCCCATGCTATGGGCCTCTGTTCTACTCCTCAAGCAGGCAAAGCTCACTCTCCCATTTGCATGGTGTGTTCCCTCTGTCTGGATGTTCCCTGGGGGGCTCTTGCTTGTCACTGAGGTCTCTGCTCCCCTGTCACCTCCTCTTGAGGTCTTCCCTGCTACTCACTCAGGAGTAGCACACCCGATACTCCCAGGTGCTCTCTGTGCTATCCCTATTTTATTTCCTTCCTAAAGCTATATATAATCCAGAACTATCTCGTTGATCGATGACTGCAGTAGGCGCCCTTCTAAACTGGCCCCCGAATATCACTGCTTTCTGGTATTCATGTCCTTGTGTGAACCTCCCCTGCTCAGCGTGGGCAGGACCTAGGGACTTGCTTCTAACAAATAGAATATGGCAGAGATACAGTGTCACTCCTGAGACCATATTCTAAAAAACTGTGACTCCTTCTCTCTCTGTCTCTTTTTCCCTCCCTCTCTTTCTCCTTGCTTCCTCTGGGGAAGTGAATGCCATGCTGTGAGATGCCCTAATGGAGGGGTGCATGTGGCCAGGAAATGGGGGCAGCCGACAAGAAGCGGGACCCTGCTAACCCATGAATGGACTTGGAAGCCGTCCTGCCCCCATCCAGGCTCTAGATGACTTCAGTCCCAGCCCACACCTTGGTTGCAGCCATGTGTAAGAAATCCGGAGGCAGAAGACCCATGCTGGGCTGTGCCCTGATTCCTGACCCACAGACACTGCGATGCGAGGAATGCTGTCATTTGTTCTGCAGCGATCAATGCAATGACACTTTGTTTGTTTACTTCCTCTAGAATCTGAACAGTAAGGCAGAAGGGACCAGGCCTATCTTGTTCACTTCCACATGCCCAGAGCAAAACCTAAAGTCTGGCCCATAGTAGATGCTCAGTTTTACTGAATGAGCAAACAATGACAAGCATAGGCTACATGCAGACAAAATAAAGAGTTGTTGAATGAATGAGTGATTCAGTGACCAATTAAGTGTGAGAAGGGTTAGAAAAAGAGTGAGCATGCTGATTCATTAACTACCAAGTAGGGAGGCCCCTACTGTGGGCTCTGAAGAGGTTGAATGAATAAGTGATAAATGAACGAACACAGGCACAGGTTTGAGTTAGAGATTTGATCAACTTGGTGTCGACCCACTGTGTGTGAAATGCCAGTAAAATGTTTAACGGTCACTGAGAAGTAAGTCTAACTTTTCACAGAATTTTAAGTGAGAAAAGCAATTCCAGAAGAGTGTGTGTATCCCATTTTTGTGAATTCACACACAGACACGCACATCTGGAAGGAAACATCCCAAAGTGGTAAGTGGTAAGTGCTTCTTGTGAGTGGTAGGATTACACTGGTTTCCGCCCCCCACTTTTTTTGGGGGGGTCATCTATACTTTCTATGACAAATGGAACCAAAATAAAGATATTTTCACTTCAAAAGCAGAGCAAGAGCCTGCAGTAGATATAAAAGTCATTCTCATAATTAGACATTGAAGACGTGTGGGTGGAGGAAGGAGACAGGCCAGGGAGGGGGAGCAGAGGGGTTGGTGTTGGCTGTGGGCATCACCCAGCATCCTTTTTAAGCAACATTTCTGGTTGGGTAGGAGAAAAAGCCTCTGGCATTGACCATCAGGGCCATGGCCAAGCTCATTCTGCCTTGTCCTGACAGCTCCCTTTTCCTGAAACATTTCTCAACCTGCTTTTCAAACCCATTTCCTGCCGCCACATTGGCCTAGCCTTAATTTTTCTCACACTTGTGTGTCCACTAGCTTCCAGCTTCCCTGGCCTCCGGAGGCTGGCTCAGCTAGAAGAATATTCCACAGCTGTTTTGCACAGCTTTCTCATCTCAGCCAGTGTGTAATCATGAGTTTCAAAACTGCTTCGGCCTTTACTTCAAACCCCAACAGAACTTGATTAGACTTTCACTTCCCATCAGCAAGCCAGCGTTTTACCTCCAGGATAACTGCTGCCTTTTTTTCAAAGTTCTGCTTCAGAATGAATCCAGCAACAGCCCCTTGACAGCCGTGTCGTTACACGCATACTAGTTACTCCACCAACTGTTTTTTGAATAGTTGTTCGGCAGTAGACATGGATTTGTGCCTACGATCTTAAATTTTATTTTTCTGAAATAAAGACCACACAGGGAACGAACACTATATTTGCTGAGCCAGGGTGGGCTCCCAGTGGGGACATAAACCCCAGTAGCTACTGTGTTCATCTAGTTCCCCAGTAGACAGAAGCCAGAAGGTTGGGTACCACAGGGAACTGGCCCTTGACTTTGAGGAATTCCCAGGGCACAGCCCCAACAGTGGGATTTCAGGTCAGCCTTTGGCTGGCACGCTAGGGCCTTTTCCCCAGGTGGAGGCTGAAGGCCTATTGGCTGCCCTGGGAGTTTGACACCAACATCTCTCCAACCAGAGGATAAATAAACTCTCTCCAAGGTCGTATACATGTGGTTAAACATTAGTTGTGCACAGCAATATCCTGCTCTCTTCTCAGATACGTGGGAGCCTCTGTTTCCCCTTGAGTGGGGCCCCGTAGCTAGTTCCTGCCTACAGGCTGTGAGCAGAGGTGATGTATGTACCTCCCTGCTGGTGTGAAGCGTGGAATGGCGGGCTGAGCTCTCCAAGCACCTTCATCCGTAGTGGCCAACAGGAGACCTCCTCGTGTGGAGATGGCGAAGTCACAAGAGCAAAGTCACCTGGATTGCTGAGTCACATCCCAGGACAGCTGGAGTGACATCTGGGCCTGCTGGGGGATCACTTTGTTACTGCAGCATAACCTCACCCACCCCAACTACTACAAAATCAATTCTGGATTTGGACATATCATTCTGACTTAATGAATTTTTTTTAACTTAAAGAAGGAAAGCAAACAAGTGGTTGGTTTCTCTTCAGGAGCACGGCGGATCTGGAATATGTGATGGATTTAGGAACCTGGACCAACTCAGCACTGCCTGCTCCTTTTATTGTGGGAATTGCTTTTATTATAGGCTTTGAACTACATGGTCGTGTCCCACCTGGGGTGGCGCCTGTCCAGTCCCAATGTCACCGTGCTTGGTCTGTCTCGTCAATTTTTAAAGGATTTTAAATCATTTCTACATCCACTGTGAATGAATCAACACTCAGCCCAACAAAATGATACTAAAATAATACTGGCTGCAATTTTCTTTGTTAGTTTCCAAAGCAAGAGTTTTACAAACACTCCCTACACTCTCCACCATAAATACTAAGTACATTCTGATTTACTGACATCTTATCTGGGCCCCAGGAGGAGTACTAAACTGCCCAAATGTCTGGGTCACACCGAAACATTATTTTTAAATGTTCATTTAAGTTTGCATAAATATTACAGTATATGTATTTTAACAAAGTTGTATTTTAAAGGTGACTTTTATACCACTTGTCCAGTATTTTGATTAATTGTAATTAGACTATCTTGCATTTTGTATGTTGGTTATGTGAGTATTTAAAGGCATTCTTAAGTGTGTTTAATCCTAACCCAAGTAATTACTACATACCTCATTTTATAGGGTTTTTATTAGGGAATGCTTAGTGAAAGTTTCACTTTGCCTTTGCCTTTAAATTATGTCCTTTTATAGCATGATGAAAACTTTATTAGGACTCTAGCATTTGTTTTTAACATACTTACCTTTCCCCATTGTTAAATAAAATATACTTTTCCTTAAGATTTAATTAAAAGTCTTTGGGGGAAGGTGGGGGGGTAGTAACACATGTTTATAATAGGTAATACAAAAATAAAGACACAGAAAGAAAATGAAAATCACTCTCCATCCCACCTACCAGATGGTACCTCCCCCCCCCCGCCATATTCAGGGTGGGACCATACTGTGTGCAACTGTCCTATTGTTTCACTGTCTCCGTCACCCTTACAATGGTTTTGAGAGGTTGCCTGGAATTCCAGCATCTGTATGTACTACCTATTTCAGAACATGCATGCCCAGTTCACCGCCCTTACACACATTGGAATGAAGATGCTCGCGCATCATTAGTGCTGGACAGAATAATGACCCTTGCCACTGACCTCCTAGACTTGCATCAGCTCGCTCCAGCTGGAATGGACTCCAGTGAGCGTCACTTGGCAGAGCCAGTGTCCATGCTCTGTCCTTGTCAGAGTGCTCCCACAGCGTCTTACACACTGACCACTCCTCTTCTTGGCTTCTTCCTGCCTCGTCTGTGGTTCTTCTGTCTCCTCTGCTGCCTCCTCTTCTGATTCACTCCAGGCTTGGTCCTCAAAATTCCTTCTTTCCCAAGAGGCCCCATGCACTCTTGTTGCCTTAATACCATCAATAGGCTGAAGATGCCCCAGTGGATGTCCCCAGCCCTAAACTTCACTTGGCTTCAAATCTATAGATGCAACAGTCTCTGACTTCTCCTCATCTTGGAAACGAGAGGTCTTTCACACTGTCCAGCTCGGAACCCTGGACCCTGCCTCCAACCAGACCCTCCCCAAACACTCTTCCTGTCCTCAACAGCCTTGCCATGACCAGCTCTCAAGGCCCAACCAGGGGTGTCCACCTTCCTACACCACCTCCACCCCACCTTACATCCAGCGTGTTTGCATGTAACAAACTAGTTCTGTCTGTCATCTGCACTGCAGCCAGATTCCTAGCTGGTGTTTCTGTTGCTCCCACACTCACAGCACCCATTCTCCATTCAGCTGTCAGTGATTTCTTTGAAACTCAAATCAGACAACTTCCTTCTCTCCTAAAACACTCCAATGGCTTCCCACCACACTGAGTAAAACCCATCCTCTTCTCGGTGGCCTACAAGGCCATGTGGAGGTAGTCTCCACCCACCTCGATGGCCTCCCTTTCCCCCGTGGCCCTTGCTCCCCGGGCCCCAGCCACCCCGGCCTCCTGCCCTAGCGCCTTTGCACCTGCCCTTCCCTCTGCTGCAAAGCTTAGCCTGCTGAACTTGGCCCAGTTGGCTCTTTGCGGTCTTTCGTGTCTGCCTTCCTCGGAGAGACTTGCCCCCACCGCCCTGACCACCTGCTGCCCCCTCCCCCTAGTTCATCACATCACCTTTTAACTGCCCTCATAGCACGCAGCAGTATCCAAAATATTCTTTGCATCTTTTGCTTATTTCTTGCCTGTCCCTCCCTCCTTCTGGAATGTGCCAGAATAGCAGGACCTGGTCTTTCCTGTTCTCTGGGCCCCTGGGACAGGCCCTCACTTGCAGAAGGTACTCAGTAAATATTTTAAACAAATAAACACTTTCTTTTGTATTCAGTGGGAAGAACTTGCTTTGGTTTGTCACGTTTTCCTGATGGGGAACTGAGGGATCAGTGAAAGAAGGAAAGTTAAGTTAGACCAACCATCAGACTGAGGGGAATGTACATCTAAGGTCTCATATACTTCCAGGGGCAAAGTTTTGAAGTTGCCACTGAAAATGCTTTGGGGCTTTTTTCATCAACATAAATTACTTTTTTGTGTGTGTGTGGTAGCACATATATTACATAAAACTAACCATTTTAACCATTATATGTACAATTGAGTGACAAAGATTCACATCATTGTACAACCATCACCATCACCCACCTCTAGAATTTTTTCCACATCTTCTCCAACTAAAACTATACTCATTAAGGAATAACTCTCCGTTTCTCCCTCTCCCACCAGCCCCTAGTGACCACCAATCCACCATGTCTCTATGACGCTGGCCATACTGGGTACCTCAGAGAAGCAGAATTATATGGCATTTGGCTTTTGACTGGCTTATTTCACTGAGAAGAATGTTTTCATGGTACACACATGTTGCGGCACACATCAGAATCTCCTTCCTTTCTGAGGCTGAATAACGCCCCCTTGTGCGTATTTACCTTGTTTTCCATGCCCATCCGTCCATCAGCGGACTTCTAGGTGGTTTGCACCGTTCGGCTGCTATGAACAGGGGAGTATAAACCTTCGTTCAAAGCCCTGCTTTCAAGTCTTTGGGGTATATACGTAGAGCCTTCATTATTCCTAACATTGTTCAGTGTTGGGGGCTGGGGATGTGCTTCACCCAAATCGGGACTCTAACCTGGTAACCTCAGAAGTTTCTAGCAGCCCCGGCCTGCTTGGTGGCGCTCCCTGCAGAAGGGCAGTTGTGGATTTGCAGGACCCACACATGCATGGCAAAGTGAAATAAATGCGAAGCAAAGCAAACCCAACATTCCATGCAACATCTCTCCCATTGAATTTCCAATAAAGATAAAACAAAGTGTAAAGGTAAGACTTTATTAAATGTTCAAAATGCTTTCAAAGTTCATACACGCCAGCAGAGAATTCCACCACCAAGTCACACACACACACACACACACACACACACCCAGTGGCAAACATGCCTCAGCACCTAACCCCGGAGAACCTGTGTTTGGAGTAAGACTGCTCACTCAGAGGGAGACCAAACACTAGGATGCCCCTGCTGCTCTCGCCCCAGCGACTGGCCTGAGGGAGGGAACATTCTTGGACAGGCAGAACAGGGCTAGGCTCCCGGCTCCAGCCCACCAGCCATGACTACCAGGACCAGAGAGAGCTGCCCTCTGCCCTGCACCCAGGCCACCCAGGCAGGTGACTAGCTGCTCAGCTGGGCTTTCCCAGCCAGCAGCTCTCAACGCCCAGTCACACATGACAGGCAATGGAGAACTTGGAAGGAAAGATTTGGATCGCCTGAGCCACCGGTCAATGAAATCAGAATCTCTGGGAATGTTGCCTTCATTTGGTGCAAGTTCCTTGGGGGATTCCGATGTGTCACTTCCTTCCTTCCTAGTTCTGATTTAAAACCTTTGGCTTGTCTGCCATGCTTCCTGAGTTACAAAGTGATGACGTACAAATGCTTAGTTGCTACCGCTGATTTGTGAAGGGTTAAAAAAAAAAATAATGTGCCCAGATTTCATTTAAAAAGTTTATTTTCATATAAAAGTGCCAAAATATTCACCAATATCCATAATCTATCCCAAGAACCAGTTTACACTAGTCATCAAAACACAAGCTTGTTTATTCACATTGTTTAAAAATCAAATTCTTCTCACACGTTCCCACAGTAACTCGAGTCCCTAGACAGGGGGAAATTCGCATTCCTGTTGGCTGTGGTAGTCCATATGTCTAGGTTCATGTAGGCACGAAACGGGTTGAATCCTGGGTAGTATTCCTTACACATGACCGCTGGGCTTTCCATGTGAGTTGGGTGCTCTGTGGTGGAGTTAATGGGGCAGCAGTTTTCATACACATCGCTCTGCGGGGCCCAGATGGAACCAAAGAGCCCGGACATCGGAGATAAGCTTCGGGTGCTTGTGAGGTAGGGCTGAAGTGTAAATGAGGAGAGGGAAAAAGATAAGTTGTTTTGTTTTTTTTAAAAGATGTCTTAGAAGGCAATGTCAAGGATAAAGCAGATACCACAATGGTATCCATCCAAGTTATGGGATGTTATTAATCTATTCTCAACCACCTGGGCTGCTTTAACTCCCTTTTCCTCAGACAGAGGGTTAAGGACCCTCATCTAACTGGATAAACTGATTTTCCACCCAAGGAAGGACCCACAGTTCAAGTGTAAACTGTAAAAAACTTCTGAATGGATCTGAGAGGGGGAAGGTGTTGGCTTTTAAGCAAGGAGTGGCGCTCACGGTGCACACGGCACGCACGATGCTCAGGGTGCGCACGAACGGCACTCACGGTGCTCACAGGCAGGAAGCCCTCAGGGCCCAGCAGTCCCTGGCCACTGAGTGATGACCTTTCTGCAACTTTCATCTCATCTCTTATCACCGATGGCAAGGTCAGCGGGGCCACATAACCACAGCTGTGTCACAGAGGGCTTCCTGGCCCCAATTCAATTTCACCTACAGACCATCACTGCTCGGTGTGGTTGGGAAGTGGCTAGAATGTCAAGGTCAGCAAGCCCCTCCCTGTCTGACTACATGGTGGGCTCCTTCACAGGGTGGGCTTTAGCTGATCTGAATCCAACTCCACAGCTAAGCGAGGCCAGGATTTCAAAACCACCAGAAAGAAATGGGAGCTGCCCCAGGGCCCCAGCACAGGGGGGCCAGCACTGACCGGATTGCTGAGGAGACCAGCGTGTCCCCAGGCGGTCGGCACGTTATGGGGCGTGTTCCAGGTAGACTGCGAGTTGTGATCAGTAAAGTCTGTCTGAATTTCAGCAGGGCAGGGGAAGCCATTGGGGTAATTCATGTTTTCTAAAAGAAGCAGAGACAACAACACAGGTAAAGATTTATATGGCACAAACTGAATTCTCACTCTCAGCAAAAAAAAAAAAAAAAAGCTTTCCTGACCTTACTATTATATTAACAGACTAAAGATAGACATAAAATACTCACTTGGTGTGAACCAGGAGTTTCACTGTCACTCTCAAGTTTCAAACTGTTTATGAGATACATCACCTGGGAAGTCCTCAGTGAGGAAGGTCTTTCTCTGGGCTTGGTGTTCTGTATTTGATAATTTGATGGGTATCTTTCTAATACACAGAATACACTATGATGCAGCTATAGATTTGAATAGTGTCAAGACTCTTCCCAGTCCTTAACATTTTACTGTGTTATCTGTCATGCCAATTTCCACCACCTGCAATGCGAGGTTTGAACTGACAAAAGCAACACCAAAGCAAGTGCTTAGCTAAGAAGATAGTGCACACAAGCCTCATAAGCATAGGAGAAAAGTTACAACACCCCCCTGTGGTTAGCCTGGAGCAATGCACGTTTCCAAATCCACAAGTGCAATATCTAAAATACGGCTTATTCTGTCTCTACAAAGGTAGCTCAAGTACAAGAAATCATGATCATACTGTAATGTACAGTAACAGCACTTTCCAGTTCATCAGGGAAATCTCATATCCTTATTGTTTTTTACGACAGGTGCTTGAACCCAAGCATCAGTAGTTTTCCACAATTTCCCCTGCAAGCATCTTTCCTTCCTCTGTACCACCACTCAGGGGCAGGAGAGTAGGGACACATGAGGGACAAGCAGGTAGAGGCTTCTGGTCACATGCACTTGCCTACCTAAAAAGACCTGCCCACAACGAAAGCCCCAGCCCCACTATGGATGACCCACATAAATCCAAACGACCCAATCCTCTTTGAAGGACGAAACAGATTAGGGTCATTGGTAGAAGCCCCCAGACGCCCAGGTTTAGGGGGCTTTTTGAGACCACATAAAATGATATATGGCAGGTATGCAGAGCTAGACCCACGTAAAGGCACTCAGCAGCCTCCTTCCATAAGGTCATTCTCAAAGGTCACGCACGGTTAAAGGCACAACAACATAAACAACAACCACACACACACACACGGCTCACAAATACAGTAGCAGATGCCTGGTTGCAGAGGTGGGGTGTTGGAGAGTAGAACAAACGGGTGAAGGGGGTTAAAAAGTACAAACTCCCAGTTGTAAAATGAGTTAGACCTGGGGATCTGACGTACACTGTGGTGACTGAAGTTCATAACATTGTCTTGTATATTAGAAGCTGCTAGGAGTAAATCTTGAAAGTTCTTATGACAAGAACAAAAACTGTCAACTATGGGCGGTGTTGGATGTTAACTAGACTTACTGTGTAGTGATCATTTCTCAAAATACACAAATCTCAAATCATTATGTTGTACACCTGAAACCAATACAATGTTATGTCGACTGTATCTAATTTCATTTAAGGCACGATCCCCTGAAGGTAGAGCCTGAAGGCCGAGTGCTCCACCTGGGGCTTTCCGAGGATTAAAGCATGGCGCTGGGGCCCTTCGAGCCACTTTTACCTTCTGGGTAAGCGTTGTAGTCGCTCAGCTCCAGGGGGCAGTACACACCGGGGAACTGGCCTTCGCAGGTGGCGCTCCAGTCGATGAAACTGCTGCGAAAAACCAGAGGTCCCGTTTCAGAAACAGGGCGTCCACAGAGCAAGCAAAGAAAGAGGAAAGCAGTTGTATTGCCTGGCACCCTCATCCCTGCTAAATCCCCAATTTTGGAAGATAAAAGAGGTACTGTATATTGCTACACATAATGTGCACTTTTTTTGCCCAGATTTTTGAGGGGAAAATAAGGATGTGCATTATACGTGGCAAAAAGACGGTGCTTTCTCCAGTCCTGGAATCAAATATTGACTTCACGCCCGTCACCAACGGCACCCCATGGCAGGGCGGACGGCTTGGACGAGAGGCACACTTCCCCTAAAATCAGGCCAAAGTCTAACCAGAGGCAGAAGCCGAGGCCGTGGTTAACTAGAGCTGAAGAGGCACTGGACCACCTTGAAGTGTCTTAGCTCACACCTGAAGGACTTGTGCATGTTCTGCTATGAAAATGTCCACCTTTCACTTGGAGTAAGGCCGGCGCTCATGTTAGGGAAGCAATCGCAACTGTAACGGCTCTGATTCGTGCTGCTCTGATCACGGCTGCAGAGCGGATGCTCACTGCTGACACGAGGAAGTAGATGCCACTGTAATAAACCGATCACCTCCCTCCAAGAATTCAAGTGAATTCTGTGATTATGCACAGACATGAAATTTTCTCAAGTTTTCGTCATCCAACGACATAGTAATAGTCATAAGCAAATTTCAGGAATGGCCATCCGATGCCTATTTTCCAATACTCAAATCATTTAATCTAACAATTTACATGTGTTTATGGTTAGTGTCATGGAAGTCTTCACCCCTGTTGGGGGGTGGGGATTAGGAGTGATAGATACAGTTTTGCCTCTAATATAGCAATAGCTCATCTTTTTACTCTAAAAAAGGAAAGTAATGCCGTGGTCACCAGTTATGTTGTATATCACTTTTATTTCCTTTCATGTTTCTGTCAATGCCTGACGTGTTATTTTCTCAGACATCACAGTGAAACTCCAAAAGGCAGGCGGTAACTCCTGGCTAAGGCATCTGGGAAGGGAAGCCTGGCCCTCGATCCCGTGAGGACCACCTAACTGGCGGGACCCAAATCCCCACCGCAGGCCCAAAGCAAGGCGGCCCTCAGTCAAGACACCTGTACCTGTTATGAATCGGCGCTGGCCCCTGCATCACGCCAGGCACGGTGCTCTCCAGAGTGCAGCTGAAGCCACTGGTCACGCACACGGGAGGTGTGGGCCACAGGTCTCCAGGCGGGTAGAGACCTAAGGAAGAGAGCAAGGCCTCTCAGTCCCTCTTCTTCTCTCCAGAAAACACCCCCCACGTCACCCCCACACACCAACCACGTCTGCTTTCCCGACTTCTTTCGGGATATTCTTTCAGAATATAAAGCAGAAACAGAGCACACTGCTTTGACCTTCACTTCAGACGGTGTACGGCTGTCTCCTGAGCCGGAGAACGAGACACTTCCAATGACTCCACAGTGACATGGGGCCCTACTTTCTGCAAGGCCCCATTGCAGATGCCAGCTCGGCAGCAGAGGGGTGCACATTCCCGCGGGCAGGGTCAGAAGACGACAGGGTAGAGGACAGCTGAGGCTCCAAGTGCTGTGATGTGGCCACGGGGGCTTGAACAGAGCAGTCGAAGGCCTCACGGAGGGAATATCTGAGCCATCCAAGATGGGAAGGAGGTGAGAAGCAAGCCAAGGCAGCGTGGGGGAGGCGTGCTCCAGGCACAGGGAGCAGTGCTGACTGTAAAGTCCCCCAAGCGTGAGTGTGCCTCGTGAGTCCAGAACAGGAAGGACACCGCGTGGCCAGCAAGGACGGGGTGAGAGGTGAGCAGTGGGGGATGAGGTGAGTGACTGCTGGGAGATAAGCCTCCACAGGCTTCTCACATTTCTGTGCACCTTGCAAGCAGAGGCCCTGCATGCCTTTCTTCCGGACTATCTGTTTAAGGATGTGGCTAAACGAAAGGCTTGCAACATGCAGTGACTCCCTCTGGGCAGAGGGCGGCGTGCTGACTGCTTATTATAAAGATATGGGTTCTCTGAGCTCAAGGTTCCTCCTCTGATGCAACTCACACTGTATACGAGCATCTGGGCCTGTCCAAGTCACGCCCCACGACACCTGGGACCAAGGGGCATTAGAGCAAACATGTTGATGCTTGTGCACCTGGCCGGGCCCCAGCCGTATCTCAGTTTTACGTTGGCAAAAAATGGAAGCTATTCCTCTGGGGAAACTCAATCCCCCTCTCTGCTACCTGAAGCAACGCTACTGGGTCATTGGGGCCCTCGATTCACTGAGGTTTCCCAGGGCCTGGTACCCTGGTGGCCAGGTTGGCCACTGAGACCTGTCAGTGTGCACCGGGCTATGCCACTGTCCACCTCAGCACCTGCTGGGCAGCACCAAGGAACGCACATGGTCACTCTGCTCAGGGGGCTGGCCCACGGCAGTTCTCATAGCTCAGGGCCAACTCTCCTCTTGGACTTCTGTGTTTTTACTGACTCTTAGGCTAATACCCATGGCCCACATGCTTGGTTGGTCTGTCACTTGGCAAGCTGCAGACTGGCAGGCAGAAGACCCCTTTGGGGCCGTGAAATGTGGGGATGAATCCTGGGTTCTGATGGAACCTTCTGAGCCACTCAGGTAGAGGCCCCTGACAAAGGCCCATCATCTGAGAAGATGGACTGGAATCACCTACACCTCCCCAACCAGCCGCACTGCTCCCTGGGTCCATCACCGCACTGGACATGGCAGCGTTTCCAGCATCTCAGATGCCAAAGAGGAAAGGACCACATGCAGCACATTTGTATGCCGATTCGAGAAAAACTGATGAGGGAGGAGGGGTGCAAAAATGTGCTCAACAGCATCCTTGGAAAGGAGGGTCACACTGATAATTCATGATGGTGGCAGCGGGCAGACGGGCTGTGGCAGCCTCCTGAAGGACTCAACTGCTTCTCTCTTTCCCAGTTACACAGGAAGCAAGACTGACTAAGAGAATGAGGCAGAAGGCACTGGAAATGTGGTCAGGAAAAGAGTGGGGGGTGAAGAGACCGGGGACATGAGGCATCGGGGCCCCCATGCAGCCAGCAGTCACGTGTTCACAGAGCACCCAGTCGGCGTGTGTGCATGCCGTTCTCCGGTTGGCTCATGGGCACACAAGCAGGCAGAGAAGCTGGAGCACTGGGCAAAACCGTGGCTGAGGTTCTGGAAGGTGAACCCAGCGAATAAAGGGACAGGAAGCAAGGACGTGCCCGTAACCATGGATTGGGGAACTGAAGCTGGGCAAGAACGAAAGCACAGGATGCAGGTGAGGGGCAGTCCAAAGGGGGTGAGACCAATGTTTTATGGACAGTAACTGTGAACAGGGTCATCGCTCCAGTGACGTCACCCTAACCAAGGATTGTAACAGGTGGTTAAAAAGTAACCACAGATTATTCACAGGAACAAGATAAAAGGCCCTTGAAATGCACAAACACAGACCCATGGGTTAAGGCACTACATGACGTGGAATTCCTCACTGACAACAAAGACACAATCATGTGGTAAGGTCTATCTGTTTGGACAGTTTTTGTTTTTCCCCATTAACTAAATCCTTTCTTCTCTATTGCCTGAAAGATAAAGGTAGCCCCCATCGAAACCTTGCCCAGACCTTGCCTGAGCAAGTTACTGACTTTTTCAAAAACTGAAAATGCTGACTTTCCTGGACTAGTCATTAGATCCAGCTCACAAATAATTTATTTCCATTGATAATTTGACAGCAAGTCCAAAATATTTGCAAAGAACAGCATAGAAACCTTAAACTTTCAGAGTAAAACTGCTTGCTTGTGTAGAAAGCTTTTCAATTCATATAACGTGGATACCCAAGATCAAGTACACATGTGGGAGTGAAAGTCATGGGCTTGCCCTGCTGCGATTCCTGGCCCTCGTTAGGTAGGTGGGGGCAGCAGAAGGAAACAGGGACAAGGGCAAAGGGAGGTAATGAAGAAAAGGAAGATAAAAATGAGGGGGGACTGGAGTTAGCCCCCCACAGAGAGGCCCCATGTAGGAGTGGGGTTTCCTTCTGACCCACTGTCATTTCCAGCTCTCAGGTTGCTGTCCTCTCCCAGGTAGTGGGGGCCTGCAGGGGCTGGGCCCCCAGTCTCAGGCCTGGTGCGGGAGCGAGGCTGGTCTCTAAGGCTGCCAACGCTGGTTAATGGACTTGCAGGGCATGAGGAAGTGGGGAAGGAGGAGGAGGGAGAAGGAAAAGCAGAAGTAGGTGAAGAAGCTTGAAACTCACCCTTGGTGTGCCCTCCAACTGGGCCTCACCTCTGGGAAAGGGGAACTACATGCAGAGGTAGCCCTGCACCACCCCAGGGCCATGGGCCCTGTACCTCAGCTATAAGGAGGGAGCTCAGTGTCAGCGCAGAGAAGGCAGCCAAAGCCAGAGGCTCCTGATGATGCAGGTGCAGAAGGCAGGTGTCTTCCCAATGCACAAAAGCCCAGTGACAAGGCTTAGAGAAGAGGACACTGGGGCAATGGCTCTGCCCCACCCAACCAGCTTGTCTTCTCAAGCCTCCCCACCACACCCCCTGCCCCCCAGCCCATAACACAGAGCACCTAGCTGGTGTCTGGAGCAAGACACAGGAGCCTCACCTTTCTCTTCTTCAACACCTGCAGGCCCGGCAGGAAGACTGGGACAGGGATGTTCTGCATATTGGGGGAGATTGTTCACACCTCTGGGGAAAGAGAAAACGAAGGTTGCTCATCATTTCTGTACAAGGAAATACTGAATTTATATAACCTAGTGTGACTGAATTTTTACATGGATTCGTCCCCCAAGAAAAATACATACTAGAGACATAATGGTACACAGCCCGAAAAGGGCTGAGGAATATTAAATTCCCAAGATCCAGCAAAGTCTTTCTTTAATAAACAACAATGAAACCATTCGACCTTAGGTCACGACAGTCATCTACAGTTTCCTCTTCGCCTGCCACCCACCGGCAGCAAGCCTGGACCCCTAGCTCACTCTCTTCCCGTAACAAAAACAATCCTTACAGAGCCCTCCTTGCACCCTAGCTGAGCGTTTTTCACCAGCTCACCAATTTAATTTAGCGCCATCCTATCCCCTCACAACGAGGCCGATGCCTTAAGAAAACCAATTCCTTTCCTCATTCTGAAGCCCTTCCTCCTGCACACCCTCCTCTCCCACTCGGCGAAAGGTGCTGGTTTATTTCGCCCGATGCTCCCATGAGCATCAGTCGGAGGGACTGGAAATGTCGCCCATCCACCAGGTTGCCAATGCTCAGCTTTATTCCAAGTCCCAGCAAAAGGGAGATGACGCCCATCCTTCCAGTGAGTAGTTTCCTCCTTGTACTCTCAGGAGGGGGGACTTCCTAATGCGGTCATATCACAGAGACCGGCGACACCAGAGGCACCCCAGCATGAGCCGTGTTCACTCAGTAGAATCCTGCTTTTTTCTGAATTGCTTGTAAAACTGGAGTTTACTTCCTTATATCCTTACAAAGCTCTCTTACTTTAACCTGCAGAACCAAGTACGAGGAAGAACCGTGCTGGTGGGAACAGCAGTACGTGAAACATACCACGAAGGCCAAGGCTGAAAACTTACGTGGGGCTGCAGATGCTATGGCAAAGGTTCAGGGCGATGGGCGTGTCCGAAGGGAAGTCGTTCTGTGACACTCGGTCTCCTGCATGAAAAAATAAATCGTCACAAGTTTTCACAGACATGATTCAATGGCACAATGTATTATAATGCAAACAGGGTTAATACTGTTAACCCTGAATGAGCGACTTATTTTTCACTTTACACTCATAGTCACACATTTAGTGATGTGATTTTTAAAATGTCTTTGATAATTTACCTTTTTACTGAAAATGTAATAAAATCTAACATTTAGATTTATACATTTTGGCTTAATAACGTTGTAATTATGGAAAAAAAGCTGAAACCATGAATATTACGGAACTTTTTAAGGGTGATTTTTCTGAGAAAAGAAATTTTGCTACATAAATAGACCCCTCCAGTTTATAAAAGCAGCATGTTCATTGTAGGAAATCTATAAAAATAAACAGATGTTTAAAAAAGAAAAATATAAGACACCTATAATTACATATCATTGACATTTAGAGACAGTGCTTACAATCTCTTCTTTGTGTACATATATGTGCAAATTGAGGTCCCATCTCATACATACTTTGCCTCGTTGGTCTTTGACACCATTAATTATATTGAGGACATTTTCCCGATATTACATAACCCTCAAATTTTTATCATCCTTCTGTCAGCCTTTCCCCCTAACAAAAGCTACACTTCTATTTTCTGTTAATGTTAAGGCCTGAATTTGAAAAACCCTGGCGTTAGCATCATGAGGCAAACTGTCTTCAGCAGTGGACGGAGCTGTGCTCGGGGCCGGCTGTGGAAACCGAGCTTCCTCTGGCCAAGTAAACAAGCTCTGCTGTCCAAAAAACGCGGAGAGCCTGCCTTCACCCACACCCCTGCACGCTCAACGTGGGTCCCCCAGAGGCCAGGACTGGGGTGTTTTCTGGAGAAGATCTTATCTTTCTATGCATAGGACATAGCACTAAACAGATTACAGGGAATCTCAGGGGTGTTACAATTTTCTGGAGATTATGAGGATGACAATAACTCACAAGGCTCCTAGGGAAGGTAGGAATCCGATAATGTTTTTTAGAGACCAAGAAACACGGACTGAAATCACACGTGACGCTTTGTCTAGGTTTACATAGCCAGTGCCCTGGGCTCTCGGATAAGCCCTCCTCTCGTAGGCCTCATTGCTGGTAGGAGAGGCCAGCACGGGCCGGCCGGCAGGACTCACCGGCCGGCAGGAAGTGCTGAGGGCCCGCCACGGGCTTCTTGTCCCCGTCGGAGCTGCTGCTGCTGCTCCAGCTGCCCCAGCTGCCCCGGCTGGCGCGCACGCTGCCCGAGGAACTGCCACAGTCCGAGCTGGAATCGGAGCACGACTTCTCCCCACGCTTCTTCCCAGGCTTCTGGAAGTAACCCTCTGCAGGAAGGAAGAGAGGAGAGCTGACCCCAGGTGTCACTGAATTTTCAACTTGATGTCATTCCTAATCAAAGGAGAAAGGTGAAATTCCGAAGACAGCAAAGCTCAACTTCAGGGTCAGGTAACTGCTCATTGAACCAGAAGAAAGAAGTGAACTGAAACTAACGATGGGACTTTGAGGAAACCGCTGATGAGCTGGGTCTCCTCTGCCTATAGGACAGGCAGTTAAACTTGTTGGGGGCTTATTTGGTCCATAACAATGATAACCTTGACCTAAAAATGGTTCTGTGAATAACAAACACTTTTATCAACAAAACTGAGGCTTGCCCTGGCTGGGTAGCTCAGCTGGTTAGAGCAGTGTCCTCATACGCCAAGGTTGCAGGTTTGATTCCCAGTCAGGGCACATCCAAGAATCAACCAATGAATGCATAAATAAAAGGAACAACAAATTGATGTCCCCACTCCCCAACCTTCTCTCTCTCTTAACAATCAAATAAAAAATTTAAAAAATAAAACCAAGGCTAGTCTATTGGACTGAGATTTGTAGGTAATTTCCCCCCTCATTTTAATGAAGATACGGTCCAATAGTAATACGAAGAGCTTCAAAGTATTATTTATGTGTGGGTGGGGAGAAGCTCCAATCAGACCAAAAAGCAACGCACGTGTCTAGGGAATGAACAACAAAGACAGAAACCTACTAACTCCGCAGCCTGTGCGCCCTGACCCGGGCATGTGTCTGGGGATGTGGGGGTTGGCTGGCAGGGTTGCACCTTCCCTGACCCCATACTCGACATGTCCCACCAACTTCAGGGGCCCTTTAGCCTCCAGCTCTGCCCTAACCAGGGCTTAGCACTGGGCGCCCTCTGCCTCCCACTCCCAGGGATGTGCCCAGCAGCCCTTGGGTGGCACAGTGGCCTGGCTCTGCAGGGACCACCTGGCTCAGGTTTCTGAGAATGGCTACCATTCTAACCTTCAACAGGCTACACGAGGACAGCTGAGAATGGCCAGATTTCAGACAGGTGGGAGGGAAGAGGAGGCAACACTAGAGGCCTAAGCTCGAGAGAATCTTAGCTTTCTTGTCTCATCCTGACAGGTTTCCATTTGGGCTTCAGTGAACTAAGCTGCCTGGAAAGTGATCACCGCATCAAGATGCCATTTCTCCCACAGCGGATACTTCCTCAAGGACACAAAAGTCCCCCCCGCCCCCCGCAGCACTGTTGGCAGCTCAGTAGGGTCCACACCTGCGTCTCTCTGTGCCGCAGGGGAGCTTCTTCCGATGCTGGCGCCTGTCTTACACGTTTCTGCAGAGCTTTCCTGCGGACACCAGCTTCTGGCATCCATGGCGCGGCTCAGCTCAGACCTTTCAAATTCACTGCACACAAGCTTTAGTTCACTCTGTTCAGAAGGCCTGGAGGAGCCACAAAAAGTCACATTTGGGTGTTATCTTGCATCCGTGCACATTGCTTTCCAGGAGACTTATTGCAGGTTAAAATATGAACAGGGGACATCTGCCAACCTCTTCCCTTTGCGTCTGACGGGAGAGGATGATGAGTAAAAGAAAGATATCCAGAAGAAAACAATTTTGCTGTGTTAGAACTAGAATTAATTTTGAGGTCCTTTAGTCTGTGTTGCATTTTACAGTAAGAAGACTGAACTCCACAGGTTACACGACTCACTCGGGGCCAGCTAGTAAGTGGCCAAGTCCAGGGCCAGAATCCAAGACTCTTGGTTTGTCTTCCTTGGTGTCTGGGGGAGGGTGCTGAGCATTTGGTCAGCTTTCTTACTAATTGTTCATCCAGCAGACATTTACTAAGGGACAACCACGTGCCAGGAATTGTTAGAAAACATGAGGCATCTACAAAGGATAGAATTCCTCCCCCAAAGAGTTTATGGTCCAATAGCAACCCCTCTTCTACTAGACCATGAACTCCTTAAGGCAAGAACTGTCACAAAACCTTGGAAATGGCCGTATGTGCAGAGAGTGCTAAGGGATACCTAGGCGATTATTCCACACGGCCCAATTTCAGTCCTCACGTTAGGTTCGTGGGATGGCAGAGTGTGAGGTGTGGCACACAGTTTTACTGCTTTCTGACCGCTCAGGGTAAAGAGGAAATAGACAGAAGCAGGAGCCAAGGAAACAGACAAGCCAGCAGCCACCTACTTCTGACGCATCATATTCTCAAATCATCCTGATTAGCTACATGATCCTTGAAAGCTCTATTTTAAGTTGTTTCTTCAGCATGTCAGAAATCTGCATTCAAATATATACAACATTTAATTGGTGAAATTCCACTCTAATTTCATATCTTTCTACAGGTTCACATCACAGAAATATAAAGCTTTAGAGTGCTATTAGTCAATGAAAATTTTATGAAAATACACATAAAAGAATACAAAGTATAACTTTCCTTTCTATAGGATACTGCATTGCAGCTTTCAATCAATTTAGCCTAGATATTTTTGGCCTATATCAGGATAATTAGCCATCCACAATTAGTATTCAGTATTAACAACAAACTGACAAAGAGTTGACTGCTTTTTTTCGCATTTGCATTTTGCTGATTGCTGAACATGAGCCGGAGGTGCGGCAGAGCCTGAACACCCCTCACTGTCGCCCAGCCTTTCTCCACAGAGTGCGCAGGGGACTGGCCGGGGAGCGTGTCACGGTGCAGGGTCAGAGAGTCTGAGCTCCAGATGCAGCCCCCTGGGCACCAGGGCAGACACTGCAACCAGCACCACACACTTCCCATCGTGGTCCTCGCCACAATGCCGGCTGTCTGCCCACACTTCCCTTCCAAGAGCAAGTAGAAATGCAGCAAGGTGGAACCCTGGCCCCAGGCAAATCTAGAGCTGCTGGGGGCAACTGTACAGAAGCACATTTAAGTACCTAGCTGGGCTCACAAGAGAGAGAAGTCCCCAGATGCCAGGACTCACCAGGAGAAACAGCCAGGGGGTGAGGATGGAGGGATTACCTGGGAGGAAACAGGCTTAATGCCCAGGGCTCGGGTTTTAGCACACAGACAGTAAGTAGTCTCCAGGAGTCAGGGAGCTGGGGCTAAGTCTCCTAAACTGGGGCCCTGGAAGGGAACCCTGTCAGTGCAAGGGACTCCTGGAAAATGAAAAGCTCCTCTGTGACCCAGGGAGGAAGAGGCAGGGCCGTGTCTCCTGGAGGCTCTCGACTAGGGCACGTGTCGAGTGTGAGAAATCAACCTTCAGAGACCAGCCCCTGGGGTCAGAGTGTACACACTACTGACCTTAGTTTGGGGCAGGGGGGTGGGGAGGGCGGTGCTGTACCTGGAGCTGAGAAACGTACATAAAATTAGCTTTAGAGAATATTTCCAGAAACATGGAAATATGGGCTTCCCAGATAAACACCGTCAGCTCCTTCATTTTACTGATAAGAAAAGAAAAGCTCAGAGAGATTGTGTTCCGAGGTAGCAGGGCTGCCACAGGAGCGCGCCCCACAGCCTGGCTCTGACCCTCTCTGGCTCCGGCGCTCCCAGCAACCACGACACGTCTGGGCCCCTCCCTCCCCACAGCTTCTGCAGAATGGACCTGCAGTGGCCCTGAGTGGCGACCGCCCCCTTTCATGTGGCAGGTCCTGGCACGGAGCCTGACTCAGCCTTCCCTCTAAAACCTCCCACAGCTTTTAGCATTTTATAAAGTAAAAATCTGAAAAATCTGTGCACTCGAAGGTACTTTCAACAAAATAAATGAAAAAAAAAAAACCCAGAAAATATGAATATATAAGGTTTAAGAATATTGACCTCAAAAACACATAAATGTTCCTAAAATGAACATGGATGAAAGATGGTAAAACACACACACAGGGACAAGAGCATGGTGACAGCCGGAGGGACGGGGGTGGGGGAGGTGGAAGAGGGCAACTAGGGGACAATGGGGACCGAAAGAGACTCAGTTTGGGGCGATGGGCGCGCGATGCAGTGTGAGTGTGATATTTTGTTGACTTTACACTTGAAACTTGTGTGGTTTTGTGAACCGATGTCACCCCAATAAATTTAATGAAAGGAAAACAACATTTATCTCAAAATACAAATATCTGCAGTCTCATATTATTTGTAGCCAACCTAACAGAAATAAGCTTAAAAGATAATAGCTAAATGTAAATTATAGAGTGAAAAACAGATCAAAATCTTCAAGGAATTATAAAATTACAAACCTCAAGACCTGAGCCGCTCCCCTTTTCTTGTTTTTTCTACACGTTCGATTTTTATTCCAATTTAAATTTTGTAAATTTCCTTCTTTTTTCTCCTGAAGCTTCTTCTTCCTATAAGGATCTTCTTGCTAAAGAAAGAGAGAAAGAAAACTTAAACTGACTAAATATGTTAATACATTTAAAAAAACTCTTTATGATTTTTTAAAGGATTTTGCATAAAAAGTTTGATCAGATTAATCTGGAAAAGTAAGGGGGTCTATTATTTTTTAAAATAAACTTTTGAAGACCAGTTCTATATGAATTTCAAAATGTTCAAACACTGGCAAAAACTAAGACATACATTTCCCAAACTCTGGTTTGTTTTTATTTTCCTTCTCTCCCTACATCCCTCAACCCACGCAAAAAGAAAAGAAAACATTGCCTATGAAACGCCTAAGGAGTGAAAAGGGGAAAACATCTGTTAGCAATTCATGGTCAGCTTGCTGTTAACTTTGGCAGCACTAAATCTCCAGCCTTCACCTGTTAATTTGGAATGTGCAATTCCCATGAATCACCACTGAAGGGAAATCATGTAAAAGCCCAACTTAGGAGCAATTTGTGTATTCATATTTTTGTGTTTATAGATGCACTTTAGGAGAACAGCCAGATCTCCAGAGAATGCTCCAAACTGGTTTAAGCTTTTTAAGTAAATAAGGCAAGAATATGCTTGATGTTTTTCAAATGTGGTTCTGAAAAAAATTTAGCAGGACATACATATACGATTAACCCTTGAACAATGCAGGAGTTAGAGTTGCCAACTCCCCCCATGTAGTTGAAAATCCACATATAACTCTTTTTTAAAGTATGCAGTATAATACATTTAGTTTACCTGGGCTTACAAAGAGTAAGTTCATGTTATCTCTGTTACAAAATTTGTCAGCACTAAAATAGCTTGGGATAATGTCTGGCAATGCATATTTCATGGGTAATCTAAACATAATTGTTAAAACTTTTAACTCCTCCAAAATTTAACTACTAAGAGCTTACCATTGACCAGAAGCCTTACCGACAACATGAATAGTTGATTAACACATTATTTTGTGTGTTGTATGTATTCTTACAAAAAAAAAAGAGTTACAGAAAATACTATGAAGAAAAATCATAAGGAAGAGAAAATAACATTTACACTATTCATTGAAAAGAAAAATCCATATACAATTGGATGCATGCAGTTCAAAGCCTAGTTGTTTAAGGATCAACTACATATTTTATATATATGTAAAAATTATAGATTTTGAATATATAACATTTTTTCATTTGGGTTCTTTCCTCTTTTAAATGTTAGGCATAGTCCATTAATAGGCCCAGAGAAAGGAGGATTCCCTTGTCCTTTAAAATTTTAAAGTAACTCATGTGTTTACTATCTTGTAATACTTAACTCTTTCTCTTCCACGCTACCCCCTTGAAGCAAAGGCACTGTGGGGGGTGGGTAGTGGGGGGGGCTGGGGGGTTGGAGCTCACACAGAGATCCCAGGGCTCTTAAGGAGAAACCGCCTTCCCCGGGACCTCAGAGGCCAATCCCCTAGCTCTTCCTGCTGACCCTCGGGATTCACATTTCTCAAAGAGCGATGGGCTCCTTCCACCTTCTTTTTTCAGCATGTCAGTCCAGAGATCAGTGGGAACCCATGAGGGTCTAACATACACCTGGCTACCGCACACAGCACTGGGAAGAAAAATAAAAGGTCGCTGATGACTGAATGTTACATCTGGGTTATCGAAAGCCTCGTGTCCCGATCAAAGCAATATGATTGCCACAATAAACTCTACAAATAAATGACATTGTAACTGTGTATGCGGTGGGTCTATGGGATTTGTTTTCTTTATACTCCTTTATTTTCTCCCCAATAAATATGTATTAACTTTTTTTGAGATTCTGAAGGTATTTTTAAAACATGACAAGTTAAACCACAAAGCTGTATTCTACAGGACTTTGTGCTGATTGCTTAAGTTTGACGCTAAACAGACATTAAAGACATCTGATCACACAGGACTTGTGCACGCATTGCCCTCCATGCATCTCTAACTTTGGGGGGTGGGTGGGATTCTCCTCCCCTGCCCTGCCCTGTCCACTTGAGGACCAAAAAAGGCTTTTCAAGCAAGGACTGGAGCCAGCCTTCCTGTGCCTCCAGGGTCCCGTACAAATAAAGGGTCAGTCTCCAAGTGCAGTTAGACGGCAGTCACTCCTACACTTGGCGGCCTTTTTCAAACCGATCTGGTTAGCCCTGTTGCCATGTGCAAACAAGAGGATACAAATTTTAGGACCACAGAGAGGAGGGGCTCGGTGGTCAGAAGCCCATCACCTGCTCTGAGCATCACGAAGCATGAACATTAGGACAGTGCCACACGCTGCACGCAGAGCCGGGAAGCAGCGCCCACGAGCAAATGCAGGACAGGAAAGTGGATGGATGAGAAGAAAAGGATAGACATACTTTTTTCAGAGTAATGAAAAATGAACAGCCTTTTTCTTTGGTGGTGGTGGTAGTGTGTGGTTGTGTGTGTGTGGGGGGGGGGGGCAGGAACAGGCCTACAATGGAAGCAGCAAATGGAATAGTTTGGGGAAAGCAAACCAGAGCACCAAAGTAACACACTTGTTAAGTGAGAGGAAGAAGAGAGACAATCTGGCTCCAGCAGAGCCGGAGAGGGGTCATGGTAGAGAGGGGTCATGCGGGGGGCAGGACGAACCAGGAAGCTGCCGGGCTGTGCAGCCTAGCAGGGACACAGATCCCAGGCTCCGAGGCCTCACCGCCGGGGCTGAATCTCACCGGTGCTTCCCAGCTGTGCGATCATGGGCGTGCTACTTGGCTGCCCTTTGCCTTGGCCTCCCTAGTCTTCCTCAGAAGGCTATTGTGAGGATTCAATTACTGGACACACAGTCAGCAGTTTATAGAAGACTTAGCTGTGATCATTATAGTTATTGGGTGTAGAAAGGTCTCTGACCTCCCTGATAGAAGGGAAAATTTAACTGATTGCTAGGGAGGGAAGTGAGATTTCTTAAGTTTTAATAAAAGCAAAGGAAGAAACCAAAAGAGAAAGCACATATTGACTGCACAACGTATTCTTAAAGCCACTATATATAAATAAAAGCAAATAAAAGGGAAAGGGAAAACAAAGAAAACGTAGAACACATATATGATAGAAAATTAATGATAGAAAATTATACAATAGAATAGCTTTACATATGTTCTTACAGAAAATAAGAAAAAACACTGACAGTCAATGGAAAAGTGAGCAAAGAACAGGAAATGCAAATTCACAGAAGAAATAGAAAAAAGCAACAAAAAAAATGAAGCATTTATCAAAATATTTAATAAAGTATGTTTTTAGGAAAGGCGAATTTAGGCCAGCTGACATCTCATCTTTCCATTTTCGTTTTTAAAAACTCAAGTGTGTGTGCACTATGTGTTCATGCCTGCAAACACCAGACACGGGCTGGGTGGGGGCGGGGAGTCGGGCAGGGTGGGCTAACAGCGCCTGTCTCTGAGCAGGTTAGACACTTACTTCTTGGTATATAAAAAAATTATTTAAAAATTTTCACTGTAGGACTGGATGATTTTTTACTTGTGTTTTCAGAATTCTACAAAAAATGAAATGAAGGAAGATGCTCACTTTTCCTGATTAAGAAAAGCATTCAAATGAAAAACAAAACACAATCATTCACCTACCAGACCAACCAAGATTTTGCCAAAAACAAAAACAAACAAACAAAAACGGTGCTGCCGAGCGCAGAGTAAAACCGGCGTTCAGCATCCGCACGCGTCAGGCGTGGGGGTGGAAATTGCCACCACCTTCCTGGACAGTGACCTGTCCGCACAGGAGGAGCCTCAGCTGATGCTCTTTCGCTCTAACTCCAGAAAAGCTACAACAAGGAGGTATCAGGTCTATGGGGAAGACTTTAGAACAAAATAGTTCATCGTGATGTTATTTATGAAAGTAAAGCTATAAACAACTTCAACGTCCAACTGCAGGGGAATGGTTTAGATTATGGCATAGTTAAATGATGGAATGTTTCGTAACCACTGAAGACAAAGCTCCCCGTTCATTTCTAATGTGAGGATTTTTAGAATTACAACATTATGACAAAGCTACATAAACACAATAATGATCCTGAATTTTTAGAAATTTGCAAAGAAAAGCAGAATGCAGACAAATGTGAAAGGGGTTCATTTTGGATAGATCTTTTCTCCCTGTCTCTATTGTCTCTATGACAATCATGAATTCCTTTACTAAAGGAAAAAATCTGCTTAAAAGAAAATAAACAGCCAAGTCTAGGGTCAAAATTTAGTCTGTGGTTCTAAATCTGGGGTTCAACCTTCTTTGCCAATAAATCTAGAGGAATGTTCCCCATGTACTATACAGATTTATATAACTTTCTAAGCTGCAAAATTAGGCCCCAAGAATGTTCTACAAAAACAAACATTGAGCAATGCATTTGGGAATGTGTTTATTGAGAACGGTTTTCTCCGAACCAACAACGAAATGGAAAGTATACTCACACGGGTTCTAAAGGCCAGTTCTACAAAACTAGGAGTGAGTCACAGAGCCAGCAAAGAAGTGACAGGCAGCAGCCCCGCCGCTGCACCAGAAAATGCACCTTGGCTGACTACGTGGACAGCCTTGACCCACAGAGCACAGCCTGAGTCCCCTGGTCCCCGACTCGCTGCATCCTGACTGTCAGGCTGGTTGCCACCACTCATTCAGATATTTGCCCTACACAGGCTCTTGGGCCAGAAAAGGAAGGAGGAACACAGGCAATGCCTGGGACCCAGTGCAAGAAGTGTCTGAGCTCCAGGGCGAGAGAGAAAAGACAAAAGATAGCGAACTTGAATTAAGAAAACTGCCATAACCCAGGGCACAGGGTACAGAGCTAGCCTGGCCCTAGAGCTGAGAGCTGAGTTGGGGGGAAAGGGGGGGGTGCCCTCACAGGTGGCAGATGGGTGCCAGCAACAGCACCCTGTGGCACTGTTCCTCCGGGCCACCTCCTCCTTATGGGCTCTCAAACCTCGGGAACCTGCAATGACTAGTTTCAACTGCTCCTCGCAGCACATAAGACTGTGGGGCTGTGAAGTCAGCACTTCTCAGCGTTGGTTTCTACCTCGCTGCAGGGCAGCAGCCAGGCCTCCTGTTCCTAACCCCATCCATGCCTCCTATCCCCAAGTCCATGACTGTTTCTGCTCCTGCAGGCGTGCCCTGTCTTCCCTGCTTGGCTGACCTTTACCTGCACCACCTGCTACACCTGCAGCCTTGACACTGGCCAAGGTTCAGATGCAGGCCCTGGGTCTTCTCTCTGCACACGCCTCGCAGAACTCAGGGTCATCCTTCGATTCTAACTTCCACAGGACAACTCCCAAACCACTAGTTCCAGGCCCGACTTGCATCAAAGCTTTGGTTCCATGTCTCCCTCCGGCTACTACACTCCCTCACATCTAAGTCCAGCCACCCCTGTATCAGTAACCTGGCATTTCCTTGGTGCTTACTCCTCGTCAGTCTTAGTAACTGCTGCTATGCTGAGCACCTAACACATTAGCTCATTTAATCTTTACAACCCTATGAAGGAGGCATACTATTTAATATTATTGTTATATTATTTTTCAGATATGAAAAATGGGGTGTTTATCTTGTCCAGTGAGCAAAAAAGTCAGCTGGATTCAAACCCAGGAAATCTGGCTGCAAAGCCTGTGCCCTCAACTGCTAGGCAGCATCACCTTGACTGACATAAACGTTAACTCGTTGCATCAGAATCCCTCATGTTCTAGTCATCCAGACCTACAAACCTCACAGCTGCCTTTGCAAATGGCTATGTCAGAAAGGACAGCCCTGCTCCTAGATGCAACTGGTGCCAAGAAGGCCCATTAGTTTGACTTCTACCCACTCTTCCCCCACTCCTGCGCTAACATAGGCCTTGATTACATCACACTTCCTAGCAGAGTAACAGCCCCTATTTGATTAAAATGAAAGTGATACAAAAATTCGTGTTTGTTTTAAAGTTCAAGTAAAAATAGAGGAATATAAAGAAGAAAAAAGAAACCACCCCAAATCCAACCACTCAGAAATAATCAGGGTCTCCCACTGATTATTTGGCGAATTTATTTTTTTACTATCTCTCTACAAATTGACACAGGTAAGGATGGCAGGACAGACCGTAGGGATCATTTATAACACTGCAACCAGGCATTAGTTTTCAATAAAAATTTAAGCCTCAATTTTACTTGAATTTTACATAAGAAAGTGAGGTAGAACCAAAGGAGCTGCCAACTTTGAAATAATTGTTTCTCTTCCACATGATCCTTAAGGATTTCTCTAAGGGTAAGAAAAAAATTATGAAAGATAGTTTCGTAACTGTTCACCCTTTTAAACTGCCCATTTTGATTTTACACAATTTTGACTCTATACCAAGAAAGATAAAATTAAAACTTATTTTCACCTACCTTCCTATCCCACCTCCCATTATATTACTATTTTTGCTTGCTAACATTTTAATATCCGCAATCTGTTCTGCAAACTGCCAACTCTTCAGTCTTAGTTCTGGATATAAAATGGATAGAAACCTCAAAAACAGACTTTCAACACAGCGTCTTCAATCCTGGGTCTTTACTTTCTACTTCTATCTTGGCTGGCTAAATTTCATTCACTTCATTTTTCAAGAAAGGCTCATGAGTTCATTTTTGTTGAAGGGGGTGTGCCTGTTGCCCTTGAACTCGAGTGTCAGCCTGGCTGGACATAATATTCTTGTTCGCATTGTCATTCTCTCAATGATTTTGCCCGACTGTTTTCTGGCATTAGATGCTCTAAGTTTAGCATTTTAACCAGGATGTACCTCTGCCCATTGTTATATATCAGTCTTTCCTGGGGTGCACCGTGTGCCCTTCCAATTTATAAGCCCAGCTCTCCCCTCACGGAAGGTGAATTTTCTTACATGGCATCTCCAGATGCTCGTCCGATCCCTTCAGCGGGCCGTTTGCTTAGACAGTTACTATTCTAATGTCGGCCTGTTTGTGTCTTTCTCCGTCTGCACATCCACCACCATCCTTCCTCCAGATGCTTCACTCGCTCAAATTTTTTCCTTCACCTTCACTCTGATGAACTCAAATCCTTTCCTTCAGGTAGACAATTCAATTTTAGCCACTGCATATGTAATGTAATGTCTTCACTTATTTACTCGCTTTATAATACGTCTTTAACTTCATCCTAGTATATTAGTTTGCATTTAGAAGCTCTTACTTTATTGAATTCAGTCTACAGTGTGAAGCACTCTCTGGGTTTCCTTCAGGTTTCTGGATGTGTTTTCTCCTACACTGGGCTCTTCATCTGTCTTGTTTTTCTACCCCTTTCATTCATCTTTACTACAGTATATATGCACAGTTAAAATGTTATTTTCTTCACTGTGTGTGTGTGCTAATACACAGATAGCTTTATTCTGATGTAAAAACAGGTAAATTCTCCTAAATACCTCTCCCATGTTTACCTGGACCTTTTTGTTTCCCCCCATGAGATACAGGAATGGGCTCTGCTTTCCAGACACCCTTCAGTGGCCTGCACTGGGCAGAAGGCAAAGAGCTAGCTGGACAGCATGCAAGCTTCGCCGTCTCTTTTGGCCCCTGAACTACAGGGTCCAGCACAAATAACGCCTCTTTTTATTATAAATCATAAGCATGTAATTCTGTAATATAACGATATCATACTCAAGCACACCGTATGACATTTTAGGTGAAATGTTCAAATTAAAACTATAAAGTATTACACCCATATTATTACCCTACCAACCACACTCAAGCACATGTTACTTCTGCTGGACCCTGTGAAAAGGCATCCCTCCCCTGTGGATTCTGGCTAGTGCTTTTAGGTAAGATTATGCCCTAAAAAATTATGTTGGGTGACAGGTGGAGGGAAGGGGCATGTACTCTTGTTCTATTCTTTCCTCTTTACCCAGGAGTTGACCCATTTGCTTAAGAACAGCTTCTCTTGAGAGTGAAAACTGTCTGACATCCCTAAAAGTTATTTTAGTATCTCTTGTATGATTAGAAAATAAATAAAACTTTCTGAATACACCCAACCCACCAATTATCAATGTTAACTCTCTTCTTTCAACACTATGACACAGTTATTACACAGATATTTGCACTCTAAGACTCCAAATAGGTTTTGTTCTAATAATAAAAAAAATAAAGGAGTACAGACCTCAACAGAAGGTACGTCCTGCTTCTCAGAACATGGGTCTTCTTTAGATGCTTTGTGAACCTTCTTTTCTGAAGAAGACTTTGTGTCAAGCTTTTTCAAAGTTTCACAATTGTCTACTTCATTCTTGGCAGGCACTTGCTGGTTATTTCCTTGAATAAATAAAAATGATTCAATTTCTAGCTAATTATTTCTGTTCACATTCCCCATAGTTAAGTCTCTTTCCTGCACCACACAGTCCCATTTAATGAGATTTAGACTTAAGGATTGGTTTTGACATCCACAACGCTCTAGAAACATATTTTGTTTACAGGTGAAAACACCCTTCTATTAAGAGTTCTACAAACAGCCCTTAAGAGAGGTCTGGGGGAGGGGGAAGGGAGAGGCACAGCATCACTCACAGGGGCAACATCCATAAACGTCAAAAGATACAAACAACCCAAATGTCAAGATAAATGCATAAACAAAATGTAGTACAGGTACAACGGAATACCATTCAGCCGTAAAAAGAAATGATCCCTTGCGCAACGACGTGAATATACTTCACGCTACTGAACTGTGCACTCAGAAACGGTTAAGCGGGGAGGAAAGAGGAATGGAATTCTGACACATGCCACCGCACGGATGACCCTGGCAGACATCACGCTGAGTGAGATGGGCCAGACACAAAAGGACAAATGTTATATGATTGCACTTGTTTGTGGGACCTAGTGCCATCAATTCTCAGAAATGAAAAACAGAATGCTGGCTGCCAGGGGCTGGGGCGGGGGCGGTGTGGGTGATTGTTGTTTCACAGGTACAGAGTTTCTGTTTGGGAGGATGAAAACGTTCTGAAATGGGCACGGTGACGACTGTACACCAAGGTGGATGTTCTTAATGCCACTGAGCTTTATCATTTAAAAAGGCACATGTTATGTTACACCTATTTTACCACAATTTTTTTTAAAAAGCCAGGGGAAGGAGACAGACGGGTGAAAACTTGAGCTCTGGTCACAACTCAGCCACTAAGTCAGTCTCAGAAGCTGTCAGAGCTTCAGTTTCCTTATTTATAAAACGAAAATACCACCTTGCCTGCCTACCCGCACCAACTGTTAAAAAGATACAACCTAAGCAGATGTAATGGGCCAGCATCAAAAGACACACGCACTCTTCCAGGGCAGGCAGCCCTTCTATAGGGCATGCCCACCTGCCCCCGGAGCGGCGGCCAGAAGCTGAGAAAAGAGCGACAGATGAATCCTATGGCCCAGGGATGGTGCTGGTAGGAACCTCATCTGAAAACGTTAATTTTTCCATTTTTCTTTCAAGTGACTTCCTTAAGTGCATTTCTTCTTCCATTGTTTATTTTTTTTTTAAAAAGTCATATCAACTTCAACTCTACTCTAAGTGGCCTCAGTATTGTAACATGAAACAAAGTATTTCAATACCTTCTCCTTTTTTCTTTATCTGAGATTCTCTGATAACTTTGCCACCTGAGACATTCAGATGGCCACAGTGCCAATATTTCACAGCGAAGCAGGCTGCAGGCTCCGGGGAGGCAAATGCCCAACCCCACACCACCAGAGGCTGCAGTCCTCCCGCCATGGGGCCGGGGGCAGGGCCCTGTCTCGCCCACGAAATGAAAGGAGTGGTCAATCCCTCTGATTCCGAAATTCCTTTTTTTTTTTTTATTGATTCTGAAACTCTGAAGCTACAAGTTAAACTCGCTCAAAGCAAGATGCACACATTTTTAAAAGAACAAATATAAGGTAAGCATACTTTTATTTTGTTAACAAAATTATTGTATAAATGTTTACATAGCTATAAAAATGCTGGGAAAGCATGAATTCCTCTAGGACACAAACTGGGTATCAGACACCCACAGAGGAAAACAACGTATCCAGCCAAGAGAAAGGAGACAAGGTCCAAAACAGAAAAAAAAATCATAAAGACATCATTTTGGATTTTGGAAGCCATTAGTATGAGGCAGAATACAGATACTCTGAAAAAAAAAATTATATATATATATTTTTTTAAGTGTCATTACTTTCCTCCAGTCTTCATTCACAAGGAAATGGATTTCCGTCAATTTTCTTCAGGCCAAGAATAGCACTGAAGTATTAGTCATCAAAGTTTCTTAGGAAAGATCCAAACGTAATATTCAGCCCTAACCTACCCCCCAAAAGTGGTAAAGCAGAGACTCTCAGGAAATTAATAATACCTTCTGTGGGGCCAAGAATTGGGACGATCAGATGAATCCTAAAAGCAAGCTCTTCATCAATTCTTTGAGCAGCTCTAACGTGACAATAGGCAAGAATTTAGACCACGGGTGCACATTTCGCTTAAAAAATGGAGACAATCCATGGGGTCGTATCCAGCACGCTTATTTTAGGTATTACACAACTTCCTTACATTTACCTCACGCAGTAAGAGGGTTTGAGCCACAAAGATAAAAAACAAATGGAACAAGGAACAAGTAAACTCAACAGAATAACTGCTTAAAGCTTTACTGCATCAGATCTAACCGTATAATGTATTTGGAGCAAACTGCTAGATTCTCAGTTCAAGCTAGTAGTACCTGTAAGTAAATGAGGCTATTTTCTCCATGCCTGGTACTTCAGAAATTTTGAAGGCATCTAATCAGTGAAAACTTCCATGTTAATTTCAAGGCTTAGGGTGTCACTAAATGTAAAAGTTTATTGTCCTTGACATTATCACAAGCAGACGGCAATAATACAATTTGCTACGCAGTCCTCCGTCACCGTGCTGAGGCCGGCAGCGGTTTATCCTTCATTCTAAATCTGCGCTATTCTGATCACACCATTAAAAACCGAAAGTTATAAACATTTGGAAAGAGGCACATTTCCAAGATCATTTACATCGCACAGAAAGCCCTACTCTTATCAGGTGGTCAAAAGATGCTGGAACCTGGAAGAAATGTTTGGAAAATGTAGCTGTTTCCCAGCTGTTGGACAAGCTGAGGCCAAAAAACACAAGTGTGTGGCAACAGAGCCCATTTCTGTGGGGGACTTTAATTTCTGACTTACTACAGGCCTCTCAGAAGGAGGCCGGAGAAAGGGGGCAGGAAAGGGAAGGCACACATTTTCTGTTCTTCAGAAAATACTGTTTCTCTCAACCCCACCACCACCACCAAGAATGAGCTTGTAGCCAGAGCCATTTAGATACACCTTGGAACACTTGTTTTCACACAGTAAGTCACTCCGGGAAAACGACGGAAGAAGACCTGTTAGGTGAGGTCACAGTCCTTCAGGTGCCTGCGGAGGGAGCTCTGGTGAGTTGGGAAAGGCACTTCGGGCCCTGTCCAGAGAGAGCATGCCCTGCCCTTCCCCACTCCCAAAGGCAGTAAGTGCATGTCACCAGACTTGTTTCCAAGAACGAGCGTGCACTTTGGGAGAAAGGGCTGGAACGCGGCAGACACACGGACCGGCTGCAAGTGAGTGAACGTCAGTTCCCAGTAGGATCCCCAACCAGAAGGTACGCTAAGCTGGGCGGGCAAGACTGAAGATGTTTTCTCCAGATTCCAGAAAGGATCTTAACATGGAGACAGCAGCCCCAGCTGGGGAGCTCGCTTGGTTAGAGAGGTGTCCCCATACGCCAGGGTAGTGGGTTCCACCCCCTCAGCAGGCGTACAAGAATCAACCAACGAATGCATCAATAAGGGGAACAACGAATCGAGGTCTGTCTGTCTGTCTCTCTCCTTCCCCCACTAAAATCAATAAATAAAAAAGGATTTTTTAAAAAATATGGAGACAGCAGCATGCTTTTCACAAAGTAAAATACTTAAAAAACCCCAACAACCATGATGTTCAATGTTGGAAGTGAAAACTCGGAAGGTTCTTCAATACATGGTTTTCCCATTTTCAAGCAATCTTCGTGCCTCGAAGATGGATTCCCTCCTGATTATATGTCTCTTCACCATCTGCCAGTTTATTACAGTGTTTTCCTTTAAAAATTGACAAAAGAACCCCAAACCTTTAATATTACTAAGAAACTCCAAATCCTACTGTCAAACTACAAATTTCTTCCCCTAGATTTCTCAGTCCTTTCTTATTTTTAAAGTTTCAATTCATTAAAATGTTTCAATTATACACTGATGGCAGCAATTTGTTTACTTCTAACCTGTTTGACATTTCCCTAGAAGAGAGATGTGAACAGGAACGAAACAAAGTTGTGTCAGCGAACGGCTCTCCCCGGGAGGAACCCCCTGCTCACGTGTTCACCCTGGAGCGGAACACAGCGCGGTGGAGCGGTGGGTTCGAACGTGCTGAGAGGCCAAAGCTCCTTCACCAACGCATATTTGATGAGCAGTCACCCTGATGCCACTGAACGTGCTGCTGCTCCAGCACAAAAAAAAAGTTTTAAAAAACTTCTTGTAGTGAGAAATCTGTTTCCATTTAAAGCAATGGGAACAGACCAGTTATCTGCACAGGTCAGAAAGATTCTGTCTGGGCAGACCTGCCATCCAGAAAGATGTAAGCAAACCCCATGTTGATGGATGCTCATATTAAATTTATTCACACCTGCTGAAGTGTTATCACATTACACAGTCATCTATGCTCAACTCTCGGCACTGACCACCAAGTCTGGGACAGGGGGATCTTGAAGCACGCATGCCAATCCTGACTCACTCTGGCTCTACACCGCTGGTCCACTTCTGTACACTTCCACCACCTCAAAGCACTGTGACGCAGCAGAAGGTCCCTCCCTACCCGTCTGTCCACAGTGCCACAGCCCCTGCATTTCACAGGCACATTCACCCAGATATCCGAAGGGCACCACAGGCCACAGAAGCAGCACCGTCCCTTCAAACCAGGATTTCGTAAAGTCAGCCCACGTCAGACACACTCAGGCCTAAATGGCAGACAGAAACGAGAGGAAAGCCCGGCTGGCCTCACCCCATACTTCTGCCTTTCACAGGAGTTTTGTAGTCTGGGTCCTCCAGTGTCTGGGACAGAAATGGAACCCAGGCATCCCACCTGTCCCACCACAATACACTGTCCGGCAAGCCGCACTGTGACGTTGTTGAAGGGTCTGGTGGAGCACACGGTCCAGAGGGCGTGCTCACATGCCAGGGGAAGAGGGCCTGGGGGGCAGTGCTGACCCTGCAACCCGGAGTCCACTTCGACCGTAAGCGCTGTTGCCAGGGAAACGGTACAAACAGGATGGAAGAAGGCATACCTGGTGCCCCAAGCATGTCTCACTCAGAGGACTCCGGTTTTCTTTTTAAACTCGAGATATCCGTGTATGGATCATTTCAAATTCAGGGGTGTTTTACTAAATGCATAAAGCTCATTGGAATTAGCCAATCCATAACATTGCTGTACCTTCTCCATAGTATCAAGGAGTGAAAAACACTAAGTTATTTATATATAGATGCATCAAATAAGGTCAAAGGTAACTGGTATTTCCAGATTAAAATGAGTCAGAAATCTGACTTTCAACAAATACAAAAATGTGTATATTAAAATGGTCAGAATGGACAAGAAAAATAAGCAGAGGCTTTTATGCCAGAGGCCAAAGGGATCAGTTAAAGCTTAGTAACAATTTTAGTTAGTCTTTCTGGTCTAGTTTTGCTCACATTGTCATTGACTATATTTGCTGCATGAGAACATTTGTTCCTTTTAACCAAGGGGACACAGTGAGGGAGGACCCGGGCCAAGGACTGCGAGAGGGCATCGGCTGTTAAACACAGAAAGTTGGTGAGTTCTGTTCAGTCAGAAACATGTTATGGGCTGATTAACTTTCACAAATAGTCTGAAAAGCCAAGATAAAAATTAATTAGGAAAAGGTGTCCCGATCCTCCTGACAATAAAGTATGATATGTACATCCTTCTAAACACATGTACTAAAAAGTAAACTTCAGTCATGACATTCTAAAAACCTGGTGCCTTGTCCTAAGCTTTTCACCTAAGAAACTTTTTTTTAACATTTATACCTTCCTTCCCTAAACCTTTGCGCATGAACTAAACATTCAGCATCCACGAGTAAAACTCAAGTCCCAGGTGAGAACAAATCCCATTTAACCCAGACTGGAGACAAACAGGAGGGAAAGACCATCAGGGAGGATGTAAAGATTACCATGATTTTTCCTGGAAATTTCTGGCAAGTCTGTCTGGTACTGAGGTGAGTTTCTTGGCAAATGATTTTCAGGTAGTTTCTTAGAGGTCTTCAGAGGACCAAGCTCTCGCTCCTTGAGCTCAGCTATGTTTTCTGAAATTTTAATGTCCGTTTCCTTAGGAAACATACATGTCTGTATTCCCTCCTTCATATGACATTCTGAAGAAGTGGTATGGACTACAATTGTGTTTTTCAGTGCGTTTTCTTCTTTATTCAATAAGTTTTTGGGGAAGGCTAAATTCTTTTGCAGGTTGACATTTATGCCACTTGGGTATTTGAGGTTTGCCCAGGTCTCAGCCATCATGTCGGTGCACGCGTCCTCCTTTGGGGCAGACAGGGCGCTGGCCAGAGCCGAGGTCTGTTTGTCCTCAGTGGCCATGGTGGCGCTGCTGGCGAGCGATGTGCTGGGTTTGTGTCTGCTATAATAGACTGAGCACTTGTGCTTCTTCTGAGAATGGCCGTAGGTAGCGGGGCTCCTCTTTGCAGCATTCTGGATCCTGCTGGGTGGACTGCTTACCGGAAGGCAGCTTTTCCCTCTGCCTTTATCAGAGGGGCCATAGGTATCGAGAAAGTTCTTGCAATTGCTTCTGAATCAAAGAGGAAAAAAAACAGTAAACATAAAGCCACACGGAATAAAACTCTACCTCTCTGTTTGGAAATCCCCGAGAAAGAGGCCGCACTCGGTATTGTGAGTCTGGAGTTCTCCCTTGCTTCTTCTAAAGCTCCATGAGTTCAATAAACTAAGTCCTTACATGAAGTCCACCTTACAATAAAAGAAATGTTACAGCTGTCGCACCATTGCAAAGAAAATCTAATGAAATGAAGTTGGAATCAAATTTTATATTACCTTAAAATAAAACCAGAAATGAGTGATATCAAAGGTGAGAAACACCCCACCCCTCCTGCGCCGCAACACGGGAATTCTTACTTATGCGGATGAGAGCTGATGGCGTCCATCGGACAGCTGTTTTGCTGCAAGGAGGAGCTGGCATTTCGCCTCTGTCGTGTTTTCATGAACTCCATCAGGATGTACTGTGCTTGTTGGAAGGCTATTAAAATCACACCCAGCAGGGACAAACTGAGCAAAAAAGCAGGGAGGGTCATCACTGCACGGTTCTGACGGGCATTCAAAACACTGCTCTTATTATAGGAGACCAGTAATTGGTTGCGGGTAATGTCTACAGATTTGGCATTAAAATTCCATAAGGCATATGACATCATATTTTCTGACATTTCTTACAGGTTTTTAAAAAAAACTTTTTTTAAAAAATATGCATATTTATAAGTCTGACATTTCCATTCAATTTTAAAAATGGTTCCAGGATAGAATCACTCTAAAAGGGTCCTTCTAGCCTTCTAATCTCCAATTTCGATTGCCACTGAGCAGCAAGAGCAACCTTTACATCATGCACCATGACTGCCAATGAACACAGAGGGCACACAACTGTCCTCTCGGTCCTATGAAATCCAATCTGTTTCCTATTATCTTAAAGCTTACCAGTTACTGCTTCCTCTACTTCATGTGTCAGGGTTCTCCAAGAGGTATACATTCCCCTGAGTCCATGTGCTTTGACTGCCCACGTTCACGCCATGACTGGACGGTTCTCCGCCCAGTTAACACATTCAGGAGGACAGTGAAGACAGTGGCAGTTTACCTGACAAAGAAGACCGTCAGCCTCCAGAATGACTCCTCCCAGCTGGGCCCTGGAACTACATCTGCACACAAAGGCAACAGGTGATGAGGGAGGGTCACGTTGAGAGTGAAGCGAAACTCTAAGTCGGCCGCAGTGACGAGCGTCAGCTCACGAATGACCCAGGAAGAGGTAAAGTCTGGAGTAAATCTGGCAACGAAAGATTCATCTTCATGAACTTTAATTTTAGGCACAAGACATAATAACCGTAATACCAAAATTTTTTACTTGTACAGGATAAATGCTTGTATGAAAACAACTTAGGATGTTTTGCCAATGAAAAAAGGCTCCCTCCCCACCCACTGGACATTAAAAACATCACAGAACTTCAATGAGGTTAAAGTTCCGTACTTACACAATGCTGATGTCTCGCGATGTGTTTGGGTGCAGGGAAAACGGACGGCAGTCTAGCACTTCGAATCCATAGCCTTGGCAGCTGTACCCATTAATTTTCAGAGATGTGACTGTGACAGGAAGTGGTCCGATATTCTCAACTTTGAAGTTCTTGGTAATAGATAAAATTTGCTTGCTGTCTTTCAGTTCTAGTGAGAATGAAAAGGGAAATTCAGTATATATGACCTGTAAAATTGATTTAAAATAATTTATTGAATCAACAAACCATGTGCACATTATTAAAATGTAAAAGAAAATTCAATGTGAGCTCAAAGCATGATTATCTATTCTCATTTCTGGAACAGTTACAGATTTTGTTGTACTACCAAAATGTAATAAACATAATTAGTTAAGTTTTTCTTAAGTTAAACCATCTACCTGGGTACCAAAAGTAATGAAAATCTCTTTTGTTTTCTTACTTACTAACGGTTAAGGTTAAAAGTATAGTCTTCTCAGAAACCAAATCATTTGGATTTGCCGCGAGGCCCCTGCACCCTTAGCCCCAGAGATCCTCACTCACGCTGGACAGAGACTAGTGAAGAGGGTGTGCGTGTGCTGCTGTGCAAGGCCACCACAGCTGCCAGAAACACAGTTCGAAAACCCTACTACATTAAGAGGAAGTGATTGAATCCTTGCAAATAAACGAGAGCACATTTTATGTTTAAAAAGGAACAGTTACCTCATTTTTAAAAATATTCCTATAAATTTATAACCCACAATCTAATATTTTCTTTGTTATATTAGGGTTAATATTTTATCTGGTTCTATACTTTTTATATTGCTCTAATTCTAGGTCAACACTAAAGGAATCAATAAATGAGTGAATGAATGGAGAAATGGGGAAAGACTTTTAATGCAAAATGGCTAATAAATTTTTTCAAAGTCAATGTTCATTCAGCATAGTATCCTAAATTAAAAAAGAAAAAATACTTCTGGCCGGTGTGGCTTAGAGGATTGAGCACCGGCCAGAGAATTGGAAGGTCACAGGTTCAATTCCCAGTCAGGGTACATGCCTGGATTTTGGGCCAAGTCCCCGATTGGGAGTGTGTGAGAGGCAACTGATCGGTGTTTCTCTCAGCACATGTTTCTCTCCCTCTCTTTCTCCCTCCCTTCCCCATGTCTCTAAAAATAAATAAATAAAATCTGGATAAAAACCCAATCAGGCATTAAAACAGTTGCTATAAATTACCCAATCATTTCACCAACCAGCTTGCTCCATAGAAAACATATTGTTACACTAAAATGCTTTCAGTGTATTCCTGAAATTAAAAATAATAATAGGAAAAGAATTTACCAGAAATACTTTATATCTCTTATTTAATTTTTTAGTTCCTGAGAAAGTTCTTGAAATTAATATAAGCAGTTTAAAAGCACAGAACTTAAATACATGCATAATTTAGAAATTTCTAATGGAACACTTAAGTAAATGTGTAAATGTCTGGTACAGTAGCCAGCGAACCCATATAGCTACTTAAATTTGAATTAAAGAACACTTCCATTATTGCAAAAAGTTCCATTGGAGAGCATACCTTTAGTCTTCTCTCTGTCATTTGTGATTTTCTAGATTAGGTAACTGATAGCCAAATTAACAAGTTCATACATTTTATCTTATATATCTGACACTATGCCAGTAATTTAGCAATTACTTTTTCCCCTCTATATCTATTAAATATATTTGCATTGACTATTACTCTAATTGAGTGATTCCACCCATTTAGGCTCAGATGTTTGCCTGATTTAATCATTTGCAACAATACAATGAATCTACTATAAAAATTGTAGAAGAATCTTCTTATAGAACACTTTTGCTCCTGGGACTAGCACCAAGCAGCCCGGCAGAGTGCCATGCATAGGAACTCACGTCGACGGCAGTCCATCAGCGTGGACTCGGGCACCTTGAATCGGAGCGAACCTCCTGCGCCAGGAAGTCTTCCGCCCACTTTCAGTAACTCGCGTGCTCCGAATCCCTCCACGCCAATCATGTCCATAACGGTCAAGTTATTCCTTTAGTGAAAGCAGATACAAATAAAAAGGAATTACAACAGAGTCACGAGACACCATGCACTTGAACTTACAACCTCCTAGTTACCAAAAACATTTTTAATGTTTTGAAAAAGAACGTCAATTTAAATAATGTGGCATCTCCAGCCATCTCAAGGTCAATGGAAGTGGCCAAGCCCAGAAGAGTTGGAGTTGACCGTCCAAGAAGGAGTGAACAATTATAATCACTCTTCAATCTCAGCCCAAGAATGTAAACCCATGTGTTTAATAACCAGCCACCAGGCTGGTGATCCTGCCTTCAAGAGGAAAAAACTAAAATATGTAGGGGGTGGCGGGACAGAGAAACACTAGCAAGTGCAGACAAATTGATAAAAATTGTTTACAACACGGGGAATTAAAGAGTTTTCGCAGTAATTGGACAATATGAAATTCTGCCTTAAGAATAATTCTAGAACTAAAATCCTACTGTTTACTGAACCAAAAGATTTAAAATATCATCCCACACATAACTTCTATCTACTCGAGTTCTTATTAGTCAAACAGTAATTCTGACTAGCTTTTGCCTTGTCATTGACTGCAGTCTGGATTTCTCGGTTACAAAAGTTAAGTGGAAATGATGTTTGAATGATGCAGACCGGACTGAAAGCCGGTCATCATTAATGTAAACACTACAGAAGCAGAGAAAGAATTCATTTATAATTATGCAAAATACGTATGTTCACATCTTCACCAAATGATTGAAGCCCTTTATTTGCTACTTAAAAGCGCTGAAGTGATGTTATGTGATTGATATTGTTTAGAGAAAAATATTATGTATCAAAACAAGACACCCCCCAAAATAAATTAACTACTATGAAAACTTTAGGCTTTCTTTTTGAGTCTGGGATAGTTTAAACTGGGATGATATAAAGTTCATAGCTACATTTCCTACAACCTTAGTTCTTCAACAGAGAATGGGTTTAAAATGAAATATGTCGTCATCAGAACATTAGGCGTCTTAATTAAAATGCTTCATAGAACAAGTCCATTTTCCTTTTAGTGGCATTCACTCCCAGAAGGACAAACTCATGCAATATGCTAAAGGAAGTCCAGAATAGGAAAGTCGTTGCCAGCTAATCTAATACTAGAAAAGCTTAAAAGATAACTAAAGTGTCACTTATTAAATATTAAATGTGTTCGACTTCTCACCAATGCAGAGAGCTTCAACAAAGACCTGTGTTTACTGCAGATTTCAAAAGAAGACTTTCAACAAAGACTATCTAAAGATTTTTAAAAATTAAGAAAAAACATTTAGCTGCTTAAATCAGTTAGAAATATAATGCTCATTTAAAAGGAAGGAAAAGAAGCAAAAAGAGCCAATGGGCTGAACTAGGCCCTTTTCCCATTGTCCTTTGGGACTACCAAGAATTCCAGAAGCAAGACAGGCAGATACGAGAGTGGTGCACATCCAAACATCGTGGAATGAAATGTATACAGCAGTGTTTTAATTACTCTTCTGAGCTAAGGCAGGGAAGTAAATGTATGTATGTGTGTGTTTGGGTGTATTTGTGTGGGTTCTGCCCTCCGTGAGAATAGCAGCTGAGATGCTGGGTGAAATGCACCGAGGCTCTTGGAGAGTTGGGCACACATGCCCTATTGTGCATGGGCGGAAACTGAGGCAGAGATTAACTATGGAGCCTCTCATTGCCTCACTTCTTGGCCACTGCCTCTTGTTACCAAGCAACACAGCCTCATCACTGAAGGCCTAAGATGTGAGTGTCAATTCTTGGCTAAAGAGATCATGGATTCTTAAGAGAAAATTTTTAGACAGATGAGTCAGTGAGAAAGAAAGAGACTCCAGGACCGGGCCACACTTACCGGATTAGTATGAGTGAGGTAACTTTTCCGTAGTCAGCTGGCGTGAAAACGACACCAACCCTTTTCATTTCCAAAGGCTGCAAACGGAAGTGGAGGCTGCCAAACCTGGATTCCTCGGCATGCATACCCTGCAAATTCAATAAGTGCAATTCAACAATTCCTGTAAAGCAAGCTTCTGTCTTCATTACATGCATTTTAGAGTATAAATATGACTGTTTTTCTTTTAATTTCCAGGTGTAACCACCCTCATCAACCTGTTGAACTTGTTTATCCTGAGAGTTCACACCCAGGATGAACAGTTCCCAAGCTACAGCTGAGAAGCACAGGCGGAGGCTGTGGGACAACGACATGGGTGCTGGAAAGGGGAGTTGCCTCCTGGCTGGGCTGGGAGCTGGGCAAGAAGCCTTCCACAGCAAGACGCTTGGAGTGGAAACCATCACTCAGACCCAAAGCCTCTACGTGAACGCTACAGGGATCCTGCCAAACCAGCCATCTGCTGCACAACCCCCAAATTCTCTTTAATATTTAAGTGTATATAGAAACCATCTTCATTATACAATATTTAGTCTCTCCGCTCAGGAGAAAGATCTTCATTTATTCATATCCTCCTTTACTCTCTCTAAGATTTCTATCTTTCTCTGAATAAATCTTATAGCCTAAATTTAGTATTCAAGATTTTGTTCTTTATCATTTTCTCTCTTTCAATGGGGGGTGGGGGTTTAGCTCCTTCTCACTAAAATCAATGTTGTTTTTAAATTTTTTAAATTGTTTTACTGTTGCTCAAGTACAGTTGTTTGCATCTACTCCCCACACACTGCCCCCAGCCACCCCCACCTCCCTCCCCTGATTCCACCCACCCTTGGTTTTGTCCATGAGTCCTTTATAGTTTCAAACGATTGATTTTTTTAGAGCCATAATTACATAATCTGCATGGCAAAAATTTTCTTTTTTATCTTTTTAATTTTTAAATTTGTCTTATCCTTCTGTTGTTGCTAGTGTTTCCCATGCTATCTTGAAAGAAGAAATAGGGATAGTATTTGATGCATTTTCATTAGAGTTACAAACCTCAGGAAGGGAAATACCCTGCTTGATATGCACAATGTGAATATCCAATAGAAAACTGCTGACTTTTAGCATTAACATTATAATAATAATAGCACCGTTTATTAAATGGTACTTAAATGCCAGGCGCCGAAATGCAATCAGCTGTATAAAATGCTGAGCATTCCATGAACCTTACTGACTCTTTAAACACTGTTCTGAGTGAGAAAGATGAGGCTTAGAGAGGGTAAATAACTCGCCCAGGGTCACAGAGCAACAACATGGCAGAGCCTGGATTCGGAACCTTGAATGTCCAATCCCCCACGCTCTGAACCAAAACGATGACATTTCCAAAAGCAAACCAACACAATTAGAACACAGGCCCTTTCTTTATACAACAAAGTGCTCTAATCAGAATTTTAAGTTGAGTTTTGAAGTGTCTCAAAGGCACAGACACTGACCATGCTTTTTGTCACTGTAATAAAATCACAGCGGCGATAATTTACTTTACCACAAGAGGTGCGCATTTGGGGGTGGGGGAAATCTTCCACAAGAGATTTATAAACTTTTCTCCAATGAGTTGCACCATTTATTTAAATCTGAATAGAATATTTCTAGGTAAAAGGAAGTAGCATTATTTTTGGAATTGCGAATTACCTATCATTCAGTACTAGTGGGACGAGCGCTCTCTCAGGATTTGGACTAACATACCGGCATGAGCCCTGGGAGACGGCTGGGGACAGAGCGGGGCAGGCCACTAACAAAGGCAAGGCCACACGGCCTGGACCACTGGCAAAGAGAAAGGACTTCTGCTGTGCCTGCGTTTCCTGTTGTCGGTAAGTGTCTAGTAAAAAGCCACTCAAAAACACGCTTTGGTGGATTTCACTTTTAACTCAGTTGGAGGTCATCCCTGGTCTCTGTCTTTCTGTTATTCAAGTTAATCTAGAGCTAACAGTGTATCTTCGGAGCGGTAAGTGAGGAGACAGAAACAAATGCCCGAGGCAGTTAAATATGTGTGTGTATTAGAAAGATAGTTATTTACACATGTGTATTTGTATGTGTATGCGTGCACTGCTTTGTAACAGAGGCTCCATGTTTGAATGGATAGATACACATGGAGTGCCTGTAAGGAAAAACTCAGCTCTATACAAAGAGCCACAGAACCACGGAGTGAAAACTGAAGAACGAGGCTGCCAAGTCCCCGGTCAAACCACATCCTCGCCACATGACATGTTTATTCCGACTCCTTGGGATTTATGCTCGACCTCAAGAGGGCCCAGAGGCTTGAGAATTTCAGAGAAATCCTCTTTCATAGATGAGGTGACTATCATAGAAATTGGGTGACTTGCTAAAAACATGAAGCCAGTTCTGTAAGAGACCTTTTTTTAAAATGTATTTGATTTTAATATCTTATTTGGCCCTAAAAAGAATTGGACGGGGGCCAAGGAATCTTAAGGGAAGTACGAATTCCGGGGTCTCAAATTTTATGGTTTTCTACATAGCCCTGATTCAACTGTTATTTCTTCACTTACATGAATCTAAACCATCAAATTCAAGTGATTTGCAGGGGAGCATGAACCAGGAGCTCCTGCTTCATTAGTTAATTGGAAAAACCTGACACACACACACACACACACACACACACACACACACACACACACAAAATGCCTGGACTATAAAAATAAGAGAGCCATATACATTACATAAAGACCCTTGAAACATAAATCAGCGAGGCCCCTATGCTATGTGTCTAGTTTGTGAGCCATTGTTTTTCCTGTTTAAAGACATCCTACCTGGTAAGGGCAAGCTTTGGTGAGCTGGAATTCACCAGTTGTGAAATTAATCATCTGCATGTCGGTGCCAAACCTATAAAGAGAAAAAAAAAAGTTTAAAATAGCATTCAAATCACTAATCAAGAATAAAATGTGTGCACACACAGATTTTTATGTATGTGAGCACATGTATTTGCACATAACTCTGCCCCGGTCCCCGTACTGTCCCTGGCACACTGTAAGTGCTCAGTAAAGGACTCTGGCAGCACAGAACGGGAATGTAAAGAGGCAGATGGTGACAGCAGCTCAGAATGGGAAGCAATTCGTTTCCTCCAAATGGTTCATATCTACGGAACCTGCTAGGCAGTGACTCCTAACCAAGGGTAAGTTCATCTCCCAGTTTAATGTCCGGTGGACATTTGGCAATGTCTACAAAAATTTTGGATTGTCACAGCTGAGGAGGTTCTACTGGCATCCACTGGGAAGACGTCAGAGAAGCTGATAAACAGCCTTGGAAGCACAGAGCAGCCCCTCCCCTAACAGAGAAACGTCTGGTCAAAAATGTCAATAGTGCTGAGGCTGAACAACCCTAAGATGAGGGGAGATCCTACTGACCCAAAAGGAGGAAACACTCTAAGCACAGCTGTAATGATGCGAAAACAAGATATAACCGACACGAACTAACAGCATCACCATCTTAGCTTGTTTATCAGCACTGGACTAAAACACTACACTCACTCCTTACGTGTGCCTCGACAGCACTGTGATTCAGAGTCTAAATTTTAAGAGTATTTGTGAAAAATCGCGATTGTAAAGGTTCCCTGATCAAGAAAAGAACGTTCTGTTGGGAATATTCTATTGGACTTGACATAGTAACCCCCCAAATCCCACATGACAAACGGAAGTGGTAATTTCCAACAGGTTATGTGTGCCAAGGAGCTGGGTGCATGGGCGAACACCGCGTCCATCCACAGAGAGGGTCCGGGTGAAACACGGAAGGGCTTTAAACAGTTCGAGTCTGAACGGTGTTTCCCAGACCGCCCATCGGAAAGTCTTCACCGACTGGTGCTTTACCATTTGTTGAGCAGATGCACAGCAGCTTCAGGTTTTGGATACAAGGAGAGAGGAAGCAGCTGCAAGGAGACTGGCAGGGAGGAAGGGTTCTTCACCACAAAGTACTGCACCTGGAAATGGGAAAGGGAAATCAACACCCTGGGAAGAACATAGCACAGCTCCTGTGGTTTTCCTGCAGAAAACTGCATCACCTGAATCGAAGCAGGAGGAGCTATCACAGAGGTCAAATTGAGGGACATTCTGGAAAATAAATAGGCCGCATGCTTCGCAACTGTCTATGTCATGAAAGACAAAGGCTCGGGAAGATGAAAGGATGAAAATGACTCGACCACACAACGTAAGATCCTGAATTGGATCCTGCACCAAGGGGGTGGGGGGCATGGGAGGGGTGTGCATGTGGGTGCTTGCATGTCAGCGGATAACTGGAAAAATTTGCATACAGACTACAGATTTGACAACACTATTACAATTAATGTTACATGCTCTAATTTGGATAAGTATACTCTGGTCTATAAGATGCTCCCGTTTTTAGGACATTCGCACTGGAGTAACCAGAGGTCAGAGGTCATAATGTCAGAAACTCAGTGGCCCATAAAAATACGTGTGTGTGTACATGCACGTAGAGAAGGAATGGGAAAGCAAGCATGGCAAATGTTAAAAATTGTTCAATTCTTTGTGAAGGGCAATTGGGCATTCTTGGTATTATTCTTGAAACTTTTCTCTACATTAAAATTATTTCAAAAATCAAAAAAATTTTGAAGTAGTCTGAGAATGTCATCCCTAAGCAATCCAATGAGTGTTGGGCAAAGTGTAAAGAATTCCTTGCTCCTAGTGAGATACGTCTTTGGCAATGAGGCTTATGAGACGTAAATGGAAGTCGGCTGGTGTCATTGCCTTCCCTTTGCCCTTCTCACCGCCACTCCTGCCAAGGACGGAAATCAGCGCACTGAGGATGCAGCGTGAACAGAGAGGAAGAGCCTGGGCTTCTGATGGTGTCATGGAGCTATTTCACCAGCTTTGGGCCTCTCTCCTGCATGCTTCTCATTAGGAGACAAACTAACTCCTATTCCAGCCAGCGTTAGTCATGGTGTTCTGTTGTTTGCAGCTAAGTATTTCCTTAACTGAAAAGATTTTGACCTAGACACGAACTGCATAAGATGTATTTATTCTGTGCACTTTCAGTACATCTAGTTTTATTCCTTATTTTGTTATTCTGATGCCTTGCTACTGAGCACCAAATGGCATATGTGTATCATTTAAACTGAATTTAAGTTAATTTTAGTTCTGAAATAATATTCTAAAGCTGGAAAGGCTCTGGTAACTTAAAACCCAAGAGCGATGGGCTGTCACTGACAATGGCATCCTCACCACGCTGTTCCTAAGGGCGGTTGCGCTGAAGTTTAACACGAGGCCTGGCTCTGCAATCAAACGTGGCAGAAAGGAGACAAAAGCTTCTGGCTCCTTGGGTTTCTTCAAGTGGGAGAACCGAGTCATTCCCAGAACATTCCTCCTGTGTAATTCATAAAGAAATTATTATGAAAACCAATTTTGACACACACACAAAAGAGGGAAGTGCTAAATGTATCATCCCTACTCACAGGACCAAGGGGTCTTGGGAAAGATGGCTTATTCAGGGTCTGGGGAAGAGAAGGTACAAGATGATTGTGGAACATTTACTAGAAAGCAAGAAAGTGCTCAAGAAATGATGGGGACATGTCAAAAGCACCCCCAAGTTAGCCTGAAGGGGCTCCCATCAGCCAGATGTGGGTCAGATTAACATCAAAATTAATAATGATGATAATGGTGGTAATGAACAAAGAATCCATAGTGATGCTCAAAAAAAAAAAAAAAAAAGTAAAGATGAAGAAAGTAAGTAGAAACATCACCATTTTGTAGCCATCTAAAAACTGATCAGGACAAGGATTAGCAATAGATGCTAAAATCCTAGGTAAAACATTCTTATAGAACAGGAAGTTTATGTGATCTCAAATTATCATACCCATCTTTATTAATTGCAAAAGGAAAAATGTATCCACCATGGAGAAAGAGCTGTCACACATACCATGGAGAGTCAAATGACTCAGCAGTATCAACATGGGACAAATGACACTGATGTCCCTCCTGCAGTGATGCAATGAGAAGGACACAAGACCAAGCACATATTGAGTACTCCTCCCTACAACATCTAACATGAATGCAAACTCAAGGAAGCAATACAAAAATATCCAAAGTGTTAAACATTCTGTGAGACGATCGGCTAGGACTATTTAGACTGTGAACATTATGCTAGATGAAGAAAGGTGGGGACCCTGTTCTAAAGAAAATTATAGAAATGCACAACTCCTGAATAGACCCTAAATTTCAAAAAAAGGGAAAAGAAAAAGATAGCTCTGATGAATATTTTTGGGTGAACTAGGGAAGCCTGAGTACAGACTGGATATTAATTAGGTAGTATAACAGGATCAATGTTGAGTTTGCTGGGCATAGAACGGTATTGCAGTTATGTGTACCAGAATATTCACCTTAGGAAACAAGGTAGTTCTGAGTAAAGCGTTGAGGGCTGAAGTGTTGAGGGTGAAGTGCACATACACACAGATAGAGATATGGAGAGAGAAATCAAGGAAATAAAGGTATGAAGAACTGGTGAATCCAAATGCAATATTTGAGTATTCACTGCACTATCCTTTCAACTTTTCTGAGGTTTGAGATCTGCCTAAATAAAACACTGGAGAGGAATATCAATTACTCAAAACTCAGGACTGCAATTTCGACAAAGCTGTATGTAGTTGTGTCTCCTTAGTGCTAAGTACAAGGAACGAAGAAAGGTGGAGACGTACTTGCAGCCATCACCATTTTTAAGTCTCTTCCATCTTTCGTACAATTTATTTGCAAGTTCGAAATCCACATCCCAGGTAGACCGATCCAGAGGAAGGCTGCCTTCCCAATGAGGATTTTCTAAAAGGCAGATCAGATTTCACATTTACGTTTACAGAAAGCACAGTTCCATCTAAACACGGCCAAGGCTGACCGTGAAACTTCTCGGCCTGCGAGGACAACAGAGGGAGCGTGTGCCCTCTCCCCTCTGGCTGCGTTGCTCCAAGCCCCCCTACCTCAATGGCAAACAATGTGTCAACTCAAACAAACATGTGGAAGACAAAACTAAATCGAATTATGTAAAGGTAGGAACAGAAAAGACACATGGCTCATGATACAGCCTGAAGGAGGTTAAAATTACACTCGGAACATTCTTAACAGCTTTAAATCTCAAAGGCTAAACTGCTTCCATGTAACTGCTAGTCATCATCGAAGTCCTTCAGGCTACTATGTGGAATGCTGGACAAACCCTCCAAAGAGGGCCAAGACCAGGGGCTTGGCCTGCAGAAGGTGTGCGTTTGCATCTATAAACTGGTCTCCTGCTCAGCCCACCTCTCTACTTCTCTGTTCAGTCTCGTCAGTGCTAAAGAGCATCTCAAGGGAGAACAGGGGGGCCTCCCCAAAGAAACCTCTGTACTATAATACTCTCCTTGAATTTAACATTTTAATAAACCAAAAGGCAGGAACCAAACAAGAAACAGCTTCTATATCAACACCATGGCCTCGGTCTCACTCAACAATGAGCTCCCCTGCAAGATGCCAATGCTCCTGTAGCTAAAGTCTGCACAGGCAAGCCCAAATTATTTTTAATAACTTTCTGTCAACCTTTTTTAATCTTCCAATTTCTCCTAGTGTCAAGGTTGATCAGCCAAGGATGATCAAATAATGTGTCTGGAAAACCTTCCAAAGTACAAGCGACTCACGGGGGCATTATTTACACAAGGACTTCAGCATGGTTTTGGAGGATTCTGAACAATTTCATGTCATTCTGTTAAGGAGCATGCTCTTTCAGAATAGAGTATGATGCAATTATGTTCCCAGGACTAATTATCCCATCTACAAATGCTAATTTTCCTCATGACTTCCCACCCGACCCCCACTAGAGCTCTACAGAGAGCCTCAGGGCAAGAGACTTACCTGCATTTGACTTTCCCATGAAATAATGCATGCCACAATGTGCTATCACTTCAAAACCCAGACTCCCTTCCTAGATTGAAAAGTAATATATGAATAACTTAAAACACAGCACCAAACATAAAAATCCCAATGCACTCAAATGCAAAGCAGACGCTGGCCTCCGCCTCAGCAAACATTCATTTAAACAGAAGTGAACAACTAGAAAGTGATCTTGGCTTCCTTTACCCTCGAATGGGAGCTCTGAATGGTCTCTCACAGAGAGGGTTGTGACAGTGGATTCTGTTCAATAACCAATATCCACAGTGACTTTTGGGCCCCTAAGACACCAAACTTCTGAATTAAAGGTGTAATCAGTGTCAGGATATTCTTAGTAGAATTTTTACAGAAACTGTACTCGAACCCTCTGAGAAACAGCAGACCGACCTGTGCTAACTTCCTAAGCTATTCGGGACACTCGAATTAATGTCCTATTTCCTGCAGGTGAGGAAAGCACACAAGTGCTATATCCACACATACCTGACACCTGCCTGCTCCCTCCCACACTCACTCTCCTTAAAAACATCTCTTGATTTAAAAAAGGACATTTCTATCAAACCTTTCCTGATCAAAATATGCACACACAAAAAATTAACCTAACGTTTTGTTTAGTTTTCAGAAGTCCTATCTTTAGGCTCATAGCTAAACATGAGGCATTTCTATCTATGAAACACCAATGCTAATAAGTGAGAAAAATCATAAAGATGGTTGCATGAATGTCTCATAGTGAAAAATCAGAACCCAGCATCATACAGAATAGCTCAGATCAAAAAGAAGCAATAACAGCAACTAAATGAAAAGAAAGAAACATTAAGAAAAAAATGAGACATGTTTAAGATCTAAATTAAATATCATTTACCCAGATTTTAGAAAGCATTTCCTAATTATGAATCCTTTCAGACTTTAGACTTGGTCCACTAAAAAATTTCAAGCTTTATGACAACCATGAGTCACTTACCAGAATCTACATAAAGCATTTAACCACCTCATTTCTGACGTCATTATAAGCATGCGCTAAGAGCTGTGTTTTCTATAGCAAGCACTCACTCCTTGCTCTACACATTTTGGAAATAAATGGAAATGAAACTGATCTACTTGTGATGCCTTCTTTCATTCAAGAACCTCAAATTACTTTATGATAAATAGTAACTTTTTCCAAATAAAGATTTCTACATCTAAACAATGCACCATCTGTGACTGGCCTGGTAACATCCTTAAAGAGAGCCTTAAAGGACATGAGCTTAACTTAGTCAATAAAACTCATGCACTATAGGTTCATAACAAGAAGCGGTAATTACAACAAAAATTATGATGCATATACAGTTTTGTAAATAATACCTTGGTCGATGCAGAGTAAATCTGTAGAGGTATTGCAAAAATGGCACCTGTGTTTGTAGTCAAAAATACATTGGTGAATAGATTTATGGGAATGTCTGTAACAGCAAGTTTCAAAGAAAATATATTCCAACAGCCTGGAGGTAGAAATAAAGGGCCAGTGAAATTCAGAATCTAAAAAAAAAAGAAGAAGAAGAAGAAGCAAGAGAAATTACTTTCCTAACATTAACTATGATTAAAATCATTATAAGGTGTAATACTAAACTTCTATATTTTGAGAAATATAATTTTACTCAATTATCTCCAGGTCAAAAATTGAAATATTTGTATATAAACGATAGGCTTCAAATAATACTTAAAATGTAACTGTTTGTAAATTTCACAAAAGTAATCATGTAATTTTCATAGGTGGTATTTTGCAAAAACCTACTCTTTTATCATAAACCAGGTTTATTTTTACTAAATACAACCCTTTTAGTATAAATTATACATTATAAAGTTTTTTTAATAATGGTAAGAGCAAATATCTCTGAAGGATAAATCCTGGTTCCTCTGACTTCCTTGAATAATAGTTTAAAAAAGACAGATCATAAAAGTAATTCTGAAAATGTTAAAACTACTTGCTTTAAAATTGGTGAGTAAATATTAACTTTTACAAATATTAACTTCAAAATACCTGAGCATACAGAAAGCTTAAAATAGGCTAAAACCTGGGAAAAGGTACCACTGTACCTTCAGAAGACGCTTGGCCTCCTTGGGCACAAACACATCGTTTAATACCACGCTGCGGTCAAAGTGGCTGAGGCACCACACCGTCCACACTCCCGACATGTTCTCATGGGTCTCCAGGTGGAACTGGGCTGCAGACGAGTCCATTCTGAAGTACCTGTGAACACAGCACGTGCAGGCGTCAGCCCCGAGCGTAAGACAATGTAAGACAACCATCGCCCTCGCAGGAGCCTCTGACTGCAACAGCAGCATCACGACCCGTCAGAGGCTGATGCTGGCACTGGGAATAACCTTACTGATCACCTTCTCCGATCTTCCTTCCCACAAGCACAGCACTGAAGGCCAGAGCGGAAACGACAGGGCAGAACCCAGACAGCTCATGGAGAGTGGAACCAGGACCCAGACGTAAGTGAGGGACACTCCGGGAGTTTCACTTCTCCCACACCTGGCTGCCTGGCCCAGGACCTATTTCATGAACTGACTCATTCAGCTTCCCCTTTCCCACTCTGCAAACAACCCTCTCCCTGGTTGTCAGCAGTGCTAATGCATGCGAGGCAAGCCCAGAGAATCCGACAAGTCTTCATTGTATTTTTCAATCATTTCTAAACACACACACACACACACACACACACACACACCCCCGCATACGATTTCAGGGAAAGTGGAATTAACCTACCCTGGAACCACCGCAGAAGAGAGGCATGCTTTTAGTGTTGGAGTATTCTTTGTTTTCTTCACAACTTCTTTCATTCCACTGTCACACGATGTAGCTGTTTCAAGGTATAAAGAAATAAATGTCAAGCATCAGTATCTTTTCTTTCACTATGCCTAAACAAGAACAAGATAATGAGTGTTATTCATAACTTTCTAATTATTTCAGTTTTTCTGTCTCCATTAAAATCATGCATCAGATGTAAATGGTAAAATCTTTTCTCAAAAACACCGTATTTCTTTTTTACTGGCTTGCTGCCAATGATTTACAACAGGTTGTCTGCCACCCCACCCCCTTTTCATAAACCAACCTCTCACTTCTTCTTTGGGGAGAAAAAGGGTCAATGCTTGTGCCGTTTATTTTACAAAGCTCTGCATTCACTGCATTCACCGTAAGTAAGGGGAACGCCCTTAGGTCTGCCAGAGATGACAGAAGTGATGAATGGAACTCAGCTGGGTGGGGGAGGGGGCATGTGGAGGCAGGAGCAAGACAGAAATACCACCTCAATGACAAGAAGGAGCTCCTCTGTCAAGGTGGGAATGCGTTGCACAACACCGCTGCTTCGTCAAAACAACCAGCTGTCCTTGAGCGAGGCCGTACTATTAAATCACTGGTGTTGCATTCGTAACTCTAATGCTAACGCCCAACTCTTTTTTTCTTAAAGTTACATGTATGATAAAAAAAATTCTAGCCTGAACAAAAAGTATAAAAATACAATCTTCCTTTCATTCCTGCCTTCCCAATTATCTTAGAGGAAAAGCTGCTACCAGATTCTTGAGCGTTTTTCCAGTTTTCCTATTTCATAAGCAAGTACATGAATATCCCTTAAAAAACCCACATGCACACTCGCTGCCTGTGCTACAGGTCCGCGTGTGCTTTCTAACAGCTGCGGAGTACACCCCACAGACGAACTACAGCTCAACCAGCCTCCTCCTGGTGGATGTTCATGTTGGTTCTGCTGTCACACACAACGCACATTTCCGTAGGTAGAGCTTTGAATACTTGTGTGTCTGTAGGTAAGGTCCTAAAGGCAGTTTGAGAATTGAAGAGCACCCAGGGGCATTTTAAATTTTCATAGAGTGCCCATTTTCCATCCAAAAACACCTGTATTAGTTTATATTCTTGTCAGAAACACGAATGGTTTTCTCTCCTAATCATGACCAACACAGGAGATTAACAATCTTTTTTATTTTTATCAATCTAAGTAATAAATTACATCTCCCTTGTTGCTTTCAATGAAATTTTCTTCCGATATATGTGACATATTTTCATGTTTAAAATCCATTTTCATTGCTTTACAGGAATCTCAGCTGTAAGAACCCAAAGGCTGGACTGGGTTGCACTCAGGAGACCTTCTGCACCACACTCTACACGAAGAGTCAAAACTGGGGCGGCACAACCCCTCTCTCCACGAAAGGGGTCTCTCCAAACACATTCACATTCTGGCCTTTCCAATCACCCACTGCGTTGCGCTGTAAGCTCAAAATCCGGAATACAAGTGGCCTTGACAACCACTTTCTCCATAGAATGGCGAAGGCTGGAAGCCAGCCCAGCCCCTTCCTTAGAGCCCTGCCTCGCCTGTGGCTGCAAGTCATTTCACAGAAAGAATGGTCACCAATTACAAAAACAAAAAGACGGTCTCCGATATTTTAAAACTCTGTACCTTTGCAAGTAAAAGAGGCGATTTTTGTGAAGTTTGTTGTAGAAGAAGGTAGGAGTACCGGTTCAAACCGCAGAGATGGAGCATCTCTCTGTGAGAAATGATGGACATCCTGTAACAACAAAAAAATCCACATCACCGCTCTCGGCTCGGCCGCTGCATGTCTCGTTTGACTCAACTCTGTTACGATGAGTAAGGAGCTCAGACCGGCATTCACACAGCAACTACTCAGCAGATGGGACTACAAGAGTGTGAAGGGGGTGCTGACAACTTGCACCCCAAAATGGGTGCAAGCAGGGGGAAGTGGGTTTCAATGAAAGCACAAGGGCATAGAGACAAGTGTTTCTGTATCTGCCCCTGAAAAACCCTCATGTTCTGCGATGAAACACACACTTGCAAGTTTAACATCGACTTGATGTAAGCGTTTACCATTACCTGTATCCATATAAGGCTGTTTCCCGAGTGTAATATATACATATTTACGGCTGAATCATCTGTCCAAAAGAATCAGAGGGTAAGAGTGAAACAAAGGCCATCTCATTCTCACACATGACACATTTTCTCTAAAAAATATAACTCGTTTTTCAATACTGCAATTGAAACTGGAAGCTATTTTCTGCCGGGTATTCTTTTAAGTCACAAGAAAAAGGATCCTTGTGAAAAGACTGACCTGCCAACCCTGGCTCTCTAGGTGATAAAGAACGACCAGCAGAGAAATCTGAGGTTAGAGCCAGACCACAGCTGCTGAGAATGCAACCAACCACCGGGCGGCTTTGGGTGAGGCTACGCTGTCCCATAGAGGAGACAGCCCCTGGTTTCCGAATGCGAACAGCCACGCTTGGGAGAAATGAAGCCCTGGGATCTCAGAAAGTGGCCTCCCTTCTCACCCTCACCAACAGAAGCAGGACAGGAGTCTTCTTGACATTGATGTCCACCTGGCCGCTTGGAGAATCACCAAAAACTAGGGACCCGAGGACAGGAAAGCTCTCCTGCTGAATTACTATTGCTACAATCAATTCTGACGACTGGAAAGTAGATGATGTTTGGTCAATAATGAAGACTGCCGGTAAAAAAGCTATATACTGGTGCTGTTTCTTTCTCCAAATATGTACGTGTGTGTGCGCGCGCGCGCGCGCGCGTGTGTAAACACTCATGTATCAGAGCAGGCTGGACAACCAATAGATAACAGCAAATCCTACATTATAACTGTCATGGATCACATAATATGTGTCTCCAACCAAAGTTCTTAGAGACTTAAATTGATGAACTAGGTTATTTCTAGTAAGCAGGATGCACATTTTCAAAAGTGAAACTCGCAGAACAAACACTGAAATTTAAAGGACTCTAACTTGTCAGGCCTCTGGGACAACCAGTGTCCCATCAAGCATTTAAAAAAGGATAAGACAGGAGGCTTTGGTCAGCTGAGCTTCTGCAGATCAGTAAAACCGGAACACGATGCAAGACTTCAAATACTCCGGGAATATTTATATTAGATTCTTGTGCCTAATTAATTTGTTTACTATCTCCAGAATGCCAAGGAAAATTATTCCCAAGGAAACTCAGAATACTTTGCATTTGCCTCTTCACTTACTCCAAAAATTTACTAGCAGCTGCAGATTGAAAACCAGTGGCTATTACATTCTCTTAACAATGAAAGTGGAGGCTCTTCTGGCTTGGATGGCAATGATACAATCCACAAGTAAATGCCACAGAATGGTGATGCAGGTTAATCATAATTTATTACTGCAAAAACTTTCAAATATTCCACATTACCTGAGGTCTCAGATTTATCTGTAGCTACATATATAATAGAAAGATGATCTAACAAATCTTGTGTGTTTTGTTCAAATTCTTTCGAGGAGTTTTCCATTGTTACGATTATGCTCATTTGTAGCCGTAAAACATCATCTGATTCCAGATAACAACTCTGAGATAGGAGGGATGGGGAAAAAAAAAGGAAAAACTCAAAAAATTATCTGAACATTGTGATCTCAAATTTTAGGAATAAAAAGCACTTCAGGCAGGGGTATGCATACTTCTGAGAACAGAATGGGCTGCTTTGTTTTTGAATACTAAGCAAACAGACAGGAAGGAGGCAGAAAGAAAACACTAAATTTTTCATTTTTACCTTTAATCGCTGACACACTTTATTATGTAAACTGCATTCCAGTTGCACCTGCAAGAGGCTAGTATTAGTGGTTTCTGCCTAAAAGAAGAAAAAAGAGGGGGAGAAATGGCTTAAAAGCAAGCAAAAGGCACAATCTAGCATGAATAGCAGACAATCTATCATTTATTCAGAAACTACATTTACTCATTCAACAAATATTTGAGTAGCTGCTAAATGCTGGGTATTACTTTACTTACTGGAAAGACAACAGTGAATGAAACAGAAAAATCTGTTCTGTCACTAAGTTTACAATCTAATAGAAATCATAAGCTCTCCCCTTGGGCAACAGGAGAATTCTGACTATGGCAATAAGCAGATGAACACGTTCTAAACATACACAGGAACGCTGCAGCATGGCATCTCACACTTCTCGAACGCTTTGTTTCAGCACAGGAGTCTACTGCTATTTTAAAGTAGGTGCACCCAGTGAAAGCCACTGAACTGTTCTTACGTCTGCCTTCCTTCATAGAATGACCTTAAAAACAATGCTAAGACCTAAGAGATGTCCAAAATTCAACTGGCTTTACTTTTTTTTTATTTTTCAATTACAGTTTACATTCAGTATTATATTATATTACTGTCAGGTGTACAGCATAGTGGTTAGACAATCATGTCCTTTACAAAGTGTTCCCCTCGATATTTGCAGTACCCCCTGGGCACCATACATAGTTATTACAATATTATTGACTATATTCCCTGTGCTGTACTTCACATGCTCATGAGCATTTTGTAATTTCCAATCTGTACTTCTCAATCTCTTCACCTTTTCACCCAGCTCCCTCACCTACCCTTCCCATCTGGCAATCATCAGTTTTTTCTTTGTATCTGTTAAGTCTGTTCTGTTTTTCTGCTCATTTTGCTTTGTTCTTTACAGTCTACATCTACGTGAAATCACATGGTATTTGTCTTTGTCGGCCTGACTTATTTCACTGAGCATAATCCCCTGTGGGTCCATCCATGCTACCGCGAATGGTTAAGACTTCACTCTTTGTTATGGGCAAGTAACATTCCATTGTACGTCTGTACCACATCTTCTTCATCCACTCTTTTTCTGATGCACACTTAGGATGCTTCAATATCTTGGCTATTGTAAATAATGCTGACCCCATGTGCACGTGAAAAGGCTGTATATTCTGTTGCTTTGGGTTGATGTGCTCTAAAAATATCAATTAAATCCATCTTGTCTAATGTGTCACTTAAGGCTGCTGTCAGATGACAACAGGGTGTTAAAGTCCCCTACTATAATTGCATTACTATTGTATATCGTATTTTTAATATGTGGAAGAGCTATGAATGGAAGGAACAAAGTATACAAAAGAAGGCAGAACTTCATCAAGTTCGAAGATCTTAGGAGCCACAGGAGATGATACTGACTTATCTTGAAGCAGGAAAGGCAGAGTCCCACCCAGGGACACAGCCATCGGGGACCGAGGGCGGCGCCTGCAGGCGCTGAGCCCACACAAGTCAGGTGGCACAGCCCGTGACTCTAAAGGGCCTGCGTGTGAGATTTCCTCTTTTGCTGGTTTGACGTGTCTGGCGTGGTCATTACCAAAAGGCACGAGGCTTGGCAGCCAGCAGCCACCGTCAGAGCACCAGAAACTCTCCGCAAGGTAAGAAAGCATTCTCAGATCCTGGGCTGGCTTAATTTCGGGCAAGTGTCTATTTACTCCAGGAAGATTTAGTGAGAAGTAGAATCACCCTAATTATGTTTAATTTGTTAGGTTTATAGGAATTACCTAAGCACATTATACAAAAACCCATTTTAATTACTTCAATAGTCATTCAGGCAATTAAAGTACAGAAAAAAAATAAAAATATTTCAGAAGTTTAACGAAGCTTGTAAATGGGACCAAACATTCACCAACAGCTCTTTTTAAAAGGTGCAGTAATTACTAGTATTTGCTAGACTTAAAACAGAAAACCACCACTTGTGAACAGAACCAAAAACCTGCAAGATCAAAGAGACTTTGAATTTGTCTTTCTGGGAACAAATCCCACTACCAAAGACATATATTTTTAAAAAGCCCACCACTTCTCTGAAACTGCTTTCACCCAAGTTACAAATGACCTCCACATCCAAATCCAGTAGAAACGTCTCCTTGTGCCCAACCCTTCGCCCCCGCTTAACACCATTAACCATTTGTCCTTCTTGCTTTTCTCATTCATCCTTGGCTCTTCCTCCTGGGACCACTGGATGTTGAAATTATTCTGGATTTTGTCTTTGGCCCTCTTTACTCTCTGGGAGAAGGGGTGGCGGGGTGGAGGTGAGTGTGGGGGTGGGCAGAGAGGCTCCAGGACAAGTTCAAATATGTTTCTCCAGCTCAGACTTCTCTTCACACCCATCCATCCAACCAACAACAGAGCATGCACCTGAACCCTCCCTCATACAAGCCAAGGCCGTGAACCCTGCTCTGCACCTCCTCTTAGCACCATTATTCATGGGCTTATTTAAGCCAGAAATCTGAAAACCAACTTCACCTTCTCAGTTACCCTCTTAAAACAAACCCCAAACCAGCTCATCCTGATTGTACCTTCTCAGCAGCCCTTGAATCCATTCACTTATCTCCATGCCTGTGGGCCACAGCCAGCCCGCTGCCCGCTCTTGGTAATAGAGCTTCGCTGGAACACAGCCATCCTCATTCCTCGTGTATTTTCTATGGCTGCTCTCAGGCCTCGATGGTGGAGCTGAATACTTGCAGCAGAGGCCTATAAAAATAGCTACTCTCTGGGCCTTTACAGAAAAAGTTTAGGGACCCCTAGCCCTAGTGGGAGGGAGAGACAGAGGCAGGTAGGCCGCTGCACCACCCTTCTCCTGGCGTCCCAGTGTCTACCTCTGCCCTCTCCACGCCACTGTCCACAGCGCATCAAGAGTGAGTTTAGAGAAGAGGGTACGGGGCGGATAAACAGTGACGGAAGGAGACTTGACTTGGGGTGGTGAGCGCACAATACACACTGATGATGCGTTACAGAATTGTACGGCTAAAACCTACATAATTTTATTAACCAATGTCAACCCAATAAATTCAGTAAGTGAGGGGAAAAAAGATGAGTTTACAAACATGCAAATCAGGTCAAGCCACTATCTGCTGAAAACCCTTCAAAGACTTCCTGCTTGGCCCAAGTCCCAAATCCTCCACTGCAGCTACAAAACTCAACCGCCTGCCTAGTCTCTACCTCCTGGTTCATGCTCCTGCCTCACGGGTCACCTTTCTGCTGTGCTTTGCCTTCAACCTCTAAATTAGCTGATCCTTTGCTTTGAATCCACATTTCTGACTCACCTTCCCCTCCACCTAGCTAAACCCGATTCATCCTTCATGTCCCAGCTTAGACGTCACTCAGGGAGGGTTTCCTGACACCGCAGCTGGGGTGAGTGCTGTTACTCACACCTGCAGCACCTTGTACCTGACCTTCCCTAACATTCCTCATTATAATGCAGTACCTTGTTCAGGGTCTGTCTTCCCCAGCAGACTGTAAGCACCTTGTCTGAAGGTTTACCACGATGCCTACCATTTGGTCGGCACTCCATACACAGCTGGTGAGAAAAGAAAAGTGCGCACATAGCTACCTCCTTGCTTGAAAAGGGAAAGAAATTAAAACTGACAAGCATTGGCTACAAACACTAAAGCCTATCAAAACCTGATATTTTGCATGTGCTTCCAACCTAAAACTTTCAATGAAAGTTTAAAGAAAGACCCATAGCAACACACTTGCAACACATACTTTATAATTAAGTTGGGTTTTTATAATCTACAACAATTTAACCATACATCTTAACCTAGTGAGGCAATTCTCTTCCCTAAAATATTTTTTCAACTGTTGAAATAATGTTCGGAGCTCAAAATTATGATTCGGAATATGATTAAAAATCCTATTTGCACAGTCATCTGATGTGATTTAAATCCTAGTACTTTGTCATACTTGCTAAATTATGGATGGATGGATTTAGAATGTACCATTTTAAGATTGTTCTTTTAGCTGCAAACAAAACAAAAATAGCCCACTACACTATTTCCTTTGCTGGAGAACATATTTCAGAACCCCACAAGGGGGAGTTCCAGCGCCTGCAAACTGCCCTTGAAGCACACTAATCCTTCTCGAGAGAAATTTAAACCGTTCAAGTCTTCCTTTAAAAAAAAAAATCTATTGATTGCAATCTTGATTTTAAAAAGAAAACTATAACCAAAACAGGAGCCAGCGGAGGCAACCACACACGCTGGGAATACAAATCCCCCCGAAAGGCCTTGATGTCATGGCCCTGGGGTATCTCCTTCCCCCTCAGTGTGCCTGTGCAGAGTATAGAAGAAAAACAACCTATTTTTCTACCTCCCACACCACTTGAAAAAATGAGTTCATAAATTTCATAGCTAAGAAAAAAAATAATTCCTTAGTTTTCACATTAAGTACAGGGTAGTATTATTTCCTTTTAGAAGACAGGGGCGGGGCAGGGGAGTTGGTTGGAGGGGATAAGTGACTTACCAAAGGTTCTACAGTTAGCTAGTGGAAAAACGGAAAACAACAGCAGGTCTTTTAATACCAGTCAGTATTTTTTCCAAGTAAATCAGAATAGACCAAGTCTATTCCTCCTAGGTACTTAAAAAGCCTAAAAATTCTTCAACATGGAAACACATTAAAAAACACACCAAGACATAAAGCAAAAGACAGGAAAACAGCAATGTAAAAACTCCTTTTTTAGGGCTTTTGGTCCCCGGTTTTGTGGTGAGGGGGTATGAATTCAGGTAATTGGATCTAAAAGAGAGGAAAAAAAAATCACCTTCCTTTATTTGCTAAGAAATTGGTCTTTGTGGACAGGTCAGGGGCAGAGAGTGCTTTGGGGGAGGACTGTGTGTAATTAAACAGGAAAAAAAATGATAGACAGTTTATATGACTTTTATTAACAAGAGTAAACCATATCCTAACAAAGTATACGAGATACTGTAACGCACTGATCAGACAGAATGAACAACTTACAACGATCCTGGTAATGACCACACACGAAATCCCCTCATTTAAGGACTAGAACCTGTGAAATACCAAAGAATCACATAGAGAAGTCCCGATCTTAGATTCTACTTTCCTCAGTTTTCTCCACTTTCACAAGTTTGAAGGCTAAATCGCAGAGGTCTTTAGAAAGGTAAACCTTTTGTGCCAACGTGTGCATCAGCAGGAACACAGTGTCCACGGAAGCCACGTGCCCACCCCAGCCAGTGGCCCACACACACAGCACTGGGTACAATGCATTCTACACAGCACATGATTTTGTATAAAACGAGCACTTTCTTGGGTCCCTTCCACACAACACTCAGGCTCTATAACCAAAGTCCCAGTTTAGCGTTTCCTGCGTAGCAGACGGGCTCAGTGGAGCTAACAGGGAGCACTGTTTGGCTGCCCGCCCTTGGGTTAAACAGCAGTGGTGTTTCGCCCCTTCAGCACAGAACTGCTGCTAACCCTTCGGGTCCTCCGATATTTAACCGCCAGAACAAAATTTACCTCCGTTGCCAGACCCACTCCCTAAAATACTCCTGGGTTTGAGAAAACCCAGGAACTGGCTGAAATGAGGTTTTCGTTTTGTTTTAGGGGAAAAGAGGCTAAAGTACATGTACAGTGTTTTTCCTTCACATCTTCTGTGAAGAGGTAGTGTGGCCACATGCCTGCATTCAACGTGGACTCAAGATGAAGCCCAGCCATAAGACCTTGGGGGCATTCCTACGCTTTCCAAGATTCTGCTTCATCTTCAATAAAACCGAGTTAATGAACTCACAGCCACATGCAAAACATTAAATGAGATGTGCATGCCAATCACGGGGCACGCACCAGGCTCTCATGAGGGAGCACTATTATTTTTACTTGTTCATTCACAGTGAATGCATTAAATTAGTAAAATTCCACAAGAAATAATTTAAATGTATCTGGGCAGTATTTTTCTCACATCAAATTTGTTAGAGGGGAAACTCTGTTCCCCGCACCTTCGGTTTCTAAGAGAAGGGATTTTTTTTTTTTCTAAAACACTTCAAATCCTTGTCATCTTCTTTCACCATTGGTTGCTTACCCAAAAAAAAGAGAGAAGTGTTATTTATTGCACATCACTTCCCAGCCCCCCTGAATGTGCCACTAACCCGGAAAGATAAGCAAACAGCACTTTAGAGAACAAGGTGGCATTGAGGTACTAAGACTTCCGGTCAGGCCATGTGGCAGTGGCCTGAATTTTTACACTTGGTGGCCCTGGCTTGTACACCCGGGAGGCTGGCTTTTAACTACTACACCTGGGCTGGCAACTGCAAGAGAGCCATGTGTGATTTTCACCTTGGCGGGTCATACAGCATACAGGGGTTCTGTCCAAAGGCTAGCAGTTATTTTTATACAACTGGATGCTGCTGGGCCTTAAGCAAATGGCAGGAGGGTCCTGAAGGCCTGGCTCAGCCCTTGAACCTGGGCCCAGACTCGGCAAAAGTTCAGGCGTTCGGATGCAGGCTGCTGTAGCTTGACCTTGAGCCACAAAGGCACAGCCTTTACCTAAGTAGACATGGTGTGGCAAGGATAAGGCTATGAAGAAAGGGTGTTGCAGCAGAAATCAGTGAGGAGGTTCCTCAAACAATTAAACATACAACACCACAAAAGTGGTAGGAGGGACTCAAACAGATACTCAGACACTCATCTTCACAGTGTTACACACAGCAGCCAAAAGGTGGGGACAACCCAAAATGCATTGATGGATGAGTGAATAAACAACACATAGTATGCACACACAGCAGACTATTATTCAGTCTTAAAAGGGAAGGAAATTCTGACAGGTGCTACAACATGCACGACCCTCGAAGACATCATGCGAAGCAAGGTAAGCCAGTCACAAAAGGACAATCACTGCATGACTCAACTTCCACGAGCAGTCCTAGCGCAGCCAAAGTCACGGAGACGGAAAAGAGAGTAACGGTTCCCAGGGGCTGGGAGGGGGTGGGAACGGGGCGGCAGGTGTTTACTGGGCACAGAGTTTCGGTAGACATGTCTGATGCCACTGAACTGTGCGCTTAAAGGTGGTTAAAATAGTAAATTTGTGTGATGTATATTTTACCACAAGAAAACAAATGAAAAAGGAAGAAATAGGAAAGGGAAAAGAAAACGATATTCCAGAGTCAGGACTCTTCCCAAAATAGAGTTTCCAGAATATCATCTGCTGCTTTGAAGAAACTACGGGTCCACCTCCTCGCAGGCAGCGCGGACAGGCTGCTCCGGGTCCTCTTTTCTGTACCATCTTCACGGCTGACAGTGGAACTGCAAAGGGTGCGGCTGAAATTCAAGAGGTTGGTCCATGGACTCAGAAGTTCCTCCCCAGTTCACTGGCGTTAGATTTACTAACCATGTAAATGCTAACCACCACGTTCGATTTTCAAGATCCACAGTGATAAAGCCATAGAAGGGTGACAGATTTTATACATAAAAAGAAAGAAGGTTATTCTTGTTAAGGAGATATGCTGTCACCCGGGCCACAGAAGTCATTTGACAAAATGGTTGCACACACCGAGGAGACAACCAACCACTAAGAACCAGAATCCACTAAGAATCCTTGGAACCAGCAGGTCCGCTCCGGAAATCAAACAGGTGCCTGGAGGTTAGAGAAACACACTTCAGTCTTCCTACTGGAACAAGAGGAACAAAAACCAAAAAAAAAGAAGGTAGACTGATGACGCAGGAGGAAGAGAGGGCTGCCCTTTGGAGAAAAGCTGACATCTTAGGGGACAAGGAGACAGAGCTGAAACAGAACAGGAGACCTTGAAGGCACAGTTACACAGACATAAAAAGAGGGGTGACCTAACCTGGGATCCAACTGAAATGAAGAACATACATGTTTGTGCTTGTTGGAGCTTTAAAAAAAAAAAAAAAAAAAAAAAAACAAGGAAGACAGGTAAGATCTCAGCAGACTGCAATTGCTCCCCCAAAAGGAACCAGGATTCCATTCTAGGAACCATGGAGAAACACACTTCCAAAGCCAGCTAAGGGCCCACAGGAAGAGCCATCAGGACCTGCACCTTCAAAGGCTGAGACCAAGGGTCACTAAGATCTGCAGGGGCTGTGAAGGGGAGACCAAGGAGATCAGAGCAGAGAGTTCTGAGCATTTTAGATGAAGACACAGTCACTGCCTGTGCCCTGAGGGAATACGTTTGATGTTCATGGAATTGGACTCCATCTAAGAGAGAGCACAGCACGGAGGAAACCCATTAAAGGGGAACCAGGGCTAGATCGACTGGCCCCAGGCCTGATTCAGGAGTTGGTCTAATGGAGAGGTCTCCTATGTAAGAGATTGCAATGCAGGGAAGAGAAGATTTACTAAACAGTAGGTGCTTTCAGCAGATTCAGAACAGATTGATTTTACCTCTCTTGCTTTGAGAGAACTCACAAGAAAACATCTAGAGAAATATCTAAAGGAATAAGCTATATAAATCTAGACCAAAAAGTAAAGGGAAAAGTAAAAAAAAAAAAAAAAAAAAGGCACCAATTCCAGCAAACCGTAGCAGCTTACAAGTGTCAGAGGGAAAAAAAAAAAAATCAGCAAAAGACACTGGTTAAACACCTAGAACCTCAACTGAGCCTCTGTCAAAGGAAGAGGGGCACCAGGGATAACAAGCACATCCTGGAGGCATGGCCCCAAATGCGGAGAAGGAAGGGCACACTCACAACCTGGAAGGAGACGAGAGTGTTGCCCAGCCACAGTCTATCCTCACGAGCTTCCAATGTACCCACAGCAGCTCCCCTCCAGGAATCTGCTCAGAGCAATGCTCCATTTGAAATAAGTGGAGCAAAAAAGGAAAAGCCTTCCCTAAGTAGTGAGTTCCAGAAGCCTCGGTGAGTCCCCAGTAAGAGGCAGAGGAAACTGCAGTGTGCTCAGATCTCACCATCCGCGCCCACGGCCACGGCAGACGCTCCATCCCCAAACAGAGGTCAAAAGTACTCCGCACACCAGTCAGCCTGGGGTGCCCACAGGAAAAGAAAGCCACACCTTGTGACCAGCCTGCCTCCCCTGCAAAGCTCTAGCTCAGGGAAGACCGGAGCAGCTCAGGGGCTGCTCCCGGAGACAGGAGGTGATGTGCACAGTGGCTCCTCCCTAACCCCCAAAGGTCCCAAATCAGCTTCTCAACAAGCAGTCTCTTGCCATCAAGTTCAAATGCCAAGATCTCAGACTGGCATGAACTGAAGCTAAAACCAAGATGATGCTGTCTGTCTGTCTGTCTTGCATCCCTCTCTTTGGCAAACGGAAGTCCTAAGGACAGTTTTTGTTTAGTACCTCGAAGAGTGGCGATGCGGGGGTAATATTCCAAAGTTGGTGGATGTCAGGTTGATAATCTGATATTCTTGTGTGTCTTATTAAGATTCTAGACTCAAGTGAGACTCAAGAGAGACTTAGTATTGAAGTACTGTAATTCCTGAACCTCTGAGGAAGTCATGCACCAGGCCCAGGCCGTGGCTGCTACACATAGGCCCGGAGAAGCTCTCTGGCTAAGACAAAAAATAAAATTAAATTAAATTAGAATTAAAAAATAAGGGATTGGGGAGGACTTCAAATTCTTTGAATGTTAACTCACAGGCCAAACTAATTTGATATTGGGACTATGGCCTTGAACTTTCATGCCTTGCCAAAGGACCGAATCTCTGAGTTTTAAAATTCCCCAAGAGTTTCGTAATAGGAGAGGGTTTACATTCAAACTTTTTAAATAGTTAAGTGAGGAATGCATTTTATCCACGTGCTAGGTACTAGTTCTAAGTGCTTTACATGTATCAATTTATTCAATAGCTACAGCAATCCTATGAGTTAGTGCTATTATGACATATTTTATAGGTAAACTAAGAAATATGGAGGTTGGGTAATTTGGCCAAAGTCACTGAGAACCAGCATGGCCTGTGGCCCAGTTTCAGAACCCACCTTCCTACACTCTGCCCTGTGGGCATCTCTGATGGGCCATCCTCATGTGGCTGGTGTTTTTTATGGGAGCATTTGCAGTATGATTTGATCCCATTGCAGAAGCTCCATTAAGCTGTATTGGATATCATCCTTGAAAAGAATCTGGGATGGGAAACAGATGATAACATGAACTTTCAATCTTTGGTACAGTGTGTCTTTGGAGCAGATTATTAGTGAATTCATGTAATCCATGTCGGAGCTTTCTAGGGGCAAACTCAACAGTGTGCCCCAGCAGTTGGAGGGGGATCAGCAAAGAAAGAGGGGGAGTTTGGTTCTCCTGGGAGAAGAGACAGGCTCAGGAAGGTGGACACTGAGCCACCAGATATCAGATGATTTCCTTGTCAGAGAAGGAGGGTCACAGGCTTAGAAACAGGTGCGCCTGTTGGGTCAGGAGTATGAAACCAAGAAACGTCCTCTCTTCCCTTAAATACTCCAGTAATACAAAGGCAGCATTTCAGCTAACTTCTGATTCTTATTGATCTTCTAGTTCAGAACTTGGCCAGTAAGATAGGTGCCAACTATTTGACATCTTCAAGTCTTCTAACACAAGTTTCCAGGACATTCTAATTTAATGAATTTGAAACACATCAGAAAAGATTCATGTCTTACAAACTCGTACACAGCTAAGATGAAGATTTCTTCCTTTTTAAAGATCATTTATTCAATGATCAAACACTTATTTACCACATGGTGATATGGTCAGACTCTGTACTAGGTAACAAGGAAACAGATGTTGATTAGAACGTGACTCCTGCTGTCAAGGAGCTTACAATAGCAGTGCAGGAAAACAGACCGTAAAAACAAAAGCTTTTCATATTACTCTTGCTAAGATAGGGACTGCTCAGTTTTCAGTAAGGAGTGAGTCAATTCTCCTAGGAGGCAAAAAAAAAAAGAGAGAGAGAGAGAGAGAGGCAAAGCCAACACTGAGTTTACAGAGGGGTTGGAAAGCTGCGCTCTAACAGCCAGGAGCCTCCCCTGGCCTGTGAAACACAGAGGAGGGAAGGGAACACCCATACCCACACCTCTTGGTATTTCTCTCTGGGCTTCACCACCCTTCTTCCTTCCTCTCCTCCCCAACCCTCTGCCGCTCCTCTTCCCAATCACCCATTCCATTGCCTCATCCTCACCTGTGGCTCTGATGAGCAGAAGACATTTTCGGGCAATTTCCTTGCTTTTAAAAACTATATTCAGAGGTAGGTAGTAGGGGGGAATTAGGTAATAGCATATATTTACCTAGAATACAGTTATAACTCTCCAGAAACTGACAGCCTATCATCTTTAGGTAAAAAAGATCACACAACTTTTACCACGCCAAGAAATGGGATTGAATGTGTTAGGACAACACACAGACTTGTAGGAATTCTCAGCTGTTCCACCCAGAAATTCTGTTTTATTTCATTTAATGAATCGTGTGAGATGGCCAGGAAGACACAGCAGCCACGGAGGCCTTTAATCCTTCCCTCTTCTCTATTTTCCACCTCCAAATCCTACACCAGACTTTTGCAACTTATTTGTTTGTGACAATTACAAGTCTTTCTCTTCCTCCTCTGTCAAACTGTGACGGAAAAAAAAAGCATTCCTTGTTCTCCTCCCTCCCCTGATTTTACAGCTTCCCTTCCAGACTGCCTGCTTTCTCCACGGGCAAGGAGCAGGGAAGGCACCTGGGCCCCTCCCGTGCAGCAGGCTCCAACGCAGGCTGGGGCTGCCGGCTTTGCCCAGCACCTGTCCCGGGCCGGCAGGCCCAGCGCCTGACATCACCATTCCAAAAGCAAAGGCTGTGCCAGCCTTAAAAGGTTAGGCACTCCTGGTCCGAAATGTCTTAGGTAACACACAGAATACCCAGAAATAATCTCCCCTTTACACAGTCCCATGACATGACCCCGTGGTGGGGGAGGGGACCTCTCATCTCTCCTCTCTCTTTCTCTCTCTCTCTCACACACACACTCTCTCTCTCTCTCTCTCTCTCTCTCTCTCTCTCTCTCTCTCAGGAAAAAACACTGAAAGGAGATGATGAAAAAAATATTCCTTCCAGTTACGTTTGCTGAATATGACTGTGGCCTTGGGGCATATTTCTAAGTTTCCATTCTCTGATTTCTCCTGTTTTCTTATAACTACATTATCATTTCTTATAATCATACTCTTTTAGACAAGTCAATACCCTGTTAGAACACCCCCACACACACCTTTATTATGTTGCATTATAATTCCATTTCTTACAATAAGTGTTATTTTACGATTCCAGTAATAAGTTCTTTGAACTCTCTGAGATCAGCTTATTGCTGTAGTGACCCTATTATATGCCAGAGTCTGAGACGGTGCCAATTTCAAATATTCTGAAGACAGAATATAAAATAAATCACTGAAAATCCCCCAAATTTCAGTGGCTTGGATCCAAGACAGTTTTGAAGAAAACATGAAAAAATAGAATCTCTTACTTTTTCAAAGAGCCTAATACAACTGTATTTTTATATTATATCCCATCACACATTTTACAGTTACAATCATGTGCTCGAGCTTGTAGCCTGCTGATGACTTGTCAGGGATTTCTCCGTAAGCCTCATAATTATAACTTGGAAGAACTACTTAATATTCTACTCTGCTGATATTCTCAAATTGATCAAATCCTTCTTTCCACTGTTGAGCCTTTAAGCTGTTTCTACTCTTGTTTGCCATTAGAAAATGCTGCAAAAAAAAAAAAACACATTGTATTTGCATTTATCTTGCCTGCAACATGAATTACTAAGTCAAAAAAAAATGAAAATGATGACAATACTTACTATATTTGGGTAAAAACTGAAAGCATACTGAGCTGGATCTGCCCTTCCTGGCTCTGTTCTCAACCTCCACCACATAACTTAAACTCTGAGTCCATTCTACAATTTCTAAAATAAGAATGCTACCACCTGCCCTGGTAGTAAATCTGCTGAAGGTCAAAGGGTTGATGGCAAAAAGGTGAAATGATGCAAACCCTAGATGGTACGAGTGGGTGAAGTGCTATTTGAGGATGTCGACTCAGATGCCCATTGACTCAGCTATCTATTAAAAACTCGGGGGCCCTCAATGTACTAAACACAAAGCTGATGCTGAGACTGAAAAAATGAAAACAAAACAGGCCCTGTCCTGGAGAGCCTCGTGGAGGAGCAGGGGCGGGGAGCAACGCGAGACAGTACCTGTGAAGGTGGGGACTTGAGTCAAGTGCCACGGGGACCACAGCACAGACTTGCCCGGGGGCCTGGAGGTTTCGGAGGAGGTGGTGTCAGAACTGGGTCTCCGAGGACAGGATTTGAAGGACAACTGGACTTCAAATGGGTAAAAGCTTATAGAGGTGCACTGCTTTGTAAGAAGGGGTATCACGTTCCGGCAACGAGGAGAGGGAGGCCCTTGTACACCAAGCGAAGGTGCTTAGACTTTATCCTGAGGATAACAGGGGACCCAGCTCGCACAGCGACCGGGAAATAAAGAACAGGCTTGTTGAAGAAGCCATAGCCAGCAGCAGTGTGGCCTGGGGACTAGAAGAGAGGAAGCCTGGCTGGGAGGACAGTGCAGGTGACAGCTGATGACAAGACTGCCACCAAAGCAGAGGAACTTCAGTTCCTCACTTAGACCCTCTGTAATGCCTCATCTGCTAGGAATTCTCACTTCCTAAAGGTCAAGACCAAGGAAAGAAGGAACAAACAAAAAGGTTTACAAAGAAAAAGGCAATCTTAATTCTTGGGGTTTCCCTACTTTCTTCCTGAGAACAGACGTACATGCAGCAGAGACCGAAGTATACACCCTCCCCTCCACTGACTCGGCAAACGTGCTGAAACGCCAGACCAGCGAAGCTTTAGGTAGAAGACGAATTACACACACACTTGTTTTCAGCAGAAGAATGTGAGCCATTTAATACAACTCAGTGGAGCCAGAAAAACGCAAAACTCAGATATGAACAGGCAACAGACGAAAACCATAAGGCCTGAAAAGGGCCATACTACAAAAAAAAAAAATAAGATAATTCTTTGCTCACACCCTCGTTTATTTTCCAGGATGGATACATTTTTTGTCATTCCCCAAAGCAAACTGGGATCTTAACCTTAAGACTCATTTAAGAGAACAGAACCAACCACAGCCTATATGACATCACGGATATTAAGACTGTTCTCCCCTATTCAGAGAAATAAGATAAAATAAAGTGGACTTATTTTGTTTGAACATTTTTCCTAAGTAATACTTTTATAAAAGACAAAATACTTAATAATGCCCTTTTCAGAGTGCTTTCACAGAGTTATACTGTCTGACTTAATCGAAACAGACTCAGACACAGAGAACAGAATGACATTGGCCGGAGGGGAGGGAGGCCAGGGGACCGGCCAAAAAAGGCGAAGGGACTGTGAAGCAGCGATGGGCGGTTACACAACAGCCATGGGATGTAAGGTAGAGCACAGGGAACAGGCACCCATGGCTCTCACTCTGAACGCTGAGGTCCCAGCCTCTTCTACAGCTCCAGCCCCTCACCACCCTGGTGTGCAGCCAGGACCAAGTCCAGCTTTTTCCCGCCCCAGTGACTGAGCAGGGAAGTGCATCGCCCATGTCGAATCATACATATCGCAGCACTGCACAAAGGTATGCACTGGATTTCTGGCTGTTTTCCATGTCCCTTCTCATGATGCCATTTTGCTGGGTTTGCAGCAGCAAAGTATCTGATGTCACCAGGGGTCATTCTGTCCACTCACGTTTCTCTCAGGTTTTGAAACAGAGAGATTATGGCCACCCTAAAAATATCATCTAAACTCAATCCTTAGTGCAGCACCTCAAGCCAAGCACACCTGCCATGTTCTGCGCTGACACAGGCTCACAGTTCGATGAAATATTTCTGCTGGTTTTCCTCCCCTGCTCCGCACGGCACAGCTGGGAGGAGCTGAGCAGCGCCTGCGTGTTTGAAGCCTTCACCTTCAGACTATTTATATTTAGGGAACTTTGGGCACAAGTCCTTTTTTTAATCCTTTTGCCCATATTTACACCAGATTAAAAATACTCAATAAATTATACTAAAATCCAATCCCATCTAGACCTCTAGGTATAAAAGCTTTGAGTACCAAAAAGTGGCAGCAACTGAAACGTCCACCAGTTGATAAATGGCTACATGGACTGTGGTATGTCCATACAATGGTCTATCATTTGGCACTGAAAAGGGACAAAAGACTGACGACTGAAATGGGGTAGTGGTCGCCAGGGACTAGGGGGATGAGAATGTTCTAGAAATAGGTAGTGGTGATGGTTGCACAACTTTGTGACTATTCAAAACCACTGAATTGTAATAAATGGGTGAATTTTGTGGTACGTGAATCATATCTGAAAAAAAGCTGTTAAAAACTAAATTAAAATCTCAAATAGGAAGAAAGCACCAGACTGAGAGAGTCTGGTATTAGCTAACACGAAGACCAAGGAAAGCCAAGTCCCCACCACGGAGGGCCACAGGGCAGGGGCAACAGAAACTGCTCCCGACGGGGGAGCTGCAGACCTGCCAAGGCCAGCACTCCACTCGGCCACCATTCACTGGGCACCTCCGGCACGGGCCCCGGGCCCCGGGCCCCGGGCCCCGGGCTAGACGAGGAATACAGCGGAGAGCCAAATCAGGCAGATCGCCCCTGCTCTCGTGGGGCGTACATTCCACGGAGTCAAGGAAAGAGTGGCTGAGTAACCACGTTACGGAGTGTGCGCTTACCTAATGGGGAGAAACGGTAAGATTCCTGAAAGATGTTGAGTGGATAAAGGATGAGTGAAATAAGGGTTAATTTGAAGAAAAGTGGGAGGACAGGGGAAAATGGCGTGTGTAAGCAAGCGCAGGAAGGCTAGTGTGCCTGGAACTTGGAGAACAAGTGCTGTGCCCTGAGACTGCAGAGAGGCAGCCACCCCCTCCCGCCAGCGCTGGCTGCAAATCCTAAGACCTAGAGGAATGCACAGAAAGGTGTGAAGCAGGTGACTAATGGGGTCCAGCTTGCGTTTCTGGGAAAAGGACTAGAAAGGGTCAGAGAATAAGCTGGCAGACCAGTTAAGGGGCTGCTATCGTGTCCAGGAGGGAGACGATGACAGAGGGATACGGAAGAGGACAGTGGGCATCACGGCCAATAGGGTCTGCCAGGGAGGGTGAATAACATGCATGCTCTCATCAGTCAAGGTCTCACCACGAGACCCTTGATTCCACACCTCCTAAATTAACCCACTAACTAAAGCAACGAACAACCCGTCTCTGCTTCAATACCTGTGTTACGTGAACGTAGCACCTGGCTCTCAGAGCTCCCAATCTCAGTCACCAGAGAAACCTGGACATTCTCAGCCACCCCCCTTTGCTGCAGGGCAGCCCTGAGATAGGGCGAAAAATGCTCATAGGAAAAAAAAAAAAAAACAAACCCGACGCCGTCAGCATATGCAAGTTAAACCTACCCCAGCTCTCTCAGGCCCTTACAGAAATGCAGGTCAGATTGCATCAGTCTGCTGCTTAAAACCTTTCAATATGGCCCCACTGGTCTTTGGATTTCAACCAAACCCAAATTTGCTAAGTAAAAGAATGCTTCCTTAAAATCCTTGCAGGGGGGGCCATTCAACTTTATACAAATAAAGATGACATTAAAAATGCTTAATGATTTTGTATGTGGTCATAAAGCTCCCGGCCATGACATTACAGGTGAATCCGTTTTGCTTGCTGCGCCCATTGGAATAGAAGCTCCATGACAACAGAAACGCAGAGGGGCAAGGACACTGCTGAATGGAGGAAAACCCACGGAATGTGTGACTGACAAATAACTTTCCTCTTCACTGAACAGAAAGGCAGGGCAGTCAATAACATTGTCACAACTTTGTATAGGGACAGCCAGGTATGAGACTGATCGTAACAATCACTCAAGATCACTCAGATCACTCACGTTGTAAGCCCACCAGCACTGAGTCACTATGCTGTACACCTGAGACTAAAATATAACACTGTATGTAAACTATATTTTAACTTTTTAAAAAACAGTGGGTAAGGTTCATAATATATTGACTCAAGAGTTTTTGTAATTTTGAAAGGTATTCAGAGTTACAGGAAAATCTGGATAATTGAAGGGGAAAAAATGGTCAAACCTAGATGCTATTAATGAAATGTGCATTAAAAGCATGTGAGGATATCATTATATACCTCCCAAAACATCAAAAATATATCTTGCCACGAAGCCACACTCGGGCAGAACTGGAAGCAGGGAGGGGAAGACAGTAAGATGCTCTGAGGGGACTGTCATTCCCGGTGACCATGGAGGCTTTATCGCCCTAAAACCACCCTGGCGAGATTTAACAGGCTCTATAAAGAGGTTCACAGTCTCTAACTACAGGTCTCTCTTCACAAAATGTACCCCAAGGAAATGGGTAATTTAAAGGGAACTAAGAAACTTATAAAATATGGATATGGCCTAATGGTAACAATAATGATGTCCTAGCTGGTGGAGATCAGTGGATTGAGAACCAGCCTGAGAGCCAAATTGTGCTGGTTCGATTCCCAGTCAGGGCACATGCCTAGATTGTGGACCCGGTCCCCATTTGGGGGTGTGTGTGGGAGGCAGCTGATCAGTATTTCTCTCGCACACTCATGTTTTTTCCCTTTCTTTCTCTCTCTCTTCCCCTCTCTCTAAAAATAAATAAATAAATCTTTAAAACAAAACAAAACAAAAAATAATGAAAAACTGGGAACATTTCTAATTACCAACAACAGGATTAAGCAAACTATAAAATGTCAACACCATGGACTATATGGCCATTAAAAAGGAGTATACAGCCCTGGCTGGTGTGGCCCAGTGGATTGAGTGCCAGCCTGCGAACCAAAGGCTTGTTCGATTCCCAGACCCAGCACATGCCTGGGTTGCAGGCCAGGTGCTGTCCCCTGCTGGGGGCGCGTGAGGGGCAACCAACTGATCTTTCTCTTACACATTGATATTTCTCTCCCTCTCTAAAAACAAAGAAAGAAGGGAGTACACGGATTCCACTGACACTTTACAGACATACACAATTTCAAAAGACATCAGGATTTTTTCAAAAAAGCAGCAAAAAAGTAAAATGCTCATTCTGATTATGTAAAAAGGCTGCATGTACTCTGCAAAAGACACGTAAATTTTAGAGGGTACAAAGTTTGGCGTTGACTAGCACTCTAAACAAATCCACTGTTAGGATTACCTGTGTTTGTGAAAGCTGAATGCTCTGGACCTGGGGAAGCAGAAAGTAAGCATTTGGGAGCTGCTTTGCAGACCCTTCTGTAGAGATTCTGCGAGTACCAATTCCAGACACCTGCAGGGGGTTGGGGGTGGGGGCAGATTATTCCTTTGTTAGTTTTGAAACACATTTGCCATAATGCTAAAATACCTTTCCAAAGGACAGTTGTATTCTGGGACTCTATTTATCCCATGATTATATTTAACTTTGTCAAAAAAAAAGCAACAAAAGTTGCTGTATTTAGGCAGAATGTTCCTCATTACAGCAAATCTTTTCACAAGTAGTCACCTTTTCTGATAAGGAACCACGAGTTTAATGGAATCCAGTAAGAATTAACCACAAAAATGGTTAAGTAGATCTTAGCACTTAAATTACTTCTTGCCAGGTCCTCTAAAGGTGTCACAGGTACAACTTAAGATAAAGATTCCTTACTATTTGGGGGAACACCAACAAAAAGAAACCTCACTCTGCCTTCCTGGTGCCTTGATATGAATGGTGAGCTCCCTAAGAACTGGCCCCAAGTACGCAATCCACGTTCCCTGATGAGAAATATTCCTGAGCCCAGCTGGGGAGGAGGCCAGGCATCTAGAAATCCCCGACAGGTCCCTCCCCCTAGACTGTTTGCGACGTGGGGCTGTGAGCTTCGAAAGCCTGTTATATTTTATACTAGAAAACTGTGTGGCAGATGCCACCATTTGGTTCCAGCACCCTTCAAGGGTCCTCGGTGGGAGCTCCAGCTCTGCACGGCCACCTGTGCTGCCACGTGAAGCATTAGATGGGGGAGCTGGGGGAGTTCGGCACCACGCACAGCCTTAGAGTATGAACGGCCCAAGCCGGTGGCAACATAGCCAAATATCTTCTTTTTAAACTATCCAAAGCCCCTCGTTAAGTCAACAACCAAACTATGTGACAAAAGGAAGAAGTCACTCACGTGATAGGAAAGGACCCCGTACGAGGAGGTATTAATAAATAAAGAACTCTCGATGCTCCCTTCTTCAGTAGGTAAGAAAATAATCCTGAAGGAAGTTTTCCCCATTGCCGGAATTACCTGAAAAAGAAGAATCAAATGACCCATTTGGAAGGGCCCCATTTGATGAATTAACTGCCTTTCGCAGACTTTCTTTTCGATAAATTCTGTAAACAGATGTTTGCATATTCTCCATGCTTGATTTATGAATAGCAGGAATCCCTAAGAATCCCCCAACCTGATCAACCACCACAATCTAAGAGAATACTTCAAAGAACATAGCTTGGGCCCTAACTGGTGTGGCTCAGAGGGCTGGGCGTCATCCTGCAAACTGAAAAGTTGCCGGTTTGATTCCCGGTCAGGACACATGCCTAGGGAGCAGGCCAGGTGTCTGGCTGGGGGCATGCGAGGAGCAACCCATCAACGTTTCTCTCCCTTTCTCTCTCCCTCTCCCTTCTGTAGTCTCTTAAAAATACATAAATAAAATCTTTTTAAAAAAGAAAAAAAAAAAAGAACAGAGCTTGCAGCTTGGACTTATGGCAAGATCACTGCCAAGTCCTTTCACTCCAGGTCGGAGCCACGTGCCTCACACAGCTTTCCTTTGCCCTCCCTTCTACCCCCACGTGGTCCTCACCTTTATCTAACACAGTTCCAGCTCCACTTAAATAAAGAGAACCACCAGTGAGCACGCGCACTGGCACTAAACACAGGTCAGGGACAGCATTCATCGGGAGAGATGACTGAAAACAAAATACTGGGCTCCCCCTTAGCAATTTCCTTAGTGACAGTATTTTCGCACAAAGTGCATCAGGTGGACATAAGTAGGCAAAATAAGTAAGTAAAACCCACTGGGAATTAGGATCTTCCTGAAAAGTTGAAGACCACTGAAATTAAAACTACTAGAAGCGAGGTTCTTGATCTCTGTGTGATGGTGCAAACTAGCTTGTTAAGGACCTATTCACTACCTCTCAGTTCAACATTTGAAAGAAGTCCTACCTATCTTAGTAGGTTCACCGGGGGAAGCAGCCACAACTATAAACGTATATTAGTTATTAGAGTCTTCAACACTGGTAGTCATTTCAAAACAAATAACATTAAGTTTCTTTAATAATAAAAAGTCATACTAAATATGCATCCATTACTACCTAGTTTGGACTCCTAAACCTTTTTTTTTCCATGGATAAAATAAGAACCACCAAAATCATGACCATGGACAACTAAAAGAAAACAAATGCTAACGCAAACACACAGAAGGAAACAGTTTGGGTAGCAGAAAAAGGGGAGACAGGGAGCAGAAAGTCAAAACTTGAGGCCAAAGACAGCAAGGAAAGCTGGCAGCCGGCCACGGCATAGTTTCCAAGAGCACATCAACACTTACCCTGCAATGAACAGGAGGCACGTGAAAATGTCTAGCAGCTGTAAACACGGAGTTCACCACGACCTCGCTATCCCTACTAGGGTTATAAGCATAGAGAATCTTCGCTGCAGGGTGTCCCAGGAATCTAGGAGGGGGATCGGGGGGAAGTAATACATTGTGTAGTTATAAATATAACCATCCAACCATCCCTACATATACTTTAAACTCAAAAAGCTGTTGATGTTCATTACAAAGTTCAAAGCAACAATTATCAAATCCTATTATTAATAAAGCATTTCATCCACGACAGTAAAAAACATCTTTTCTTTCACGAGACTTACTGTGCCAACCCACAGTAGCACCCCACTGGTTTTTGAGTTAGAAGCATTCAACCCATCTAGGCCTTTACATGCTTGAAAATACTTGTCTGATTCAGGACTCTAAATCAAATGAAAATATGTGTAGTTATGAAACTGTACTCATAGGAAAACCCAACTACCTTAGGGTTTTTTTCCTGAGTAATGAATTTAAAGACGCTTTTGGGTGGGTGGGATGGATTTCAACTAGCAAGTCTTATAAGAGGAAAATTTATCTGGTTGCTAAAGACTATTCTGCTAAGAAAAATGAAAGCCCTGCATCTCTTTCCAGCAGTGGTTCTTATCCATTTAAATACCACGAGTCCTTCAGAACACCCCAATGAAGGATGAAGGTCCGGCCCCTCCTGCACAGACAGGCTCACGCAAACATTCATACATAATTCCAAAACTTTCCATGAGCCTTGCAGGAAGAATCACTGCTCTACAGCAAACACCCTGGCTGGGGAAGGCCTTCACCTCAACTTTCCCAGCCACAAGGGTGGCTCGGACAAAGGAACCGCAAGAGAAAAGGGGCTGGGGTCTGGCCCACCTACCCGGAGCTCCCTCCATTGTTCCCTCTGGTGCCTACCACCCAAGGCCATGTTCACTCTAGTTAAATTAGCTGCCATACATAGAGAGCCTGAACAAATGCCACTGAAGTCATTTCTCCAGTTTTCACGCCCTCAGTAAATATACCGTTTTCATTAGCAAAGCCCACAAATAAAATTATATTCTAAATTCAGCAAAAAACTCATCTACAGTATGCCTGTAGTTCTCTGATTTTATTCTGATTTCTCTGACATTAGAAATGTGCTTTTCGAAAAATGAAGCAAAACTTGCTCTACTTATACACTGGCATTTTCAGCATACTGTATTATCCATCAAATTCTTGGGATTTTTCTTCTAGCTTTTTCTCCTACTTTTAATCACGGGTCTCAATTGAAGGTTTCATACAACCAATGTGTATTTTAAAAACTCCTTTACAAGTCAAGTACACATCAGTGTGATTAAAACCTTGAATTTCCAGTGTTCTTAAATAACACAACTGAAATTTCTTCATACTACCATAAGCATAAAGGGTCACCTCAGAAAGCCATACCTCAAAAGTATGGGGTTCACATTTGCCTTTTCTCTTAATTAAATTAAATAAAAAAGGGACTTCCCTGGTTTTAAGGAAATAGTAAGAATCACCAGCAAAGTTATTGCTAGTTAGCCTCAAAGCCTTATATCTCATTCACATAATCGGAAGAGAAGGGTTTTTGTTTCAAAGGACACCAATGTCTCCCGGAGGACCGATTTGGAAAATGCGCCCACACAATTGCGGTGCGGCAACTGCTCCCCCCAGAAACTCACCAGACCGGACAGAGAATGCTGGCTGGTTGAAACCTAGCTACCACTGTGCTATTTTTATTCTATTCTTTAATTCTATTTTTAAAAGTGTTATGAGGATAAGCATTTCCTTCACTAGTGACAACTGGAAGATGCTCTACTAATTCAATACTACAAAAGAATGATTAAAATCTCTTATGAGTGATTAGCACTTTATATCTCAGGACCAGAAGAATATTAGCCCTTAAAATAAACCCTGAGACATAGGCAGAGGGCAATTGAATAACATGATGCTCACTTGGCATCCTAGAGGGAAATCAAAGCTACAGAAAGGGATGAGGATTGCCCAAGGTCAATGTCAAAATAAACAATAGCAAAAACTGAACGAGGGCAGGGAGGATATCAGAACTCAGGCTAAAGTTTTACTCTAATCCCTCTAAGTTATGCCATTTGTCAGATGTAAAGTCAAATGGCCAATTTTTTAAGTGTTTGAATTTAAATTCTAGCTTGTCCTGACTGAGATTTTAAAACCCTCAGTGAAAACAACTGCCCACATAGATCTTGCTTACCAGAAAAATAGCACAGTGTGTGCTGGCTGAGACACTAGAAGTTTTATTCTGTCACTTCCAGTGAAATGACCATGGGCACACTGCACTAACCCTCTGCAGCAAATGTATGACCACATTTTAGTTCGTGGTCAAATAGAGGCATTGGAAAATAATACACATACACACACACACACGGACAATACCTATCCTTCCAGGACTGATAGAAGATTCAAACAACAGGAGACAAGATTGTACTTGGAAAACTATAAAAGTACTATATAAATATAACTAAATCACCCAAAAGTGACTCAAGTCTAAAAATTAACAACCTTTTCAAATCAAAGAACTTAAACACTTTTTTTCACCCATCAGGACCAGTAAGTGGTATACAGTACACAGCTAATTGACATATGTAGCTAATATATACCTGCAGCCGCAGGCGCCAGTGACAGGATTTTTATATTCCTGAACGGTGAATACATTCACTATACACAGCCAGCACCCTAGGACCCGGAACGGTTACCCTAACCTAACTGCACTTCCTAGTCTCCTTGTCATTATATCTACCAAACTGTCCTGGACACTGTTAAAGCAGATCCTATATTAAAATTTCTTTTTACGATACAGACTTTCCATAAAAGCAAAGAGCTCTCCCAGATTTTGAAATCAGTGAGGTTTTATTATAAATTTAGCACCTGTAATTTAGTTTCTTGACTTAAGAGTAAAAAACACAAAAATTCGTAAGCGAAAAAGCAGGCACCTGGAGTCTTATAAAGTTAGCCATCTCCCTTGACACTTTTACCTCTTCTCCCTTTTACGGAATTCTCCCTGGAAAGCTCAAGTCAACCAGGTGCTTTAAGTTGAACATTCCTTCTGCCTCACTACAGCTCTGGTCTTTTGACGATCAGAAGGAAATGCAAAGAAAGACCCAGTTGAATAGAGAAGGCCACGTCAGGAGACCACCACCAATTCACCCCAATGCTCTCCTAACACCATGGTTATTTTATTCACATAACTTTTCTTGTAACTCAAAACAGCGCTTTTGTAAAACCCAAGTGATGTTCCAGGCTGCTAGGGCAAACAGAGCGTTTACACCTGAATCCTCTCTCACTTTCAGCCTTGAAACTCTACTAATTTGAAATTCTACCCATTCAACCCAGCAATACTCTGCATCCAGGGAGCTGAACACTTTGAGTGTCGAACTTTGTCACAGCCAGCAAGAGTCCTTAGGTTCCCTCCTTCTGCAGGGCTTCACCCTTCTCTTCCTTAATTTCTCTGAGTTCCCAGATTAGTCCCTCAACTGCCACTCATCACATTTCCTTCACCTCATGGTTCTTAACACGATGCACGGTAAGTAATTACAGCTTGTGTGCTGTCCTCCCCACTTAACTTGTTTCCAAAGTCTTAATTATAATACTAATGTCTGTACAGTGTTATTTTGAATCCTGAAGCATCGTGAGCAGTAAAAATGAGTTGGAAAATGAATCTAGTTAAAAGAATTCAGAAACTATCAATATTTAAAGTTTTTCCATTATAAAATAATTGGATTTGTTTTAGAAGAACAAGAAATTAATATTAACTTCCTATTAAATTCCAATCACTGTAAGTTATTTATAAAGTACATTTGTTAAAAAACAAAAGAAAGGGCTGAAACACTTCTTTATACTCTCCTTCGCACAAAAAATATTCCCTTTAACAATTCCCAGCATTAATTTCCCTTGATATTCTGAATATATTGTTAAAGTATTTAACATCATACACATATAAAATATCCTGAAAGCAAATAATGCAAATAAAATAACTTATTAAAAATTACAAAGAAAAGATACTTACTGAATTCCAAAATCTAGGACTGACGGCTGAAAATGTAAACCCTTTCCACTAAATAGTTTGTCTGAGAAGCTAAAAAAAAGAAGAGAAAAGAGAGATTAACTTGAGTTGTCGTTTTGAAGTCTGAAAGCTACGCTAAGAGGACACGCTCAGGCCAGCGGCTCTCGTGAGACACAACTGTCCCCCCTTACAGATGAGCCTGAGCCAGGTGTGCAGTGCTAAATAAAGTTGGGCTATGAGAAATCTAACATAATTCTGTAGTTGCAAAAAATCTAAGATGCTTTTAGATTATGGTTAATAGAACTTCATATCTAATACAAAGTTCCGTGAGCATTCAGACAAAAATGGGGGTGGATTTAATTTTTAAGAGGCTGCATTTCTGGATGAATTCAGATAACATGACTATTTTCATGAGCCCAAATCCAAGAAATGACATTCAACTAAGGCAGGCGGGTGGGGGTTGGGGATGGGGGTGCGGTGTAGAGAAGGAAGCTTTGGCTTCTCAATCTGTTACACGACTTGGAACAAGGAAAGGACGGGGCTCATGGCCGGGGTTGCTCCTGAAGGCTGCATCTGGCACCGGGTCAGTATTTTTAAGGAAAACCACCACATAAAATCGCACGTGGCAGATCACATTTTCAGTAGTCGCTAAACATTATTATGATTTCATTTTCCTTTAGAGTCAAAAGCCACAAATTAACATACCAAAAAGTGTATAAAGAGAATACATAAAAGAAAAAAATATAAGGTATAACAATCTATAGACATACTTAAAGACATAAAATACAAAATATATATAATATATAAAATACAGGGTCCAGCAGAAGTAACGCCTGCTTGAGTGTGGTTGGTTGGGTAATAATATGGGTGTAATAATGTATAGTTTTGATTTGAACATTTCACCTAAAATGTCATATGGTGTGTTTTGAGTGTGATGTTATGTTACAGAATTACATGGTTATGATTTTGTAATAATAAAGAGGCATTATTTGCGCTGGACCCTGTTATGTGTATATATGTATGTATGTATGTTATGTATGTGTGTATGCATGCATGTGTATATATGTAGCCATGTAATCCCAAAATATTTAACAGTGAAGAAGCTCCAAAATGTAACTTGTATGACTGTTTCCAAAGACTCAAGCAAGCTGGCCAAAATACACTTTTTCCGTTTTCTGCTCCAACCAAGGAGCCCTCCACAGAGCACGGTCCAGAGGCTAGTCCAGAAGTGGACATCTGAGTTGCCAACAAAAGTTTTGTGACCTTCAGCAAGCCCCTCTCCCATTTTCCTTGAAGGGGCAAACAATACAGAAACCAGAGGAGCCCTTCAAATTCTCATCTAACAGGGAGAATCCTGGCCATGGTGTTTTCTCCCTCCCTCCATTTTCCTGCCTCTGTCCAAGCTTCCCTTCCTCCATCCTCTCCCCTAAGACTCCTTCCTTTCTCCGATACCCGCTATCGGCACCTCCTTTATTCTACCTCTTATGTCAGCCATATTAATTTTAAAGGCAACACCTGAAATCTCCAACTGCGTAACTCCTGCCAACCTAACCTCTCCCTTGCGTTGAGCTTGTGCAGAGAAGAGATATGCTATTTACTGGGTCCCCCTCAAACCTCAAAAGGCCAGGACTAACTCCATGACTTGCGTTCAAAAAAAGGGCCAGAAACACACCCAGGAGCCTCCAGAATGTTTTCAAGAGTCACAGGAGGTGACGAACATGAAGAGGTTCCAGCAGCAGACGCACCACGGCTACCCTACTCCAGACCGAGCTGGCCAGGGCTCAGCCTGCCAGAGGAGAAAGAAAGCAGGCAGCTTCACACGCCAAGTGCTATCTTAAAAGAGTCAAGCTGCTGTCTAAGTAATAAGTAAAATAATTAATGACTGTCTCCTTCCTGCCTTCTGTCCCAAAAGTACATTTTTCTTCAGATATTACAGCCAACCTCTGAATCAGGAAGGTTTGTAGGATTAAATTCATTTACCCAAGATCACACCGCTGCTAAGAGGCAGAGTCAAAATTCCAGTGCAGATCTGTCCGGGTCACAAACATGAACGCAGTCTGGCGTTCAGGTCTGCCCAAGGGCGTGGGACCTGCAAGGCAGTCTCACCTGCTGGGTGAGGGCTTGGGCTTCAGAGCCTAGGCAAACCTGGATTCCAGGTCCAAGGCCATCACCTTCCTGTCCTGAGTGGGCCAGCTGTCAACTACCCTCAAGCCCCCTCTCTGTAAAGTGGACATGACAACAGTATCTACACCTTGCAGTCCTCCTGAGTCTAATTTTAAAATGCGATAAAAATGCCTTTGCTTCATGACTGGCAAACAATTAAATGCAATAAATACTAGATCACATCACTAAGAGGAGGATTCTCATCTAACAACAAAAGCAATGAGAACAGAGGGAGAAGCCAGCTGAGCTTGGAGTCAGAGTTGACTCTGGCTTTGAAAGTCCCAAATGGGGTAGGAGTAATTACCTCTGAATAGAACGAATGAATATCAACCTGAGCCATCTCACACCATAGCAGACTTTTAAATCCCACAATCAGGATGTTTAACATACTCAACCAAAATCAGACATTTAAGGTCCAAATCAAAGCAGTAAGATAGAAAGAGCCAGAATGTCTCCAACTTAAATCTCTCGCGCGCTTTCTCTTGACCTCACAGTGGAGAAATAAAACTATGCCAATGTTTTTTTCCCCTAAAAAAACTAACCATCTTTCTCACTGATTAGTTTCAGCTTTGACTGTTCGGTTTGGAAATTACATCAAGCAACAGGGAGACTTAACATCACTCTATAAATTTAAGAGTTGTGTCTCATAGGTGAAACCATTTCAGAGAAAGGTACTGACCTGAGGAGTAACTCACACACAGACACGTGCCCTCAAGTACCTGATAAAGATGGAAGGGGAAAAAAGCTGCAAACTGCCAAATTTTAGTCAACAGCGGACATCAGCAATCATCCTCAAGTGGCAACACTAGCTATGAAATTCCACTGTTTTAGAAGATGCCAAAGTTTTCCTTGTTGGGAACTGCCCTGCCTGGTTTCAGGAGCTGTAACCCTCCCATGGCTAAGGCTAAGTGAGCAACCTTCAGACCATAAGCCACTAAGGAGACAAGGCTTATCTCCCTGGCAGGGGTGCCACTTCTGCTCCTTTTACTTCATCCATAACTGGCCCCCAATGCTTGATCGGTTAGCCAATGACGGGTAAGATTCCCCAAGGAGGGAACGACCTAAGACAGGCACAATCGCAGGGATGCCCCAAGGAAGGACTTGGGGGGGCTATAGCAAAAGGAGGTGATGGACCCTCAGCTTTGACATAGCCTGAGTCCTCATTCAGTCTGCAAGAAGTCTTGTAATCTCTTGGCTGCCTTACTTCCCCTGCCTGACTTAAACCTGAGACAATGCCTTAAGCCTGAAACAATACCGGTGGTGGGTGTAGTCCTGTGCTGGAAAGGGTGGGTTCCCTAGGGTGATCAGGCCTAAGAAAGAATATGTAAAATCCTGTGAAACCTGCTTTGTTCAGAATGCTCTCAATTAAATAGGGGTCCAAGCAAGAAGTGGGTTTGTTCCTTTAGCTATCTGCCCCGACTCAAAATAGACCCACAGAGTTCTTTATACATTATCTATTATTTGATCCTTACTGCCTGATAATGATTAATGAGCCTGTATTCCTATGCAAATGAACCCAATAAAAGCCCATTGAGGAAAAGGCTTTTGGCCCTTCTCCTTGGAGAGATTGGCCACCTTTCCTCCCCAAGCAGATCATGTCTTGGTAGACTTCTTCTCATCCATGGCAGCCAGGGGAGCCCTGCGGGCAGAGCCCCCGCCCCCCCCCATTTCATTTCTAAACTGACAGCGTCAAAGTAAATTAAGCTTCAAGAGCAATTGCAATAAATGATAATTTACTCTTTTCCCCTTTCTCTCAAAAGTTGGCACAAATCATTTCACATTTGGACCCTTAATAACATGGATGATTCTTTTATGTCAAAGGTCACTGGACCTCTTTCAGCCTTAGGGATCCCCTCATCTGGCACAAAATAAAAGCATGATGCTTGTAAAACTAAATTATAGATTTATGACACATTTCGAATATGCATCCTTGCCCTACCCACAAGATAACTATAAGAAAAAGTCCTTTATTAAAAGAGAAAAATAAAAGAGGGGCCATGTTGCTTTTAGAACAGGAGCTAGGCATAGGGATGAGAACTAAGAGTGTAATAATCTGGGGTGAGTGGGCTCTTGTTTACATGGACACCATCCCACACAGTCTCTTAGCCCTTATTCTTAAGACATCCACCTTCTGCCAAGAGCTGAGCCTCCCCTCAGCAGCTGGACATGTGGACAAGGAAGCCCACAATGTCACTATGAAAGATTATCTTGGCCTTAAATCACCTAACATCTTTTTCTTTAATATTTTTCTCCCCTTTTATTTTTTCACTTTGGCCACCTTTTTTTCCCCCCCGCATATAAAACAAACACAGTTTAAAAAGTGGCTGGTACAAGAGAAAAGAAATTTCAGTGAAAATGAGCAGCCCTTGGGTCAGGTCCCAGCTATGTGATGAGCTCACATGTGACACAGACTTCAGTTTCCTCCTTGGCAAATGGAGGGGGGCTGGACCAGTGGACTCAGAGATCCTTAGAAAACTGGTGGGATGCCCAGTCTCCGTATTCCCAGGAAAATTACATCTATTTGCTGATATCAGACACACCCTTGAGAAACATTTGATCCAGTAACAGAGATCTGGAAATGAATTAACAATAACCGACTGTTCTGGCCATTCACAGATGTTATCTGACCAAGGCACGTCATTTCAATGCCATGCTCCACCTCTCCAAAATCAGCACCCAACGGGCCCAGGGACTCCAGACCCACCCTCGTAGCTCTCGGCAGTGTAATAAGTACAGCCTGGCTGCACTGGGGCCTGGGGTCAGCTCCAGGAAGATTCTCCCCTCGAGGTTACAATCCAGGAAGCTGGACAAGGCTCATCCAGGCTGGACAAGCAAAACTCAAACAGCAAGAGCATTCAAAGAGGGAAAAGGAGAACCCTACCTACAAAAGAAGTCAGGGCAGACTTCAAAGCAGGAATGGACCTCAGTGAGCATCTACCATAAATGGAAACCGAATGGAGGGCACTTTCAGTACGGCTAACAGCAAGAGGGAAGATGGACAGGCCGCGCTTGGAGCACCATCTGAGTGAGGAAACCATGCTGTGGAGAGTTAGCCTATCGTTGGCTCTGGGCTGCAGGGTGCAGAACGAAAATCAAGGAGGCGAGTGTGAGCAGTGAGGGACGGAGAGAGCAGGGATGAGGGCAGCCCTGAGACAGCAGCACAGTTCACAAACCAGGCTTCGCTGGACTGGAACCTCGCACGGTGCGGAAGGCAGGTGCTTGCCTTCACGTGCCATGAAACGAGTCCTGTGTACCCTGGTTCCGCACAGGACCGTACCCCTCAAGGTGCCACTGCAGTGGGTCAGAAGAGGGGCTGCAGAAGCTGCTCCCAGAAGGTGAAAAACTACTCCGCCTTCCAACAGGGATTTGAGAAACAATACTGACCTCCTCCAGGGAGGGTGGAACTGTCTTCCTAAAAAGACTGGCTTTCGTCTCTCTCTAGAAGGCCCACCATCTACAGCTAGCTGCCTTTCAAATGTAAACTCTTATTACCTGGAGAAAGCAGCACATGTTTTTAAAAAAAAAAATTTTTTTACGGATATGACAAGAGCTTTAGCCAACGGGAGGAGGGTAACAAGGTTGTGTGAATAAGAGAAAAGGTTTGGCAGCCATTTCACACTCAGGCAGGTAACAATTTGGACCACGCATAAATAATGCTATTGTCTAAAGGTTTCAAGGAAAGACCTGCTATGCTAATGAGCCAGGCTGTGCTCAGAATCGGGAGGCTGCCTGCCCATTCAGGCCCCACAGGTAGAAGGGAGTCCTGCACTGTTCATCTCCATGGACCCTGAGCAGGACACAGCCATTTCTGGGACCCTGCTGATATTCCCAGGGACTGTGGAGGAATTTGGTACTTTTCTGTTATGCAATAAACCTGAAATTGACTCCCGCACAGATGAAAGCAGCCCCAGCCTGGGGCAGCTGTTCCTGAAGCTCGCCCACTCCAGAGCAAAGCCTCCAGGTTCCCAGGAAGGTTGGCACCCATGCTGCCTGAGGCACCTCTGCGACCTACCAGAGAGTCCTCAGCTGGAGGGCCTATGGGAAAAAGAATGGCCTGAACTGCTTGATTTACAAAACGAGTTCTATAACTACATAAGTCATAAATTTCCACATCATAATTGTAGTGCTATGAGTTGTTTTCTGCATTTACTTTTCATTCAAAAAAAATTCTTCTCCCCAGAAGCTTGAGAGGGAAAATATGAAATACTCAGGCACATCTATTCCAGTTAGAACTGCCATCCTTCCGGGTAGATGAACAACTTGTGAAGAACCGCTTAACAATGGAGGCAGACGCCAGTATTTTTGCCCATTAAACTTCCGCAGTGCGGGTGGAAGGAGTCATTTGGTAGAATGTCATTTTCCTAGTTTCTTTTCAGAAAGCCTCGGACTTCAAGGTCAGAGCAAAAAGGAAAGTCCTTGGAGCAATACCAGCAGCGATCTGTCGGAGGCACTCTTGCCGAAACAGGATATCTGAGGTTTTAAGCCACCCTGGCACGTTGATGGCCAAACCTTCCCAAGGCCAGGACAAAAGTCCTCCATGCAAGTCTGTCCCTTCAGTTGCTGATGACCTCCAAATTCACACCACCCATGGAGGAGGTGCTCCTTCTCTTGAAGACTAAGCCCTTCCACCCCTTCCTGGGTGGGTCCTGGACTGACTCCAAGGCCTATCCCCATCCTGCCCTCTCCAAAATTCCCACCATCTCCTTCGCTGTTCTGTCTTCCTCCTGCACTCCGAGAGACTCATGCCCCTCCCCCTCGAGAAAACCCTCCCAGTGTCCCCACCTGCTGCAAGCCCTCTTCCTCCCTTCATAGCCAAACTGTTGGCAAAAGCAACAATGACAGCAAGTACATTCACTGAGCACTTCGAGTATACCCATGCTGCATCCAGCCCTTTATTATCCCACGTGATACTAAGGTGTGGAGAGTAATATCATGCCATTTCCACACACAAGGAAATGGACGCTTAGGGCATTTGAACAACTCACCAAAGCCCACCCACCATTGGGAGGTGGAGTGGGAATCTGAGCCCCTACACCACGCTGCCTGCCACCCTCCAGCATCCTGCGCCCTCACTCGACCCAGACTGCTCTAGCTGAGGTTGGCAGTGAGTACGAACTGTGAACTCAAGGACCGAGCTCCTGAATCTCTCCACTGGCTACTCTCTCCTGAAGTGCCTCCCCGGTTTCCAGGAAATCCTGCCCAGTCTTCATCCTTCCCTCTAGGGCTGCTGCTTCTCACCTCCTTGTCAATCTCCTCTCCCTCTGCGTGCATGTGCGTGTGCGTGTGCGTGTGTGTCCGTTTCCTCATTCTTCCTCGATTCCCACCCTCTAGGGTCACTTATCACCCATTGGGTGATGCTTCCTATACAGACATCTGTCAGTTTTGGGGATGGCCAGCAGCTAAGCTTCCTTACTACATTCATAGATTCCCCACCGTCACCCCTGCTGGATTATGAAAGGGCCACTTACTGGTTTTACCAGCCCTGTTGTAGCTAGGTGCTGGCATTTGACTTAGACTTGGCCAGAGTCACGTTCCGGGGCAGGCACCGGGAGCTGATGCCACCACACAGGAAGGTGCAGAGCAGCTCTGAGGGTGACCACAGCAGCTGGGCAGTGTCCTCAGCAGCCTACTTCTGCGACGTGTCTCAGCTGTGGTTCTAACTGCTAAGTCTCCATTTGGCTTGTTTGTTTTCTGAGCCTAGTTCTTAAGTCTTCCTAGAGATTCTGTAAGCTGCCCAACGGCTTTTCAATAAATTCCTTGTCTGCTTAAATCAGCCAGAGCTGGTTTCTGCGGTTTGACTGATTCATTTCCCAAGCCTGTGTGTCTGTGGCCTGTACTCCTCAGCTGAGCCCCTGACTCACGTTTCCATCGGAGCCAGACGCCCTCCTGCTGCGGGTCCAGATGGAACTGAAGACGGAGCTCACCCCCTGCCCTGTCCCCCACATCAGAGTGTGCAGCTCTGTGATGCCGTCTCGGTGAGCGATGGCCACCTGCCCAGCCGGGCAGCCTGGAGGAGACCTGCCTGCCGTGCCTTCCTTACCTCCGCGTGCCTGCGGACGGCTGGCCGAGAATTTGACACACTGGCACCGCTCGCCCCTCTCTCCCTGCTCCTCACAGGCTCACTAGCAGAATCTTATATTCAGAAGGCACTACATTTGCCTCTTAGTTAAAGAATCTTACAATGTATTATTATATTTACACATTTAAACTTGTCATAGTTCGTGTGCTATAAAGGACTCCTGCAGGTAAGCGGTTTAAGTGACTTTACAAAAACAGATCAAAGAAAAGGCCAGTGATTAAGTGCCTGTTTCCTAAGTTCTGTCCCGACTTTCTCCTTTCTCCTTATGGCTTCTCATCTATGGCTTAAAGATTTAACATCTTTCCCTAGACTCTACTATATATTAAAATAATTAAATATGATTTTTAAGCCTGCAAAATACGAAATACATTTGGACTGCCTTAGCTCAAGGACAATAAGTTAACATGAAAAGGTAATTCAGTATTAGACGTTTTCAGCAGTAATGCAGTTGGGCAGATGCTAGAGTTTGGCAGGAAGCCAGAGCAGAAATTCCCACAGATGACAAGGGAATGGGGAGAGAATGATGGGCGCTTCCTCCTTGATCACAGGCAGACAGTGAAGGTCCGGGCAATCCTGTAGCTTTTTTTAGAAAACCAACTTTTGCGTTCCCAAAGTGTCCACGTAACTTTAGATATCAATTCTCTGAACATGAACCAGCTCTTTCTGTAAAGCTCATCTCTAACCCTTTAAGCAAATCAGTAGCTAAACGTACTCATCTTGTAAAAGCACCAATGCCCAGTCGCACTGACATTCATTTCTCACACCACCTGCATTAAGAGAGCATCACCGCCAAGGTAGTTTGACCCAAATCCAAAGAGGGATGGGAGGCGCCTCGCTCCCACAGCTTACAGTCTCGCATACAACACAAGGAAGAGCACGGTGCACAGGGGAGAAGGCGGTGCAGAGCGGGTCAGGAAGAGCGTCTGGCGGGGAGCAGCATTTGAGTAGGACCTGGAAGGCTGGGCAGACTGCCTCCCAGCGAAAATGGAGGAGGAGTTCCAGGTGAGGGGAGAGACGCAAGAAAGCACACAGACTGCACAACGGTTGGTGGGATAAAAGCTGAAGTATGGAAGGGGATTTCTGAGAGTTTCTTGGTACATTAAAAAAAAACATTCCTGTATACCTTCATATCACAGAATAATAGTCTCATTAAACCACAATGAACTGATTTTGTAAAAATCCCAATGTGAGCAAATACATCACAACAATCTTCAGGCAACTGCACAGAATATGGGCAACACCGCTGGAAAAACTCTAATGAAAATATTCTAAGCTCTGCAACCGTCCTCAGGACCGCCTCGGCGGGAAGCAGCCTGCAGCTTGCTTCCTGGGGACAGAACACAGCGAGTGGTGGTTTGGCTGGCACGCGTATCAGGATGGTCCCGTTTCTCAGAAGACCTGGGCAACACCATTCCACAAGCTCAAGTCTTCTTCTCCCGTTAAAGCACACACCCTCTGAATATAATTTTTTTTAACAGGTATGTAGAAGTTCTTTTGACTGGACTGTTCGTTGCCCACCAAACACACCAGCAGGCACCGCACCCTGGCCCGCAGACACACCTTACCACTGCCAAGCTCGCCTCTGTGACACAACCCACTGTCAGATGGCTGGAAAGCTGGTTTTTCTCACAGGAAACCTGAGGACAACGGACTCTGGAGAAACCAGTGTAAGATGTGCCCAGAAAAACAAATACTCCTTAACACGCCTGGGTAACAAATACTCCTAGGGTATGGGGCTGGGAGGTTTTGCTAGGGATGGGGGGAAAGAGGAGGTGGTAACTTAAAAATGTGTTACGTCAAAAGCAGTTTTCCTTTGAGAAATAATGCTCACAGTTTCATGGTCATTTCCAGGGTTCCATTATTGAGGTTGTTCTTTGCCCCTTAATGTCCCTCTCCTTCCATAATTGTTAGCTGGCCCATTTCCCAGGCTCCCTTGCAGCTGGGTATGGCCATGGTTCCAAGTTCCAGCAAATGGAATATGAATTGAGTACCATGTGGCAGCTTCCAGAAACCCTTTGGCCCTTGGCTTCCATGTGCTGCCATGAACACAGATGCCCGCCGCCCCCCCCACACCCCAGGTCCCTGTTCCCAGGGAGTGTGGTGCTCTGGAGCAAGTGGGCCCCTGAAGATTTCCTGCAGCCAGAGGCTGCCCAGCTCTAAACTCTCACAGGAAAGACAGAAAACATTATCCTGTTTTTTGTTGTTTTTGTTTTTGGAGGTGATGTAATTTATTTAACAAATCCCCTATTTTTGAAGTCACCCTTTAATTAATTAATTAATATATTTTGATCTTTAAGCTGCATATCAAAACTTGCACATGGGTCCTGGCTGGTGTGGCTGAGTGGACTGAGTGCCAGCCTGTAAACTAAAGGGTCGCTGGTTCGATTCCCAGTCGAATGCCTGGGTTGCTGGGCAGGTCCCCAGTGCGGGGCGCGCAAGAGGCAACCACACATTGATGTCTCTCTCCCTCTCTCCCTTGATTCCCCTCTGTCTAAAAATAAATAAATAAAATCTAAAAAAAGAAAAATGACTTGCCTGTGGGTGCTGGAAACATGGGGGGGGGGGCATTTTGTGAAGTATGTGACTGTCTAACCACTACGCTGTACACCTGAAACTAATACAAAATAACGTTGGGGGAAAGGCTAACTCATTTTAAACCACTTATATTTTGGAACTCTGTTACCCCACAATTTGGTTCTAATTGGAACAGCTTCTCACCCTTTTCAAACACCAGAACCTGCCAGTGGCCACTGCTCAACAGAGTGGACACTAGGCAACTGGCCCCGGCCCCCAGCTCCAGGCCCCGGCTCTGCTCGCCCCAGGGAAGGCAGGCCCCGGCAGCCTGCCTTTCATGTGGTTCAGAACCAGAGCTTCCCAATAAATCACAAGCTAAATGGCTAAAGTAATAAAAGCAACTGAACATAACCCAAACCGGATGGTGAAACGAAGAAAATTCTAAGCAAAGAAAGAAAGGTTCCTGCTGCCTTTCACTGGGAGGTCAGTCACGGGCTGTGGCGGTGGCCTTTGGTGGCTTCGGTCACAGGCGGGTGTCAGCTAAGCAGTGCCACACATCAACTGCCTTTAAGACTGGACACACAGAAATGACCTCCTAATTCAGGACCTTTCGTTCGGCCTTACGCTTCACATGCAGGGACAAGTCCCCGTGCAGGAACAGGCAAGGGCCGCTGTGAGACACTGCAGGGAAGCCCAACTGAGGCGACCGCCCCAGACATGCAAGAGGTGCTGGAAGGAACGCACAGGTGATGTCCCCACCTGGCCTTCCAGGAAGAGAAGGGCCTTGCCAGTAAGAGCCCAATACACTTTACACTGCGGTGAAGGCAAGGAATAAAAAGTACCCTACTTTTTTCTTTAAAAGATTGCTTGAAACTTTCTCAATTATTGGGACACATTACCGCCTTGCCCTCGTTTTACGGCACGCGCCCTAAAATGGAAGCCGGCTACCTCCCTGATCTACTTCGTCCTTTGACATCATGTCACGCAGCAGAGCTCTTGCAAAACCCGAAGAGAAAAACTGGGGGAAGGCAGCGTCCTGATTCTTAGTCAGTGTTGGAAAAAAGGAATCGGGGGTTAAAACAGCGGAAACATGTGCGAAGGTCCCAGGGCCTACTCACAAGGGTGAGCAAGCTGGACAGATTAGTACAAGAGATCATCTGCTGTTCCTGTGATCAGAATTTCAGCTCCCACTGCCTTAACATTGAAGTAACACCCCGATTTCATTGAGTCCACTGGGAAGATTCAATGAAATCTGTTTGTAAAGAGCTTTGCAAATTGCCCAGCAGCGTGTTTCCTGGGCAAGGGGAGCCAGCGTCAGTTCCAAGGGGAGCAGAAAAGCAAAACTGTCTCCTGCTGAGTTCCATGGACTCTACAGCATCTGCAGAAGCAAATCAATCTACACCAAGGCTGAAAGGTGTGTTTTAGAAGTTCTCGAAAAGGGGTGGGGGTGAGGGGGTGGGAGGCAGACCGCCTGCAACCTCATTCAAGGCCCTGACAGCTCAAGGCGGTACCCGCCCCCCAGCAGCCAAGTAGCAGGAGCCTCCCTCTAGATTCAGCCCAGGGAGTTTAATTGTTCCTAATTATACAGACGCCACTCATATGCAAATAGTCCATGAAGGATTTTCCTTTTAAATTGTAATTTTTCTTTCAGACTCTTGAGGCACTGAAGTGTTGTTGCTGAAGATGTCACTGAAGGAAAAATGGCCTCTCGGTCACTGGGGTAGGGGAGAGGCCCCTCTTCCCTGGCCCGCCCTTCCTTTGTCCCACCTGGCAGCTTGTCACCATCCCCACCCCCCCCCCCAGGCTGGCCCCAGCCCAGCCTGTCTCCAACACCTTTGCCTCTCTGTCCAGCCCTCTCCATCTCCAGACAAAGCACAGTATGGACCTGGCAGCAGAGAGAGGGGAAAGCAAAGATCCGCTAGCTGAAATGCTGTTTTCTCCATTCAATCCATATATCAATGAACATCAACTCCAAAAGTAGTACAGCTTGCTGATAAAAATTGTTTCAAAGATAATAATAGCAACCTGGGGGGGAAGCTGTCATGTGCAATATGATTACAACCAAAAGATACCCAGAGGGAGATGAGAAGGCAATTAGCAGAATATTCAGCACAGCAATGTTAGGATGAGCGGGACATGGATACCATTTCCCTTCCCCCAGTTTTCCAAAATTGGTTTCAGGAAGAAAGAAGGAAGGAAGGAAGGAAGGACAGACAGTTTTATAAACCAATGTCAGGTAAGTTATTTTTTATTCACCTTAAAATAAAAGTCAAGTCTAGTTGTGTCAAGGGTATGAATTAGAGCGACTTTATTACTAAATTACAAATGCTATAATTGTTAATAAAATTCAGAGACGACTAAGAAATTAAAAAAGAGAGGATATTGAACCTGTTGAGAAAAATACGGCACTGAATCAGACACTGAGACATCGTGGAGCGGACTGAGCTAGGACCTTAAGAAGAGTCTCAGTTTGTTAAGCCTTGGCTAGGCAGCATCCCGGGCCTGGGTCTGGTTCAAATCCTTGGACTGACCATCTGAATCAGCCACACCAGTCATTGCAACATGCCTGAGATGGCTGTTCTGGTCCCACTGCTTGAATGAGCAGATCCGCAATCCCAGAATGAAGACGGAAACCTACAGTATTTATAAACACCAATTACACAAAAGTAGAGACAAGCTGAGCTGAGGCCTGGCACCTGACCCTCAGCCTCACTCCTGTAGTTGCATCCCTGGTTCAGGCACCAATGGGGAACAGATGTGTACCCCACGTCTAGTCTCCCCGCTGGAAAGGGGCAAATGTAGCCCACGTGAGGCTAAGAGATCTGAGAGATGGAGAGAGAATCCCTGAATTCACCTATTCCTAAAGCCAACAACCTTCCTTCCTCCAGGTCATGAGAGCTAATAAATTCCTTTTAATGCTCAAGCTGAATGGTTGACATCTATCACTTGAAGTTGAAAATGTCCCAGCTAGTAGTCAGATGAACCCAGTAACTCCAATATAATTCGTGAGGTTGGGTCCAGGAAAACAGGAACATTAAAATACATTTTATAACTAATTATGAAAACAAAAGCTTTCTGAGAAAATAAGATGATTCTGCAGAAGGCCAAAGACAATCTGTATCCTCACCAAAAACAGGGTGGGAGGGGTGCAGGAGACAAGCATAAACTACCTCTTTTTTATAAAAGAACCAACAGCTTGTTTTAGGAGAGACAGAAATGTTCCATATTCGCTCATGGTGATGGCGGCGCAACCCTGCAGATACATGAGGACGACATGCCAGCCTCCACCTTCAAGCGCGCTGCCAGAATTCGAGGTAGGAAAGGGACGAGGACGCCCTCTCTGCCTCTTCTCAAACATGCACCCAGGCAATCCCTCCCAGCTCATTTCCTTTCCGCGCACACAGACGCCGCTTCTGCACGGTGAAAATGCCATCTGCAGATGCCTTTGATTAGGGCCGGCCACATTTCCCATCATTATGCAGCACTTTGTAAGCTGCAGTTAATTCCTGCCTATTATCCAAGTGCAAGATCAATCTGCTTCATTTCAGGCAGCCTGGCAGCTGCAGAGGAAGAACGGCATTGCGCTTCCGAGGAGGTTCGTTTGACACATAACCCCTGCTGCTACAAGGGCTCCACTCCTCAAGGGCTAATCAATTTCAATCGAGTAGGCAGGAGGAGACCTGAGAGCAAGACGACTTCCTTCTTCCTCTGTGAGCCTTCACCTTCAAAAGCCAGCATGAGAAGATAAAGGGAAAGGCAGACACCAAGACTAGTTTCTTTGAGGGGGGAGGGGGCGGGGGGAGGATGAAGAAATCAAGAGCAGACCAAGTGCTTACACCAAGCCACGCGCTGCTATCGGCACTGCCATGGCTGTGTTATTCTTCACGGATGTGGGAGCCTTGACCCTTAAACCACCTGGCCGCCAGAGCTCAGCGACCTCCAGCTACTGAACCATTCTGAATTCGCCCGTCTCCAAAGAGTCCCTTGACCTCTCTTGGAGGCGGCACTTCCCTATTTTAAATAGCTTCCATTGTGGTTTTCCTTTAACTATAAACAGAGATAAGAAAACACTTACAGTACTTGCTACAGTGAAATGGGGTATTACACTGCCAAGTGCCATACTTATTCACCGAACTACTGTCATAAAGCATTTAGTGAACTTTTTAACTCTCATTACAAAAAACTCCATTTTTATTGTGTATTCAGTGATACTTTCGAAATATATTTCTTTCCTCTAGTAATAACAAGAGAGGGAAGTCTTGTAACCCCCTACGCTAGGAAGACTGCCGCATTCTGGCAGGAGCTTCAGAATTAATCCCTTTAAATTCAAGAAAAGGTAAACCCCCTGGCAGGCAATCTTTAAAAATGTTAGCTCCTACACATTTCCTCCCTTAAAAAAGAAAAATCATGAGCACCACCTCAGGGAGTCAAGAAATCTGGGCCACTGGTACCCAATTTGGCATCTCTCAGAGGTAACCAGGGGCAGCTTTCAAAAGAAAATATGGACCCCAGGACTTGGCTAGCTCTCTGGGCGTAGAGTCTGGAAGCCTGGATTTGGGGAACAGCTCCCCCAAGGAATTCCACTGTCCCTGCTCCCACTGGAAAGTAGGAGGAGTGTGCACATTTGGAAGCCACAGGCCCATTTATCCATCTATCTGCCGTTCATTCTGGGCCCTTCCGGTGATGCCTGTTTCCAGTGCAGCTTATTTCCCTACAAAATTCTTCGGTCTCAGGGAGAGCCAGGTTGCAGGAAACAAGCTAGCTGTTTTAAGCAGAAAGGGGGTGTTTATACAGGGAATTTGATACTTATGTGATTGGTGAAAGGGTCAAGGAAGCAGGCTGCATGCTGGGCTCCCAGAAAGGACTCCCAAACAACAGGAAACTGGCCCCCAAGGGTGCTGGTGCCTCTGGCACCTGGGGAAGGTGGAGCACCTCAGGGAGCTACCCTGGAACCATTGAGTCAGGAATATCCTGCCAGCTGTGACCCCAGGACCTGGGAGCAGCATCTGCCACCATCCTTGGTCCTAAACCGATGTGCACTAAGTCAAATCACGGGAAGAATAGCTCACTTTCTGCTACACTCCAGAGGCTGAACTTAACATTAATTGCATGTGTTTCTGGTGCTACTGCATTAACCAGTAGTCACCAGAATGCCAGCCTACCCTGAACAGAGGACCCAAAGTAACACAGACTAATGCATCCCTCGCTTTCAAGCAGTTTCTAACTCCCCCAGTCTCCCTCTCCTGCCTGGCCTCCTCTGCCCTTTTTCTCTCCGTATCCCCTTCCTGTGGGGACAACTGCTAATCCAAATCCCAGTAGGGTGTCTAATGACACCTTCTGAATTTCTTCTTCTCCCATTTGGCTTACAGTGCAGCCCGTCTAGTGTTTGTTTGTTTGTTCATTTTAAGCTCCTGATTTTATCATTCCATAAACTAGCTGTTTGCCCCCAAATCTTGTCATTTACCAAGTTAATGACACTTGAACTAAACAGAATTGATACAAAATATACTACCCACCACCTTCACTGGAAAATTTTAATAATCACATTAGCAAGATCTGCCCAAAAGCAACCAGCATTTTTGACACAGCATTTTCTGGACCAGATGTCCAACATAGCATTAGATGCTATGAATGCATAAAAGCCTCTGATGAGCAGCAGACTTAAGAAAAAAGAACGATAGAGACAGCAAGAATTTTAGATGCTGCAAACAGAATATTTGACACCAATATGAAGTATAAGCTACTCAAATTTGAAAGGACAGCTGTCCTTTTTTTAAAAGCATGCATGAGTCTTGTACAGGAACATATGGTGATGTCTTGTGTAACAGCCCGCAGAGCCCATTTTTGCAATCAGATCTTACTTAATACAATACACTGTGTGACTTCAAAACATGGGCATATGTGAAATATGGAAAATCTCCCACTGTCACCTGGACAGGGTGGGGAGTGAAGGGAGGTCTTTAAAGCAAACAAAACCATTTCCAAAGCAGCGAGTCAGGCCCGGGAATACACCACAGGTGTGATCAAAAAGAGGTACATGGGCCCTTGACTTCTGAATTTATTTTCTCCTGTGAATAAACTACTTTTACTTCTAGATTTAACTTGGTGTCATATTGGTGCTTGCATTAGGGTCCCCACCCCACCCCAAGGATTCAGCTTTCTCTTTTCACGGATTTTTCACCTTTTGCAACCCACTCCCTTCCAAAGCAGCACCATCTGCTTCTAAATAAGGCCTCCACATAGGCTTCTTACTTTACATATTCACTTTTAGATGGAAGAGGAACCCACAAAAGCTTGCTAATTTGTTTTAAGTGGAAACTTTTTACTTTCTTTTGTAAAAGGACTCCACCTTGCCTACCACACTTCAGAAGCATGCTGTGTGCAATTACCTAAAATAGAAAATTCAAAATAATCAATCATTTCTTTTACTACTGCAATTACAACCGAGTCTATGCGGAACAGAACATTTCCATCTTCTGGAGATGAAAGTCAAATGTTCCCAGACACCAGATGAAGTGTCATTTCCATAAACATCGAGATCAAATTAATCACACATACCCTGGCAATCACGAACGATCCTGGCACAGAGGAGACCACAAGGGGACTCGGGGGCCCTCTGGATGGTGGTGGAAGGACCTTCTTCATCTCAGAGGACCTCAACTCCTTGCCCAGAGGATAGAGCCCTCCCAGACCAGACCAAATTCATACCCAGTTGCCCTACAGAAAGGGAGCAAAAGTGCAAGGCCCGGTGTGACCTACAACATACCAGGTAAGCACCCACTGGCTAAATGTTTCTCTTGAGTTTCAAAGTCTACCCTATCTCTCTCCCACACTCTCGAAGGGAGGGGCTGGCTCCCCAACCCCAACCAAATCCCTTGCTCCCCATACTATTTCTTAGTCTAGGAAACTCCACAACTGAGGTATACCTTGGAACTGCTTTGCGTGATACAGCAACTTTGATGAAAACACATTATGAGGCAGGCCTGGGAAGGGAACCTATAAGAGACAAGACCAGCGTTTTCAGGGAAGCAGGAAGAACAGAGGAGAGAATAGAAATGAGAAAGCTATCTCCTCCATAAGTTCTAAAGTAATCCATTTTCTCCTCTACTTGCTTTTTAAACTGACACTTGTTCTCACCTTGTTTTTAATTACTTTATTGCTTTTAAACCTGGAGGTTTTCCCCTAAATTTCCACAGGTGAATGTGTTTATCTGCATTTCTGCCACCAGACTGTACACTCTATTTTAAAACCAGTCTTCTTCTTTCAGTATGTTAAAACATACCACAGTTTTCCCCAGTCACTGGAAAAGAATACAGCAAATATAAAACTTATGTTTTTCGACCCACACAAATCTATCAACGCCAACCGCCAGGAGCTCAAACACAGCCTTACTCTGTTCTGTTTTCATATACCGGGGTTCTACCTACCAATAAATTTCCATTTTCCCAACTCGATAACCCACTCTTTGAAGAAGCAAGCTGTAACCTGCTTTATAGCATCTGATGCTAAAATCTAGAAGTAAGTGGAGACTACACTATTTCACCAAACCTACCCACCCTGCTCTCCATTTTCAGACACTAGAGAACTCGGTGAGCAACAGCTCATGCGGGGCCTCGCCGGCGACGTCTCTCAGCATGCCAAGGAAACCCAGCCCAGACCAAGGGGAGAAAGCAGCTGCTTATGTTAATGCTATAGCTCGCTAGCGCTCTAAAAACACACGGGACGAAAAAAATCAAAGGAGCCTCTAAAAAGATGGAACCCAAAAGATGAAACTGAAGAGAAACAAATTCGAGGTGGTCCACCAAGGCAGGAAGAAGGAGCATGCGCACAGTGAACGGATGCCTGTCAAATGCGCGGACAGGGTGCCATCGCGCACACTCCACGTCGCGCACACAACGCATCGCATCGTGAAGCACACAGCGCTATCCGAGCAGGGCCGTCCTGGAAAGGGGGCCGTCCAAGGAAGTCTCGTGCTCGGGGACCGTCTTCCCTCTCCCTCCCCAGCATGATCCTAGAAACATAACACACACAAAGCTGATCCTGTTTTCCCACGGCAACTACTTTGAAGTGGAAAGGTTCCATCCTGGCCAAAAGCACCAAATAAATCACAGCAACGACAATGTTGCACAGAATCTACGACACAGCTACCAATCCTCTAAATAATTCAGAGTGATAAAATCAAGCCATAACATCGGGATTTGATATAAGATGTGACCTTACAGACCACAGGGTCTAAATCTCGCCTCCAGGCCAGGAAACCCAGAGGATGACTCACCCAAGGTCAGGGATCTAGTTAGAAGCTAACAAACAGATTCAGGCCTCCTACCAAAGAGTCCATGACCTACTAGACAAAAGTCCCTTAAAACAGACCCCCCCCCAAAAAAGAGAAAAGCATACTCTGTTATTATAGAAGCTGCCTCCAAAATAAGACATACTGAAAGCAAATTTAAAACACCCATATAACACATTTTACCTGCAAACAGGGTCAGCCATTAAAAATTCTATATGTGTGCTTGTTATCAGCAACCATTTTTCTTTTGGGACTTTTTAAAAATTTACAAAGCACTGTGGGAGAAGACTTGGACAGCCTCCTCCCTGGCCACCGGGACTTGCGTGTGACCAAGGCAGGTGCACCCGGGCCCCTGCCAGCTCCACAAGCATTAGAAAGAAATCCTCGGGGTTCAAAGCTTTCAGAAGGGCCACCTAGTGCAGCCAGTGGCCAAACTCCCCACCAACTTTTTGCAGGAGGGACAGCAAAACTCAAACAGAGCGACAGGTAGGAGACGGAAAGACAGGCTGGCATACCCACGGTGAGATGTGCTAGTAAAACAGTCTCAAGATGGGATGGGATGGATGATGATTTTCACTCTCTTTGTTCTTTTATGAATGACTGAATCTGGCTGCAACTAACATGAATTTTGTAAGAAGGAATGTGATGACAAAACTGTGCCATGAGCGAAGGGCAGGGCTGATCCTTGGCTAGAAGGGGCTCCCTCAACTGACTGTCTACGGCCTCTCCTTAGTGGGTGGGTCCTTGGGTATCACCCTGAGCTTGGCCTGGAAAACAATAAAACAACGTTCCATAGAATCCATAAGGCCTGTCTGCAGGGAAAAGGGTGACAGCTTCTTTTCTGGGTGTGGCCCTGATCTGGGCTTAAATTTTCATTCTGTTGGAATACTAGCTCGCTGCAGACCTTTTCCCACAATCCTATCGATAACATTATGTTCATTCTTAGCCACTAGGAAGCCTGGGTCTAATTTATAGAAGTGGCCACCCCCCTTGACTGCTCTCCTCCACACCCTTCACAACCGTTAGCCAACCACCTCCGCACATTTCGGTCTTCGCAGCTCTAAAGCTTTAATTCCTCTTCCTCAAAGACTTCCTCTTCTTTTTACCTCACGTCTTACCTTCAGACTTGCATCAGATTTGGTTTCCTGCCTCACAAGGCTGGGCTGTTTCCCTTCAAATTTTTAGGGGTTTTTTTTGTTTGTTTGTTTATTATGTTTCTCTCCCTTCTTCATTTCATTCCTGAGACAACTATCCCCTTCTCTAGCTTTAGGCAAACTGCCCAACCTCATGTCTTCTAGAAGGAATTTCATTCAACAGACAGCAATGGAGACCAACGGGGGAAATTCCTCAATGTCACCAACACTTCTAGTTAAAAAGCAACATAATTCTGACAGTTTTAATAAACATGGTTTGCCAGTGCTTGACATAATATTTGGGATTCATATTCCCAGGAAACTCTATTTCGGGTCTTACTTTGACATGAAATGCTAAAGGCACAACAAATGCTAAAGGCAAAAAACAAACAAACAAACAGGTAATTCTACAGCCACATGGTATTTAGGCTTTGGTTTTTTGTTGTTGTTGTTGTTGTTTTTGACCAAAGAAAACACAATGCCATAGAAATATTACATGATGGTTAAATGAACAAACGAAGCCGCAAAAACCTACTCAATCCTGAAGCCCTGTACAGGCTAACCCCCGAGCACCCGAGCGGGTTCCGGGAAAGCCCGGGAGCTCTGCAGCCCTGGCAGAGACCTCGGGGGATTTCCTGCACCCTAACTCACGGAAGGCACTTCAAGGCAGGGCCTCAGGCAAACCCAGTGTGGAAAGTGGTCTGTGGAGTGGGAGGGTAGGGAGGGTGGGGAAGTGGGGGTGGGGAGGGCAGGTAAGAACCAAGAGAAAGAGGTGGACAGGAGAACTGGGGGCCAGAGTCCAAGTGGGCATGGCCCAGAATGAGGCCAGGAACACCTACTTTCTGGGCAGGCTCTCCATTCCCTCAAGGAAACATTTATTAAGGAATATTTACAGCTAAAGCACCCAGCGCTGGGTGCTGGGTGCTAAGTGCTAAGTGCTGGGGATGCAACCTTTCCAAATTACATGAGGATTTTCCTCTGAAAGAACTCCATCTCACTGGGTGGAAACAAACAAGAGACTAGAGAATTAGGCAGACAGAGCCCCGAATGTTCTGGCAGAAGGGGCAGAAGGAACTGGGTGACTGGGGGAGAGGGCGGCTACCTGGAAGCTTCTCCCCACCGTGCTGAGTCTCAGGGCCCAGAGATACCTTCACTTCCACCTGATCCCCTCCTCCTCCAGGTGCTCAGCGCAAAGCTCCCCTCCCAACCCACCCACCTTGGAAAGAGAGGTACTATCCTTGTGAGGTCGCTCAATGTGGGCACATCATGAAAGCCAGGACCCCTATTTACGACAAACTTATGAACTTAGAAAGTTGAAATTAAAGGGCACAAAACAGGAACCCAAAACCCACAGGCTTGAGCTTCAAAGGTGAGAATGTCCCATTTCATAAAAGGCGGTTGAGGGTTCCCACTTCACTGTTCCACATTCTCCCCCACTCCTCCACCACAGTCCCACACACGCTCACACTTCACTTCTCACCGCCTTGAAAGCTGATGCTCAGCAGCTTCCCTCGCCCTCAAAGAGAAGGCCAATGGCCCCAGGACACGGGGGGTTTACTGCAGGCCAGTCCGCTTTAAGAAGACCCAGCCCCAGTGGAGGCGCATACACCAGGAGAGCAAGAATTACGTTGGGTCGGAGACTCACGGGACGTTTTCATTCTTCTCTATAAGGCTGAAAGGCTTAAATGAACATGTATTTCTTCTGTAATAAGACCGAGAAATAGAAAACAAAGCCCAACAACAAAACAAGAGAACACGTGCTGCCACGTGGGTAAACCTTGCAGACGCAATGCTAAGTGTCAGGAGCCAGTCCCCAAAGCACACAGACTGGGTGGCTCCTCTTCTGTGAGCGACCCAGAGCAGGCAAACTCACAGGGGCAGAAAGCAGGACGGTGGTCGCCAGGGGCCGGGGCTGGGGGGGCGCTTGTTTAAAAAGCACCGTTGCGGTTGCACGGATGAGGAGTTCTGTGCATGGGCGGTGACAATGGCCACACAGCAACGTGACTATACTCAGTACCTCTGTCCTACACGCTTACAATTCATCAAAATGGTGAATTTTATATTACACATATTTTATCACAACTAAAATGAGTCAAATTTTTGCCCTGCTGGTTAGAGCATCATCCCAACACACCAAGGCTGCAGGTTCCATCCCCAGTCAGGGAACATACAAGAATCAACCAATAAATGCATGAATGAGAGGAAGAGCAAATCTCTCTCTCCCAAATCAATTAGTAAAAATTGTTTTGAATGAATAAATTTTTTTAAAAACAGTCTTAGGGAATTTATTGTGTCTCAACTAGGGCCCAACTATATTTAACAACACTACAATAATGCACAACGGTTCTGGCGGTTGTAATGTAGACTATCCAACTCTGAACTAAACATCACAGGTGGACACGTGGACTGAGCGAGTCCTGCCCGGGAGGCCAGGGCCCAGAACTTTCCCTTCAGAAATAGCCCCTGTCTTCCCTCCCAAGGATATTAGAACCATCATGCTCAGCACGGCCACCACCGCCATGAACTGGACCCTAGCACATTCAGCCGAGATTCATCATCTCCATCCTCAGGACCACCACCTTGAAGAGCAGGTATCATCCGTATTCTAGACGTGAAAGAAAGCCCAAGATGACGCAGATGACAGCGGCTCAGTGCTGCTCCCCAGTATGGACTCACCCCCACTGAAGTCACACCCACAAAGGACTGGCTTCCCAGGGTGAATTAACGTCAAGTCGCTTCAGCCACTGGTTCCTTCAGCACATATACACCTGGGACACCTGCTCTGTGACTTCAGGGTACTGTTTTCACTTTTTAAATTTATTTATTTACTGATTTGAGAAAGACAGGAATGGGGGTGGGGGGAGGGAGGAAGGAAGGGAGAAAGAGAGACAGACAGACAGACAGACACCAATTTATCGTTCCACTTATTTATGCATTCATTGGTTGATTCCTGTACGTGCCCCGACCAGTGATCGAACTCACAGCCTTGGTGTATCAAAAACAATGCTCTCACCAAGTGAACTACCTGGCCAGGGCTCAGGACACTGTTTTCAGTGCTGGATCCAAAGACCTCAACTAAAAAGCAGAAGCCACCACCAGTCCCCATGAAGGGTCCCACAGTGCTTCTCATGAACCAACTCCAAAGCAAAAACACTTCAAGTGGTGCTCCCATTGTTCACATTGAACGATTACTCCAGCTCAGTCACGAAACCCTGGCACCTCACTTACCTGCATCATGCAGGGAAAGCAGCTCCCCTCCAAGCCTGTTCAGTCATTAGGGAAGGGAGAGGAGCCGCATGGGGCTGGCCTTTCCTGATCTCTCATCATTACTCCTCCAACTTCCCCCCGAAACTCCCCTGACAAGAGAATTCACTTCTCAGGGATCCAGGGTCTTCCCAATTTCCTACATAAAGTGTGAAAAATAGTTAAAGGCTAGTTGTTTTTAACATGGATGAGAACCGAGCATTTTACTTTTAGGCTTATTTTAATATGAAAATCTTCCTTCCAAAGTCGTAAATAAAATTGGCACCAAGAAACATGGGCCATGGACATTCAAAGCCTCCAGAAACCTTCCACCCCCAAAGTTCACTCAAATGAGGAAGCAGGTCTGGTTGTCCCAAAAGGCCGAGGTCCTCAGGGCTGGCCCCCAGATGAGTTCCTGGCAAGATCTTCCCGGAGCAAATGACCGCTTGGCATTTATGCACCGGGCTTTACCCTGGTGGTTTTGTTTTCAAGTGAATAAATGTGTAAACTCCCTGTGCTCAAGGATGGTCACACTTCCCTATTCGTCTACAACACTGATTCCTGTTTCTTACACGTAACATACACTTGGTAGAGCAGGTTCTTCAAAAAGCCCATGTGAAAAAGTAAGTGTGGAAGGAGCCGCCAGGCCACCTTTCTGCAGACTCCTAGTGCCTCTCTGCCTCTAGGCCTGATGGGGACAGCAGGAATTCATCCCCCTGCCTGGAGGGGCCATGTTTTCCTTGTCCCTGCCACTGAAATAGGCCAAATTATACATGTACTAAATGTACGTATTTGCTTTAAAATTACATTTGCCTGTTGCTCCTTCCTAGGTAAACCCAAGTATTAAAGTTTAAAACTGCTCATTCTGCCCTGACCTGGTGGCTAAGTTGATTGGAGTGTCATCCCACACACCGAAAGGTTGTGGGTTCGATCCCCCATCAGGACATATACAGTGCAGGGGGGCAAGGAACTGATTAATGTTTCTCTCTAACATCAATGTTTCTCTCCCTCTCTAAAAAAAAAAAAAATCAATAAACATATCCTCTGGTGAGGATATTTAAAAATTAAGGTAGCTCATTCTCCATATTCTGTATGTGTCAACTAATACAGTCAGACAGGTAAACATGTTCAAATTCCTTCCACAGCAATTTCAAATCTCTCCATACTTCTATCCCAGTTTGTCTCCTTCCAAGGTGTTCATGTTACTGGATGTCAGAGTAAAACTTCACAATCCCTGTAGCAAGAAAAAAGTGGAAGCCCTAAGCCCTGGCTGGGGTGGCTCAGTGGTTGAGCGCTGGCCTGAGAATCAAAGGGTCGCTGGTGCAACTCCCAGTCCAGGGCACATGCCTGGGTCAAGGGCCGGGTCTCCACTGGTGGGCACACAGGAGAAAGGCACACACTGATGTTTCTCTCCCACTTTCTCCCTCCATTCCCCTCTCTGAAAAATAAATAAATAAAATCTTTAAAAAAAAAAAAAAGTGGAAGCCCTAGCCACAACAGTTCCTGTGACTTCCAGCCCAATGATGTATAACAAAACCTGCTTTGCCCAGGCTAACGATGTAAACAAGAGTGAAGTGCCCACCCTTACCATCAGCATTACAACGTAAGGACAGTGAATGAAGCGACGTCATTCGAGGACCTGCTGTACCAAGTCTTCAGCTTCAAAACTACACGTGCTTGGCCACTAAATAATTTTCTATCACAGCTTTTGTCAATTCAGCAACTTTCACTGAAAGCTTGGCCCCAAGCAACTGCAAAAGACAATATTTACACATGACATCAGACAGCTGCTGTCGAAATCCCAGAGGACTTTTTCTCCCAAATCCCTGGGTCAAGAACACAAGGTACCCCGCACAGCTGCCACATCCCTCCAGCTCACGTGCTGCCTGCTCACGGCTGCTCCTCATTTTCCCTAAGGCTGCTTGGTCACATCACCAATTTAACAAGTCCTTGACATGCAGAATTTTCCTCCTCGAACTGAGGAAATGCGAGAAAGGTGTTCAGAAGTTTAAAGTGCCGCAAGCAGACCGCAGGTTAAGTCTCTTGATGTCTGTGTGGCCACAGCCAGGCCTGCGGGGTGGCTGCCCCATCAGCAAACAGCCCGGCGTGTCCCTTGCAGTCATAAATTCCAGCGAGAAGCTGAAAGCTCGCACTGATCCACCCTAGAGCTGCTGCAAACACTGTCTGAGCACCAAGTGAAGCTATCGATTTTTATAGGAAACCTGTGCCAGCATGTGCCGAAGACTGTCTTTATTTTTTGAAACTGTCATTCATGACGTTGCTCGGTGGTAAATTTCTCATTAACTCAGCCAATTTTCCCCTTCCATGGGATGGAGTAGAGTCCCACGAGTCTCCCCGCCCTGCAACATCACACACCTTGCGTTGGTCAGGTACCTTTCCTCTCAAAGAAAAGCTACAGCTGAGACAAAAATGAATTTCTTCACAATGTTTTTAAGTTTTTCTACAGCCCATTAACAAGTTTCTCAGCTACTGAGATCTGCTTCTTCCTTTCACAGACCTGGCCCGGCAATGGGCTCAGCCTCTTATGATTCTATTTTCTCTTTCCACTAGCTCTTGAAGTCCACCCTCACCCCGGGCTGCCACGGCTTTGTGTTACACGCAAACACTGCCTTTGAAATACTCAGCAGCATCCTAGAGTACTACCCAAGGTGCTCTCAGGAAATGGTGACATTTTCATACTCAAATGCTCAGACCTGTAGTAACAGGGCACAGCATGCTTTAGGGGACCTGTGAGAACACACCTGCTGACCGACCTCCGTTCTCAACAAGAACCGGCTGTCGAACTAAAGTCTCATGTGTTCACCCCAATTCTCCGGGTCTCAGCTCTCACTAAAAATAAGTCAGAAACATTCTGTTCAACCAAAAACGTATTGGACTTTTTTTTTTTCACCCTATTATTAAACATACAATTAAAGTAACTTAGGAAATAGGGAAAACGGTAAACAAATCACCTTGAAACCCCATCACTCAAGTTGGGCAAATTTTCAAGACATAGAAGGTAGGATTCCAGAAGACCCCACTCAGTACAGAGGCTCAAAAAGATGTGAGCCACACGGTGAGTTTGCACAGAGGCTCTCTGGGCACCGAGCAATTTGACTGGGTTATCACAGAAAATCAGGAGGAATGCACCGAAATGGGCTTTTGACTTCTGGTTAAAAGGTGTGGGAACACAGGATCGCACAAACACACACACTGCACACAAAATTTATCTTACGTGTTAAAAACCTTCCAAGAGCATTTCTCTTACTGCTACCACATTTTTCATGAGCCTACCAGGAACCAAACCTCAGAGGAACAAAAAGGCTTATTGCCTAAATGCTAAAAAAAGCAGTACACTTCATGAGTTCCATTCGATTCCACTTTGTACTGAACACCTAGCATGTCCCAGGTCAGGGCAGATCCAGCTGTCGTGGGGCTGAAACCTACTGTGAGGGTAGTGGGGTGTGTAAGGGGGGAAATACATAATATATCTTGCTTTCAGAGATTTAATAGAAAACATAACCGTGTGAACACACTTCTAGAATCCCTCCCAGGCCTCGAAGGGCCCGGTGCAAGTGAAAAGGAGACTGTTTGAGTCTGTGCAGATGGGGGTGGGGGGTGGGAAAGGCTCCTCGGGTCAAGGATGTCCCTCCAGGGAGAGATCCACCTGGAGGAGGCGCAGGGAGGAAGTTTCCAGGCTCAGAAGCTAGTCCAATGGCGGGAAATAAAGAAGAGACCTCAGCCAACTTTGTTAGTAAATGAATGCACGTAAGAAGAAGTATACGTGAATTAACAATGGCTGGACTTTCTTCCAGGCAGACCTCAGATCAAGTTTAAAAACCAAGTTACTGTTCATTGCAGCATTATTTACAACAGCCAAGCCAGGGAAGCAGCCCAAGTGCGCATCAGTAGACGAGTGGATAAAAATGCTGTGGTACATTTACACAACGGAATACTGCTCTCAGCTGTAAAGAAAATCTTACCCTTTGCGAGGCGTGGATGAACCTGGAGAGCATTATGCTAAGTGAAATCAGCCCGTCGGAGAAAAACAAATACCATATGATTTCACTCTTTTGTGGAATCTAATGAACAAAAGAATCCAACAAACAAAATAGAAACAGACTCAAGGACAGAGAACAGACTGACAGCTGTCAGAGGGGAGGGGTGGAAGGGTTAGGTGAAAAAGATCCGGGGATTAAGACAAAAAAACCCTCATAGACACAAGCAGCATGGTGAATAGCAGAGGGCGAGGGGTGGCAGGAGAGGGTAAGGGGGGTAAATGGTGATGGAAGGAGATGACTTGAGATAATGAACACACAATGTAATATACAGATGATGTGTTATTATAGAATTGTATGCCTGAAACCTGTAATTGTATTAACAAATGTCGCCCAATAAACTCAATGAGTAAATAAATAAAATAAAAGTATACAGTTAATTATATTAAAGCCAAAAAAATCAAGCTACACTAACTCAAAAAGATACCTGCACACCCCTGTTCATGGCAGAATTATTTGCAACAGCCAAGACAGGGAAACAACCTAAATGTTCATCAGCAGATCAATGGATAAAGGAGTTGTTATACATGTACACAATGGATTATTATTCAACCATTAAAAATGGGGAAATCCTGCCTTTTGCAACAATACGGATAGACCTTGTGGGCATTTATGCTAAGTAATGTCAGTCAGAGAAAGACAAACACGGTATAATCTCACTTACATGTGGAATACAAAACAAACCAACAACCGAACTCCCAGAAAAAGAGACCTTGTTGTTACCGAGGTGGGGGTAGGGAGAACCAGAGGAAGGTAATCAGATGGTGCAAACTTCCAGTTACGAGACACATACGTACTCACGACGACGTAAAATACAGCGTGATGACTGCGGCCAGCACTGCTGTGTAACACGGGAGAGTTTTTAAGAGGGAGATCCTAAAAGTTCTCCTCACAAGAAAAAAGTTATTTTCTTCTTTAGCTTTATTTTTTATTATATCTATATGAGATAATGAATGCTAACTAACCTTATTACAATAATCATCTCAGAACACACATAGTCAAACTATTATACTGTACACCTTAAACTTATATACGGATGTATATCAATTACATCTAAATTAAACTAGAAAAAAGAATAATCAAGTTATAAAACAGTATATGTTGAAAATCCCATTTAAAAATAGCAAAAATATTATACTCTATTAATAGGAAAAATATCCTGGTGCAATACAGTAAAACCTTATAGTACACAACTCAACAATAAAGATACAATTAATGCAATTTAAAATTAGGCAAAAGATTGAACGCACACTTCTTCAAAGAATATATACAAATGGCCAATAAGCACATAAAAAGAGGCTCAACACTGCATTACAGCAATGCAAATGCAAATCACAATGAGGTACCACTTCATACCCACGAGCAGGGCTATAATCAAAGGGTTGGCTAATAAGTACCGGTGGCGATGTGGAAAACGAGAGCCCTTGCACATCGCTGGTGAGAATGTAAAATGTACAGACACTTCAGATAACAGCAGTTTCCCACAGTGCAACACACAGCGTCACCATGTGAACCAGCCAATTTCACTCTTAAATATACACCCAAGAGAACTGAAAACAGAGGTCCACACAAAAACCTCTACACCGATGTTCACAGCAGCAAGTAGCCCCAAACAGGAAACACCCAAATGTACATCAGTTGATGGACGGACAAAGTGTGGTACGCCCATACAGCGGCACATTTTTGGTAATGCAAACGAATGACGTGCTGATGTAGGCTACCATGTGGGCAAACCTTAAAACACTGTGCTAAACAAGAGAAACCAGTCACCAAAGACCGCATGTTGTATGATTGTTTATACAAAACATTCAGAGCAGGCAAATCCAGAGAGACAGAGAGAAAGTGGAGCAAGGGTTGCTGGGGCCGAACAGGGCGCCTGGGAGGGGACTGCTGATGGGTGTGAGGTTTCCTTTGGAGGTGATGAAAATGTGCTAAAATTAGATAGTGGCAAAGGCTGTATAACTGCTAGCATGCTAAATATCAACAAATTATACATTTTCACAGGGTGCATTTATGTGGGTTTGTGTGACTTTTATCTCAATAAAGCTGCTATTTAAAATGATAATAATAGCAGTTATGTCATCTGATGGGATCAGGGAGAATACTCCGTCACTCCTGGGGTACTCCTGCCACCTATGTATAACCTGCATCTCACCAAGCACCAGACAAACTGAAACTGAGGGGCATTCTACGGAGTAACTGCCCCCACCTTTTCAAAATGTCAAAGCTGAGGACAAAGAAAAACTATGGCTGAGCCAGATGAGCCAGCGAGACGTGACAACTGAAACGCAACAGGCAATCTTGGGTTGGACCCTGGACGTGAAAAATTCTTACTACAGGGGACGAAGGAGGACAGTGGGTGACATCCAAGTCAGAGGGTTGGATAATACAAACAAATTAATTAATTAATAAAAATGCAGCAGTTATCTCTGTACCTATAGTGGCTTTAATTTTCTCCTCTGCATTTTATAGTATTTTCTAAGGAAAAAAAATTAACAACAGGCATTAATTACATTTACCAACTGGGCAAACTTTATAAAATGGGGATAGTAACGGTACCCACCTTAACAGTACCCAGTGCATAGTTTTAGTCGAAGGATTAAATGAGATTCCATTTGCACAGGGCTCTAAAGAGCATCTAGCAAAAAGCAAGCACTCAAAAATTAGCTATTATGGTTATAAACTTTAAAATAAACAAATCCATGTCCATTTTGAAAATGGAAACATGACCTCCTGCTTACATCACTACACATTCTTGACTCGCTTGTCATCTTTTAAGAAGCAATTCTCATCTCAGCTGAGATGAATGCCAAGTGCAGAGCAACTGAGATGCAAGCGTTAACATGACAAATAATGAACTTGGACCTCTGGTCCCGCTGTGGAGCACTGGCTATTGTGCCGGCCCCCTACCCGTGCCTTAGGTGCCCTCTGCCAATAATGCCAATAAGCCTTTTCAACAGCGCTCTGGGGTCGGCACCATTAGTCTCGCTTTGCAGAGGAGGAAATCAAAGTTTGCACAGATTTATTTGGCCAAGGTCGCCCAGGGCAAGGCGCTGAGCCAGGACTCAAACCCAGGCTTAAGTTCCCAAAGCTTGTGCTCTGCCACATTGAGGAAAAACTGGTACCTGAAGGAAAAAAAAAAAAAGCCCTGCTCAAAGGAATCCACTTAACATCCGCGATAGTGAGAGAGAAAAAAAAGAGAAAGTTAAAACATAAACTGACATAAAAATAAATGTTTCACATTTAATAAAGTTTGTTACAATCCTAACCATGCCCTAAGTCTCTGTGGGAACAAAGAATGAGTCAGGAGTTGAGAATTTTGAACTTGATTGTTGACAAACACTAGCACGACAGGACAGAGAGGGGATCCCAGAAAGGTAATTTTTGCTAAAATATAGAAGGGCCCTATTCATTTGCCCAAGGGCGTCTCTTAGTACTTTGACATTTGAACGACCCTCTTTTGAAGCATCAAATACATCGTCTTTGTCAATTTTCTCTCTTTCAACTGCCACCACAAAGACACAGACCCGACGGGAAAGGGTGGAACAGAAGACGTGCGAATGAAGGCCAGTTTGACAGGGCTACGTTGGTTAATGCCTATTTGTCCGTTATGACGGCTTCTGCATTCCTATGAAACCTTGGTCCTGGAACTCAGAGAATGAGTAAGAGAACAAGAACACGAATGCTGTTTCCCTAATACCCAAACTGCCCATGAAATGTGAAAAGCGACCTGAATGCCTTCTGTCCTGTTTCAGTCTTCAGGTTACTCATGAGATGATTCTCTCTTCCAAACTGGCTGCTCAACAATGACAGGGCAGCACCCCTGTCCTACCGGCAGGGGCCTGGAAGCCACAGAAGCTAGCTGTTCCCAGTCAAGTCTCACAGTTCTCTCTAATAAGTACAAAATGTGCTCTGGGAAAGGCAACAAGAAAGGCACGAACACCAACCCCCTCCTCCGCTTGGGCTAACATGACAGTCTGCAAAGCCTCTGTGAATTCAAACAGCTCGCTGGCAGCGGTGCCTGAATGAGACCACAGAATACCTGGGCTCCACTTCTTCCTGCTTCCCCTTCTCTCCAAGCGCCTGCCTAACTACAACCAGCAGATGAAAAGTGAAAATTCGCAAAAGATGGAGGCATACCTGAGCGTGACAAACTGTCGCGTTAAAACCCCACTGCCATCTACTGAGAACACGGACATCCCGCATAACCAAAATAACATGGCAAAAAAGAAGGGATTCTTGAGCAGGAGCAACACGGAGGACACAGAGTCGTTGGGAATGGCATTGACCAAGGCTCAGAGAAGAAGGGTGGGCCTGGAAATGTTAAGTGATCTTGACAGCAAAAGTGTGTGTTTTTTGACGCCATATTAAAGGTTGGCAACTATCCCTTTTGTTGTTCAAATATTGCTGAGAGGCTTCACAATATCCAATCATATCATCTTTCCAGGTATTTTAACCAATAAAAAATAAATAAAAGCCCCTGCGCCCCTCATCATCCTTGCCCCCATGATAGGCCTTACTACTGCCTAAGTTCCTTTACATTTTTATTTGCATAATCCCAAAAAAGATTTGGGAGAAAAAAAGATGATGTACTCCACACATTTTTAAGTTAACATTCAAATTTTCACATTGTAATTTTAAATGGTTGCAAAAAATATAATTTCTGGCATATTGTAACATTAAGTTTTAAATAAAACCGTTACATCACTTTTAAATGCAGCTATTCTGGTCTAAATTCCATCACCGTTTCCCACATACCAACATCCATTTTGAAAACATGAATAAACTCCTTAAGAGTTGGAAATTGTACCTCACTCCCCTTTCTCCTTGATCTCATCCTTCCAGTCCCCTTTCCCTAGCGTACTGCATCCAAACCTACTTAAAAACTGAGAAATCTATCATACCTCATCAGCAAAAGTGTGCATGCAAACCGAGATTTAGGTGTTTAGCCACAGAAGTCAGTGTTCAGCTTCTCCTCAACTGAGCTAAATGCAATTATTGTTGCAAAGACAAAACTGACCAAAAGAGATACTATAAATGATTCACTGTAAGCAAAATTGGATTGGTGATGTGTATTTTCCCGGCCTGGAAGGGACTTTCCCTCCCATGAGTCCACTCTTTGCAGAAGATTACCATTGAAGTAACACAAGATTTCACATGAAATCTATTAATAAAGTTTAGTTCTTACAGATATAAACACTAAGAAAACGTGTTCAAAGAAATAGGCGGATAAAAATGGAAACGATGTTTTCTAGCAAAGAAGAGTACTATGCGTCCCTACGTGTAACAGTCAATAATCTATCAGCTGACCACTCCATTCCATATTCTCTTGATTTTATTCAAAGAATGGGGAAATTAGTCACAAAAGAATCCTGTACCCAGTGTGTATGGTCATTCATTTTCTCAGAAGCCACATCAATATCTTAATTATCCCTCTGCTTGGCACCCTGATGATTAGGGGTAAGTGAGAGGTGGGTCTTCTCTGTAAAGACCGTAATTCTGAAAGGGGAAGGGTGAAAGGAGAACCAGCAGGCCACCAGGCATTTTCTCAGGCAGGTCAATTTCAGGACTAATTACACTGAAGATCTAAGAATCTGAAATCGATTCTTTTAAATGATGGGCGTCTACATACCCCTGGGTGTGTGCCTCCTCTTAGATCTAAAGGTCCTTGCCCTAAAGACTCAGGCATGGAGAGACCTCAAGTTCAAAGGCAGGTGGGGATGAAAGGGAAGCCCAGTATAAAGATCAAGAAAACATTATCCAAAGTCTGATTCTCATTTGGGCTGTTCCATACACACATTCTTTGACAAATGAGAGTCAGGGATCACAACCTTCCCCTAAAGATGAGTGTTTTCATCCCTCTCTCACACCATCAGATGGACTTTCATTTCGAAATGAAAATTCAGCCTTCCCCAAAATGCACTCTGTCATCCCTTCCCTGATGGATCGTATTCCAGTCAGTGAGAGCAAAACAAGGGCACCATAAAAGCAGCGGCTGGTCTATTCTCAAAGCAATTCCCACACAGCAGTTTTGCCTCTGGCTGCCCATATTCTCATCCATCACCATAGGGCGAGGCCAGTAGCAGCAGTGTTTTCGTTTAAAAAAAAAAAAAAAAAAACCTCTTGTGGCGGAATCCGTTCAGAGAATGGACTTCCTTTACCTGAGAAGTGACCGGGGAAACTTCTGCAAAGGGACTGGGCCTGAGCATTTCACATTTCGTTTGCAGATCTGAGACTAAAACCCAGGAAAGGTCAAAGAGGGGGAGGAATAAAACCTTCCCTGTAACAGTAACTGGAAGCTCTTGGAGGTGGTTTTCCAAGGGTTCCTTAGAAGTGGACGCTGAGACAGCGTTTGGTGTACAGGATATTTATGAAGGATTAACACCTGTGGAAGGGAGAGGGCAGCAGCAGGACTGGGAGGAGAGAGAAGTCAAGATGCAACACAGGTCTGCAAAGCCTTGGCCGGCAGCACACGGAGCTTTGGAGTGTTTATGGCCCATCAAGGTTGTCCAGTCTTGGGCAGAAGTGACTGGGCATTATACCATTGCCTTCCTCAGTCACTGGTGTGGACTGCCTTTCAAAGGGCATGCTTTGGGGTGGATGGCTGGCTGGCTGTCCACGCTATCCACTTAGCACATCTCCATGCCCGCCACACTGGCTTTTCCTTCAGAAGACAATGGTCAAAGCAACAATTTAGAGAGATGAATTTCTTCTCCTTGCTGTAGACCTCTGTTAGTTAGTGATTCCCCACAATCTTTTGAACATCCTCTCCACATCTGGAGAGTTCTCTGTATTATGAATCCTGACTTTCCAACAGAGAATACACAACAAAAACCAAAAACATAACCTACCAACTTGTCTTACTCAGCCTCTCTTGTTGTTCAGGTAGAGACATAGACTGAAATTCTGCCTATCTGAAATCTCCTAGCAAGATGTGGGTTGGGAAGTGAAATGTGACAAAGCAGACAAGGCTTATAGTGTGCATTCTGATGGCTCTGGTGGCCCCAGAGGCAGCCTCTTGATCCAAGCTGAGCTGGGTGGTGGCTGCTCCCGTACCAGCCCAGTTCTACGATGTGACTCAGTCCAGGGTACTGAGACTCACTCAGTACCCTGCTGCAACAAGAGCCTTTCAAACACAGAGTAGATTCTGGGATTGGCAACTAAGCACAGGGACATGCAGAGAATGGGTGTGGGGTAAACAGCTTGGAGGCAGGGAGACCATCAGTTCAAGGGCCACATAGTCTAGGTTGGGCACTGGGGAAGCCTGAATGAGGACAGACTTAAGAGAACATTAAGAATAGATATAAGGAGAGTATGAAACAGGAAATGAATCACATGTAACGATGGCTAGAATAAGGAAATGATGGGGGGAATCAGACAACATTCAGCATTGCCTCAAGGCAATGGATTTGGGTGTGATGTCAGGGTGTCTGCGTATATGTAAATAATAGGGAGGGAGACATACTTTTCGATTGATAACCCTCCTATATATTTTTACTGTATGCCTAGAGTGTTTTCATAACTTTATAAAAGAGAGCCAAGGTCTGGGCCAGGATGATTAGAAAACTTGGAGTGTCCAAATAGCAAATTTTGGTGTGTATCTTATACCTGTGTCTGAACATTTTTTGTTTGGTTGGCTGGAGTGTTTTTGTTTTTGTTTTTGTTTTTAATCTGAGAAGTCACAGTAAGTCAAATGAAGAAAGGCTTTTAAGACTGGCATTGTAAAGTTAGAAACTTATATAGATATTCATCTGTATCCTAAGCTCAGAACTGCAAAAGCATAATGACTGAGTTTCTGGTATGAGCCAGCAATGTGCCAGAGCCCTTGAATGTTTTCTCATTAATGCTTTCTTCTCACCTGTGTTGTAGATCATGTCACCCTCTGAAAAGAGTCACAGTACCAACTGAGTGATGATGTATATGGGGTTTCCTTGAATTGAGGGATGCGAGTTTTCCGCGTTTTCTTTCCGTATTGAAGAGTTGCTTCCCGTCTCAGCTGTGACTCTACGATGACACACCCTTACATTTGATGACCCTTGATCACTTTCAATGCCCTTCTAAAACCAGTGTCTTATTACATTCTTGCAATGAGGCTGGCAAGGCAGACATTAGCTTTATCTTGCTTGTGGTAAAATAAACTCAGAAGTCACATGACTTGCCCCTCATCACACCACTAGGAAGCTGTAGGACCCAGGTTCTCTGACCTTTTGTCCTGGCTTTGGTTGTGAAACTGAAATAAGCATTAACTTCATACATACTGAAAATTTTTCTTAATTATTAGTATTCCAGGTTATCTAACAGTATATCTAACAGATTTTTCAAAGCTCTCTCCTAGTAGCTGCTGTAAATAGAACTGAGTATAAATAATGTTTAAATTTTAAAATAACAGTAACTCAGACACAGTCTACTCATTTTGTTATATTTTAAACAGCTTTCCTTTTGAGCCATTTAACTTTACCCCATTCTATCTTGCTTAACATGGTTAATGTTGTCCTAGTTTATGTTTAAAGCTATGTTATGCTCCACAGGGAAACAAAAGAATAATAACCAAATCCTTGAAATGTGAAAATCCCTTTGCATTCTACACTTGACCTGAGCCGAATGGCCAAGAAGCGATCCCCTTTGCATTCTAGAAATGGATAAGGAAAAAGTGAATTAAACAAGAAAGTTATAGCAATGGAACACATCACATGAACACTTGCTAAGTATTGAGGTTCTTGAGGATTGTCCTAAGTGAGAAAGCACTCTCCAAGTGTGAGAAACTAAAATTATGCCTTTGTTTATATTCATGTACAGTTTATGGAGTTTAACATTAACCTTCAGGCATCTCTGAATTCTTCCAACCAAAAATAAATCTCGAGTATTTGGGTCAATAGAAATAAACATGCTCAGGAAGACTAGGGGGAAAAGGGTCATCCAACAAGATGAGACTTTGCAGTAACTGGCTTTCTAGAAATTTCATATCTAGGAACAGAGTCATACCCCTCCCACCCCTAGCTATGCTCCTAGCGGAAGTGAGTAATGTGAAAAATCAAAGCTATAGATTTCCCAGGAGTGATAATGGAGCGCTGTAGCAGTCCTAGGGCAGAGATTGAATAACAAGAACGTATGAACAACCGAATGCTGCGAGCACTAACAGTCAAAGCGATCTGTACAAACGGTCTCCCTACCAAATCACGTATGACTAATACCAGCCTCACAAGATGGTCTCAGTCATTTCCAGTTTTCTCCTTATCTGATGTTTTCAAAAGTAATGTTAAGCTGAACCTTTCCAGCAGCAGCCACTTAAACATATTTCAGCCATATGAAAAGCTTCTGTGGTTTTAATACCTCGTTTAACACATAATAATTCACGTCAACCAAAGTATAACTATATATATAAAATGGACGTTTGTGTTAATTCTTAAAGAGTGAAACAAATCCTGGATTCCAGAAATTTAGGATCTAAATGGATTGATAAGTAAAGGCTGACTGTGAGAAAGGGGATGCTAGCTGCCTACCCCAATAGCTGCTTTCCGCTTCCTCCTTCAAAGAGATTCTTAACTAGGCACATGGCTGCAGAAGATATTTCTTTTCCCAGCCAACCTTGCAACTGAGGTGCAAGAACCTGACTAAGTTCTAGAAATGAGATGTGCGTTGAAATTTGGGGACCTGCTTCCAGGAAGTGAGCTGAAAGGGTAAGCAGGGAAGCAGTCATTTTAGACCAGGGGCCAGAACTGCGATGGTCCCGGAACTGTCCGCCAGCTCAGGGCTGCCCCTCGCTCCCTCCAGGGAAGCAGTCTAAAGGGAAACTTCTGTCTTGTTCACTCCACTTACATCTTATCGATGCCACTGGGTTTTCTGTCTCTGGAAGGCGATCCTAAATCCTAATGGATACACGTCTTCACCATCACATTAGTAGCAGTGACAGTAAGAATAACAGTGACACCTGCAAACACACGCTGAGAGTTCTTACCATGTGCCCGAAAACGCAGTGGGAGCTTTCCATACATTATTGAATACCTGCACCAGCCTTGTGAGGTGGGCATTCTCAGTCCCATATCCTCAGTGAGGCATCCAGTGTGGCCAAATCGTAAGTCCCTGAGCTGTGTGACGTCTTCGTTAGCAGCCTATTCCCCGCCAAACCCTGCCCACCATCCCCACCCCACCCCCAAACACCTTTGAGATTCTTTCCTTTATCCTCGTGATGCTGAAACTTCAAAGTATACTTAGGGGACCCTCTTCACCTTTCCCGGTGCAGCCTTTTCTCTCTCCATCATTTAAACCATCTCATTCATTTTCAATCTCCCAGAATTTTTTTCAAATTTCTCATCAACTGACAGCTTTCTCAAACATGTCTTCATAATAAGCCTTTTCTACCTTTTAAATTCTGTCTGTCCTAATAAATGAGGTCTTGGGAGAAAGCGGAGACTAAGTCATATGGTCATCCTGGAATCAATCTTCACAATCAGGAAAACAGTGCTCGTGCGTGTGTGTGCGTTTCTTTGACCTCAACAGGCTAAAGTAGGTCCAAATCAGCAAGATGAAACCTTAATAAGACCAAATGTAAATACTTAAAGTTTTTTTTTTCTTAAAAAAGAAGGCAATCAACCACCTAAGTCTATATGGAGAAAAAGAACCTAACAGTTCCTGGTTTAAAAAAAAAAAAAAAAAAAAAAAAAAAAAAAAAAAAAAAAAAAAAAAAAAAAAAAAAAAAAAAAAAAAAAAAAAAAAAAAAAAAAGACAAGGAAAAGAGAAAAAGAGAGGAATAAGAGGTTTTTTGTTTTTGTTCAGCCATCAAACCAACATGGTTCAAGCAGGAAGTGACTGATATAATTGCTAATGAAATCTTAGTCTTCATTAAAACAAGCAGAGAAGAACAAAAGAATGACAGAAAGAGAAAAAGAAAAAGGAGAGAAGGAAGAAAGGGGGAAGGAAGAAAAGAAGAAAGAGAAAGAAAGAAAAGAAAAAAATTAATTCACCACATATTGTGCCATTCAGACAACTAAATCATTTTATCCAGCTTTGGCTAAACTTAAGCTAAAAAAAAGAGTTCTAACCAAGTTAAGATTAGAACTGAAAAAAAGTGGAGAACAGTTTAGCCTGGAAAAAGTTTTTAAAAATGTATTAAGTGTATCAACCTGGAGTTGGGATGTCATAAGTGTCTCCGAATCTGTGCCGGCCTGTCCTCTGGCAGAGAGTGGACTTGTCCCATGTGGCTTCAGAAGGCCGACTGGGATCAACTGGTGGAAGGGCCCCAGACGGCAAATGCGACTCCGAGAGCGTCTTCACAATGACAGTGGCTCACCATGGGACGCGGTTTCAGAGGTGGTGAACTCCCCATCACCTGAAGTGTCCGAGCTGAAGCTGAATAATCAGTCGAGATGCCAGGATTTATTTCTTCGTTGGCACAGACTCAGACAATACCTGTCGAGACTGATACACCAGTGGCGGATGGATGCACCCTGGCCTTGTTTAGCCACCGGCAGGTGAGTGCAGAGCAACTTCCAAACGTCCCAAGGACAATTCTGAGCCCTAGCACCTGAACGCTGAGCATCACGCACTGTGGTGAAGGGACTGCCCGGGACCTGTGCTCACAAGATGTACAGCACGGTCCTGGGCCATGAAACAGTGAGGTCAGGTCTGACTCACCTCTACACACTAAGAGAAGAAAGAAAAGAAAAAATGAGTTGTGCCTACAATAAGCCAGATGAAGTTTTTGGAAAATGAGAGGCAGGCCCAGTTCTCAACAGAAGCCTGCATTCAGAGAGCAGGACAACAGAACCAACCCGGGCTTACACACCACATGCTCACACACTGCAAATGCAGAACCCACCACGCCGGGCCACCCTGTCAGGTTCCTCTCGATGCTGGTGACAGGCCACCCTGTCAGGTTCCTCTCGATGCTGGTGACAGGCCACCCTGTCAGGTTCCTCTCAATGCTGGAAGGTTGTTTTTCCGAGAAAGGTTGGCCAAAGCTGGAAGCTGGTAGAACCACAAAGTTTGAAACAGACTCTGTCCTGCATTATGTCCCATAAACTTCTAAATGGCAACTTCTCCATTTCCAGCTTCCAACAACTAGTTTCCAAAGTGACCGAAACAGAAGACGATCAGGGCAATTGGGAAGCACGGCCTTGCCCAGAAGGGCCGAGGGAGCAGCTCCTAAAAACTCAGAGAGCCACAGAAGCTCAATTCCTCACTGCTTCCACTCCATGCAGATACTAAGGAGGGAGAGTTTAAAAAGAACTGTGTTCACCCTCCACCTCCCTGCCCACCTCCAGAAACACACACTACGCTCCACGCTACGCCTTTACACTCACATAGTGCAGTGATCCGTGCGGGCTGTACCAAAGAATGTGCAGCCTCTATTCCAGAATCCTGCAAAAAACATTTTTATGAACCAATTCACTAAAACACATGTTCCAGGACTTCAAATTAAACAGCGAACCGGAAATGAGTGGGAGAGCAGGCGAAGCTGGCCTCGGCCCTTCTTGGCTCTGCTGCTCCCTCCGGGCTTTTCAGCCCAAAGTGGACTTTTAGGAAAAGTTCCCAGCACTGGGAAGGCCCCTCCCAGTCTCCTCATCCTCTTAGAGGGCAAAAGCATGTACAGGAAGGCCTGCAGGGACAGGACTGCCTGTGCAGGATGCCTCCAAACCCCCAGCCCTGGCCAGGACCCACTGAGCAACGTCTGCGAATGAGCAAGATGCTCGTTTTCCACGCTCCGTCTTCTCCCACCCTCCTCCTGCAACTCACATAGACCCCGGGAACGGCAGGCAGACAGAAAAGGAGCTGCGCCTTGAATCTGACAAACTACAGAGACCCAGAAGGCAACACAACATTCTTCTTCAGTGAGCCAAAATCTTCCAAATGTTGCAACCTCAGCCTCTGCTATCAAAAGCCTCGAGGATATCCAAAGAAGCTGAATCCGGGAGATGTATATCTGGGTGGTCACTGCAGAGCTCTTTCAAGGTGTCCTTATTTTTTAAATTTTCAGGAGAAAAAAGTATTTCAGCATGTCGGCATTTCGTGTTATGTCTTTGTGAACACAGATGAGAGCGTGCAGAGGGGGAAGCGTAGTCTGTAGTGAGAGAGCCAGGCGCTGATGTCTGTCACCACTTTCCAATTTCAAGCCTGTGAGTTCAGCCCACAGACAACTTCCTTTTGCAGGACAGGGCAATACGGGACCGAAGCACCAAAGGGCATGGGCCATGCTGTACCCGAGGTGCGCGCTTCAAAAACTATGCCTTGGAAAATGTAAAGAACATAAAATCTAAGGCCCGATTTAATCACATGAACTCTCGAGGTAGATGAGTCCGTGGAGCAAAAAGTGTCAAACTAGGTTAGAGAGCCACCGGTTTACCTCCGGGGCAGTTGGACAGGCGCCTAACACTGGGTGTAACAGGATGTTCGTAGCCTCCAGCAGTGAGAGGCCTAACTCAGACAGGGTCAGTGAGAGCGCCTCTGCGCCTTCACTCTCAGGACCTGAAGCCCTGGAGCAGACCCTTCCAGGGCAGGCTGATTGCAGCAGCTCAACCAGCTAGGGCAGCGGTCCCCAAGCCTTTTGGTTCCAGGGACCAGTTTCGTGGAAGATAATTTCTCCACAGGCCAGGGGGTGGGGAGGATGGTTTCAGGGTGATTCAAGCACATTACATCCAAGCTCACCTCCTGCGGTGCAGCCCGGCTCCTAACAGGCCCTGACCAGCACAGGTCCAAGGCCCTGGGTAGGGGAATCTTCCCACCTTGTCAACACCATAGCATCACGTCCTCACTGGCGTTCTTGAGAGGTAAGGAAAACTTTCCTCAAAGTCCTCAAACAACATCCCCTTCCAAACTGTCTTCATTAACATCCAGTTCTAACTCATCTGCCCACAAAATCAAGGGATCCACCGTGGCATTGTCGTGGTCACACCACACACACATCCGTACGAAGGGTAGTGACTTAGACACCTTGAGATCCATTTCTGGGGTGGGGAGAATGGGGTTGCTCTTCCCTGCCATGCATGGCCACCCCAGCTGAGTGACAAGATGGGGGCGGGGGCATAAACATCCATTTGCCTCAGCGGGCCTCCCCACGCCAGGGTAATAAATCAGCCTGCATTTTTCTTTTGTCCACCAGGCTTCTACAGAAAATGCTGTTTAAATACAAGCGCTCAGTGACTGAAAATGTTTTGTTTTCTGAAGCTGTCGTTTAGGCCAGGCTTCTGGAGTAACGCCCAGGCAAGACTATTTGACACCTTTCTAAAGAATTCCTATCCATTAAGTCCACAGCCTAATCTGTTTTGATACTCTGACTCTGAATGGGATTCTCTTCCACCAACCACCTCTCTGACTTTCGGTTGCACCAGCCAGGAGGGAGGCTGCCTGGGCATTCAAAGGCTTTGCTGGCACTCTAGGAATTCATCTCGAGACTCCTTTTCCGGCCAGGGCTGAAACCCCGCTCTCAGCCCAGGTACAGCCACATCCTTGTCAACATGCTGAAACAGCTTCCGGTAAATAGCTACTCCTGGCATCCCTCACACCTCCCCAGGACTGAGTGACTAAAGGGGAAACACCTGGCGGAGCCGGACCCCCCCACAGCCATGGCACCCCTGTCTCCGGGCCAGTGTCCTGAGCTTCTCCCTCATCAGCCCTCTGGGGTCAGCTCCGTAAGAATTCCTCTGACAGCTTAACAATCCCCAAGCCCAGTGAACAAAATAGTGCTTCTCACTTTTCCCTTTCCCACCACCTCTTCATCAGTTCTCATTTGCAAGAAGACAGCTTCCCATTCTTCCCGTGAGGCAGGCAGAAGCTAAAACAAGGTATACAAGCGGGTGAGAAGCGCCTTAGCAGAAGGGACTCTACCTGGCTCCCAGCACTCAGACTGCGGCAGGTATGGTTGTGAGCTCTTTCCTGGTTTCCCTAAGTCGAATGCCTTATTTTTTTAATGCACCTATGGTATAATAAGCAAGAAAGAAAGAGGAAGGAAGGAAGGGAGGGAGGGAGGGACATTTTGCTACCAAATGAAAACACTTCACATTGTTAAGTGTCTTCTTCCAGACGGCACAACTGTGTGCATTTGCACAGTATCACACGGGTAGTCTGAGTTTTCTAGAGTGGCCCTGGGAGCTGTTTTAAGGACAAAACAAAGCAACATATGGGAACCTGACACAGACCCCCCCCGCCCCGGCCTCAGTCAATGTTCATAGTGTACTTCAAGATAAATTATTTTAGGGTGGTATAATTAATTGACTTAAAACATTATACTAGTTCCAGGTGTGCAACATCATGACTTGATATTTGTGTAAATTGTGAAGTGATCAACACAGTAAGTCCAGTTAACCTCTGTCCATAAAAAAATTCAGTATCATGGACATCTTTCTCTTTCAAACATTTTATTGCAACATTACCTATATGGATGGAGTGTTGTACAAACATTTATATTATTTCTCATTTTTCCCAATATAAATAGACATTGTAAACTCATCCTACTGTTTCCTTAAGAAACTCTTAAAGGAGCAACGTCTTTAAAGCATCCACATACTTTGGTACATGCTGCCTACTGCATACACCGCTCTGAAGAATCTCTTTCACATGAACCGCTTTAATCCTCACGCAGCCTTGGGCGTGAGGTACGACTGTTTGCCCCAGCTTTACAGATGAGAGTACTGCAGCTCCAGATCACGCAGCCAGTAAACCACAGAGGCGGGATTCAAACCCTGAGCCCGGGACCTTCCCTGAACTAGTTCTGGCTTCTCAAATGCAGTTCCTTAAAAAAATTTTTAAAAATGTTAAAAGATTCCCTGCTGCAAGCCAGAAAGGGCACAGGCCAGCCCAGATCGGAGTACCTTCATGTCACCGGCAGCCACAGCTAAAACAAAGAACCTTCTCAGTCTCACAGCAGGTAAGGTTGGGGCACTTACATGCATGTTCTAAACACCTTACCTGTATTTATTTAATTCTTAAAACAAACTCGGCGGGTGGTACTAAACATAATACCCATATTTTAAAGGAGGGGGAACTCAAGCACAGAAAGTTTTGGAGACTTGCCAAAAGTCACCAGCTAGTAAGTAGAAAGTCAAATTCAGACCCAGATGAGGGGTTTGCAAGCATAGCCCTAAACCACCAAGCTACTACCCTAACTTGAGATTGGAAAAAAAAAATCCCCTGCCTCGCATAATCATTACCACATCCACCTGTGTCTCAGCACCTCATTCACAGCCTGCTCCCAAACACTGCAGGGTCCAGGCAAATGGCCCTGACCTTGGCTCATGAACTTCTTGCCCCTACTCCTCCTTACCTGCTGTCTCCTCAACTCTGCCTGCTACTCTCCCTCCCACCACTACTCCTCAACCCCCTCATCTTTGTCCCACTTTCTACTCTGTTCTTCCCACCCCACCCCTAACCCTAACCCAACATTATATGAAGCCAGAAAAAAATGTAAGTAAAAAAAACTAAATTAATAACTATGCTCATAAACACACAATACTTCATGGGCTCACCAAAGTCATGTGTTCATTCTCTTAAAACTATGCATTCCTTGAGAGCCGGCCTATGTTTATAACCTACTAGTTTAACCAACATGCTTTGGGCTTTCTAATAATGATGCAACGTACCAGAATACTGTCTTTTAATCATTGATTACAGCACCATATTCGTTTTCTCCAAGCCCAATTTCGTACAGCTGAGATATTACATGCATAATTTTGAGGCTCAGGCAGTGATTTAAGTGAAGTTTTGTGCCTATTTATTAATATAATACAGATTCAAAATAGCCTCTGAAAAATCTCTCCAACTGAAGCATCATTAATCTGGAAAACATAATGATTTGGAGAAGGGTAAGCAAAAACTCAAAATTTCAACTAGCTCCCTCTATTTTTAATCCAGAGTGAACTCAAGAGGAAAATATTTTAATACTAAGCATTTAATCATAAAAATAAACTACACTCAACCCAGTATGTTAATTGCAAGTCACCATCATCATGGATGTTTTGATCAAACCTCAAACCCCTTGAGCTAAACATGTATTTTTTTAACTGTTGTTTTTTTTCGTTTGTTTTTTTTTTTTAAAAAGCCCTGAGCAGTGTGTGTGGCTCAGTTGGTTGGGAGTTGCCCTGCAAAGCAAAAGTTCACTGGTTCGATTCCCAGTCCGGACATATGCCTGGGCCACAGGCCGAAGCCCCAGTCAAGCACGTGAGAGATGCAACCGATCAGTGTTTCTCTCTCACTTCGATGTTTCTCTCCCTCTCTTTATCTCTTCCTTCCCCTCTCTCTAAAAATAAATAAAACATTTAAAAAAAAAAACTGTTCCTTTAAATAACCTTTAGGTCAATGTTTACCTAACTCAAAACTGCATTTTCCCAGCTTCCATGAATTCATAACACATCAGCATACATAGATAAATAATACTATTCCACCTTGTTTTCTTGGTCTAGTCATCTTAGAATAGAGGGATACTAAAGACAGAAAGGAGAACCAGTGAGAATTTTCTAATCATTTCCATTGACACCATGTCTGTAAATGTGAGACATTCAAATCTGGAGGCCTGATACCTGGACTCCAGTCTCAGCTCTAACACTCCTCCGTTAGAACAAGAACTGAAATGTGAGTCTCAACAGTCACAGTAAAATGAGGCTGAGCCTATTTTCTCTTGGGAGTTTCTATGAATTAAATCAGCTAATATTTATTTTTTTAAAAAAAGCATGCTAATGTTGAATGTTTGATAAATGTTAGTTCTCTGCACCCAGAACTTTGGTTTCCTGACCCCTGCGTGCCAGATCAGATCTGCTTCACACAAGGTTATGTGACTCCAATGAGAATACACAGCCCTTTGCTTTAAACTCAAAAGGGTGCTAGGTTAGCATCCGTGCAGAAAAGCCAGTAGGCTGAAGTTTGAGTTTTAAAAATTAACATTTTTCAGTTAACCTCTAAGTAAATTTTTTAAGCTACAAAAGGAATACACACTCAGCGTAATAAAAAATTGTAGCAAGCAGCATTAAACTCAGGGCTTGCCCGCATGGTGCTTTTGTACAAGTCTGAACAAGAAGCCCCTCAGGGAGGTCAGAGTGCCAAGGGCGGCTGGGCAGCCTGTGGGCGGGGCCAGAAAGCAAGATGCTCCAGTCAGCCTGGCCCCTCCCTGAAGGCAGAAGAGACTCAGCTTTTCAGGGCTCCAATTCCCATGAAAATGTTAGGGCTTCAATTTTTATAATAAGATGTATACAAAAGCCTCGTAATCAGGTTTCTATTTTATAGCAGAAATGACATGTGCTAAGTGCTGCTAAATATATCCCAAACTAAACATTACAAGAAAAATACTCTAAGAGCTATACAAGTTTAGAAAACTAACATAGTAGAATAGCCTAAATAACTTTTGGATACTAAAAGTCTTTATTTGGGGAACCAAAAGAAACCTTTAAAAAAAGAAAAAGTACTCTACAAAAAAAACAAAAAACAAAAAACAAGTAGCACTCAGAAGTACTACTAAAAAATAACATGGAGAATTAACTATGCAGGGTGGAGCAAAAGTAGGTTCACAGTTGTTCATATGGAAAAATAACACAGTAATGAATAAATAATAATACAAAAATAAACTGTTTCATGTAGTCCTTACTGTAAAACCCACTTTTACCCTACCCTGTACTGGATGTTCATGGTGGGCTTTTACTATGTAATGAAATAAATGCACACATCGTACAAAGTATTTAAAGTTGTCCCTAAACAGACTAACTTGAATAAAAATGATTTTTACTAACCACCTGAACGGTTACAGAGGAACAGAAAACTGACATGGATCACTTAGAAAATAGTAACACAAAAGACTAGCGATTTGATTTCATATGGTTAACACCCAAAATCGTCATCTACCTGATTAAAATCCCTAAAGGGGCATGTAGACCAAAAAAAAAAAAAAAAAAAAAGCCCACAATCCAGACTGTCCAAGAGATGTTTTTTCCTCCTCTTCCTTTCTTTCCCAGTTCCCCACTCCACTTCCTGCCTATTCCCCCTCCTCTCCTTTTATTACTCAGTGTTACAGGTAGGCATGTCTCCTAGAGCCCCTCCCCTTCTCCAGTTTCCCATTTTAGCCCCGATTCTAAAGCACAAATAAAGTACAAATTGTGTATGTTTAAACGACACAGGCCTTTCACTCGGTGAGTGGCTGGGTGACTGGCCATCCGTGTGTCCATCAGCCCTGTTCCATCAGCCAAACACATTTCTGAACTCCCAACGCCGATCTGCCCGACACACCTCTGCATGGGTTTTGGTTTTGTCCTGCTTGTTTTATTTGGTTTTAGGCTCATTTTTTTCAATCTAGAATTTCGTTTTCCAATGAGGAGCAATGCAACTTTAATGAAGCCTCATTGCACCCCGCTGATAACTTTAACAGGGTTAGGGGACTCATGATAACCTTCCTCCCTTCATTATGGTGAATGTGGTAAGTTAAGCAACCCCTGCCCAACTACCTAACCATCCTTCCAAATTAAAACGAAGCCTGAATTTACAGCCCAGGTTAAATGGATTAAAAGATTAAGGAACAGAGAGTGAATGTTCTCTCCACCTCACTCTCACATTTCAACCTCAAATTACCTTCGCCCCCTAATGACTAGAATAGTCGCTGCGAAGGCGCCTAATTACCATGAATTACACCAACCGTAACCAATTTCAAGATCACAGATCAGATTTTCCCAAAACATGAATCTGCTAATTAAGTTACATGAAAGTCAAAGTAACAGGCAATTTGGACGTGACATTTATCCACCTGAAAGTAGACTTATGGGTGCAGTATTAAAATTCACAGCAGCTATTTCTATGGTTAGCACTATTACACACCCGGATAATTGCAGGGCAAACACTGTACATGGAAGTAGAGAGAGACTGCTCTTGACTCGAGCACTTCCAGGGAACACCAAAATATTCTCTCGCCAAACCAATAAATGGCTCGCAGGATCTGCTTCCGCATGCAAGTCAACCCACAGGTCTTTGTCTGCTGAGCTTAAAGTGAGAACGAAGCAAGTCTGAGATCCTTAGGCGGACACAACACAGCACCCAGCACCTGTGTCAGTGGCTGGATTTCTCTGAAGTCCAATCGAAGGGACATGGTCTGATTTCAAGGCTTTGCCTACTTGCTAGGCTTCAGTATACATCGATATATTCCTCCATCTTCCCACTTATTTCCCACAAGAAAAAAATCACAACAGAAAAAAAATAATAGTCCCCAGAGCTCATAATTTTGTATAAATAAAATGAAGAACTAACCTTGGCTATGCCCTTACAGACATGCAAAGAAACAATACAGAAACAAAAGCCATTTAACCAAAAGGCCAGGTTCAATGAGTTGGTAAGAAAACCTGTGGGACTCATAGCTGCCCTTGAACTCTGGCAATCCAAAGAAGCAGCCAAGCACAGCTCTAAGTGAAAATTCACAGCCAGCCACTTAGGGCACAGGCCCAATACCAATTTCCTAGGGGCCCCAGAGTTGGGGGAGGGAAGGGAAAGGGCGTGGGGGGACCCTCACAAGGACTCACAAATGAATCTCCGTATGTTATAGTCTGCATTGTGTCCCTTTAAAGTGACATATTGAAGTCCTACCCCCAGTATCTCAGAACGTGGCCTTATTTGGAAATAGGGTCATTGCAGACATAGTTAAGATCAGACCACATGGGTGTGGGTGGTCCCTTGACAGGACTGGTGGCCTTCTGAGAAGACATGTGCAGACATGGGACACATAGGGATGTGATGACAAAGACAGAGACTGGAGTGACAAGCAGAAGCCAGGAAGAGGCAGAGAAGGGCTCCCCTGCAGGATTCAGGAGGATCACGGCCCTGGCTACACCTCACTTTCAGATTCCAGCCGGCAGAACTGAGACAGAACAAACTTCTCCTGTGTTAAGCCACCCAGTTTGTGGTGCTTTGTTAGGGCAACCCCAGGAAACTACTATCCCACACTTGAACTTGGGTTTCTGCCTCTTGCCCTCCTTCATCCTGCCCCCTCAATGCTCCCACTGTACCAAGAAAGAGCCGCAGGGAATCCCCAGTCTGTGGTTTGGTTGGGAGGCCTTGCCTCCCCCGAGAGTCGCAGGACAGGCTCAGCTGTCCTAGGCCCCTGTCCCAGTTTTATTCCTGCCCTCCCACCCATGCCCTGCACTGGGCAGCGCTGCTGCTGCTCGTGGGGGTGGGGGGAGCCAGGCAGGGGGTGGAAGTTCCCTTCAGTGTGGGCAGTGCCCACCCCAGTTTCTCATAGAATTTTTAGAACACTTCTTTCAGTTTTACTTAAGTAACATCCTTCCTCATGCCCAAACAACCCCCCTACAGCATGTCTCTTTCTCTGTCTCTCTCTCATACACACACACACACACAGCCACGTGCCCAGAGGGAGCTGGGCCAGGAGACAGATCTCAGTACACACACCACCCTGTACTGTGAGTGGCCACTCCCATCCAGTCACTGAGACTTTTTGTTACTGGGCCAAGGTTTTCAACCAGACTCACTTCCCTTATAATGAATGAATTATCCCTGAGAAAGTTCCTCCGTTCTCCCCTAGAAGCCAACCTGCAACAGCCTGTGCCACCTGTTCCCCAGGCATGCCAGGGCATGGTGGACCCCAGCGGGTAGACACTAAAGCTTGACCTGGACCCTACCCCTGTCCCCAGAACCATGCCAGAACTCGCTTTGGACAAATGGGATCAGCTGGCTGAAACTCGATAACATGAAAAGAATACCTACATATTCTGGGTTTGCTAAAATCCGGGGCTGGCAAGCGGTGCTGAAAAGCAACCTGCATCTCCCAACTGCACTCCATTGTTCTCCCTACAACGCCATTTCTGCCTCTCATTATTTAATCTTCGACCAAGTGTATTCTGAAACATGCTTCCTTAGCTGCCTTACCCTGGAACCAATGGTTCTCAAACCTGAGCAGGCATTAGGATCACCTGGAAGGCTTGTTAAAACAGATCGCAGGCCCCTCCCCTAGAGCTTCTGATTCAGTGGCCCTTAGGTGGGGCCTGAGAACTGGCCTAACAGGTTCCCAGGTAGAGCTGATTCTGCTGATTCTGGGACTTGGAGAAACACTGCCCCAGACTTCTCACCCCTCACTCAGCACAACCAACAAGCTCTGGAGCAGGCGCTGCTGCTGGCCTGCACCCCAGCCCACCCCCTCTCCCACACAGGCACAGTCCTGGTGTCTTCAGTGAGCACCACCCCCCAGTAACTGGGTCAACCCTGCCACAGAGCGAATCCCAGGGGTCCCACCACTCCCTAGGCCAGGGAGTAGTTCAAGGTGAGTATGGACCCACTTTCCGACCTGTGACAAAGGTTCTTGCAACCTGCCTTTGTGTGTTTGAGCGGGAGGATGCGAGGCTGTGAGCCTGCCATCCACCCACGCCCTGAGAGGAGCTGGGTTGCGCTCAGAGCAGACAGGTGGGAAGAACCCGGCTGCCTGCTGCTGACGCTCACCTGCTGAGTAAACCAACCCAGAACCACCCTGGCCTCCTGGCTTCTTGTTCGGTGACCTAATGCATTCTTTATTGTTTGAGCTGGTTGAGTCAGGGCTTTCTATTACTTGAAGCTGACTATCTAATCACAAAGCAAAGCAAGCTAACAGGATCGCACATCCGCCCCAGGACTAAAGGCATTACAATACACATTACAATAGCACGTGATCCACACCTAGAAATAGTGTAAAACCAAAAAAGCTACTTAACACACAACAAAGGATTATTGAAGGCCCAAATCTGGGTCTTTCCTATAGTAGCCAAGCTCATGTTCTTCAGGAGGTTGCTAGGAACCACATGATACGAGGGCTCATTAAAGGGTTCATTTGCTTCCAACATCAATCTTAGACTGAGTCTCCTGCTACAGAGAGCAGATAATCAGCACCCGTGGTTGGGAAAACGGTCCCCCAGCCTCCTTCAGTTTAGATGCAAGGTAGACAAGCGTATCAGAGAGAAGACACCTCGGATTACGTTCTGCCACCTCACAGCTCTGCAATCTGAAACTGTTTTACCTTTATGAACTTGCTTCGACACCTATAAAATGGGAATGTAGACCTGGTTACCTGAGGACAATGTGTGGGAGAAGTACTTTGTAAACCATAAAGTACAATACAACAGCAAGTCCTGAAATCCAATTGTAATGAATTAACCTGATTCGCATGGCCTGAGTTTAACAAAGATGAATCAGGATCCCAGAAGCAAGACTGCACCAAAATACCACATACCCCTGCCATAACTGTTAGCTGGAACGCTGTCCGGGGGGTCATTACCAGTGGACTCCCCCTGGTAGCAATTGCTTAGGGGCAGCTAAAGGAACCAACATCCACCAGGTGGCTCACCCCCAAAGTCAACACTGGACCAGGCGTGCCCTCCACGTGAATTACTGCCCGGACACCTGTGCACAGTGGTCAATGTGGGAGGCCGCACGCGACATCGTGCTTTTCCTGAAGCTACTCTCTGGGAACCACCTCCAAACACACCTGTGGGTTTCTCTGGAAATTTCACAGGCCGGACATCATCCGTTTATGGAAGTTTAGTTTTAGGCCAACAGTCACGTGTCCTTCAGAGCCATGTTTTCTAAAGGAAATAGTTGAACAAGCTGGGTACAAACACTAGGGGTGACACAGAATCCATGTTGCTCAAACTGGCATGTGTATCTGTCTAGCACAGAAAATAATGCCATGAGGTAAATATGGCCATCTTCCGGAAACATGAATTTTACTAAAAGATTTTTGGAGGAGGGAAAAGAAGGAACAACCAGTGAGGAATTATTAAATGATGAATAATTAATAATGTCTCAATAAATTTTGATTTTTTTTTTTTTAATTTCAAAGAATGCTCAAGTCACCCTAACTGCTACGGATCGGTTGGTTAAGCATATCCTGCAAAGTGAAAAGTTGCAGGTTTGATTCCCGGTCAGGGTACACGCTGGATTTCGGGTTCAGTCGGGACACGTATAAGAGGCAACTGATCAGTGTTTCTCTCTCACACTGATGTGTCTTTACCCCCCCCACCTTCTCCTCTCTCTAAAGATAAATAAGTAAAATCTTAAAAAAAAGAATTTTCATACTCATAACAGACTTTGCAATATCACATTCCTACTACTTTGGGTGAAAACGTACGGAAGTAGTACAATAAACAAACAAGACTTTTTCTCGTATCATTTATAAATTAGTGACAAAGGCAATCCTAAAACAAAGGGTTCAAAAGCACCGCTACTGAGCACACCTGTGAGACGCCGTCTGGATGCCCACGGCAATTACTTGTGAAGTGGCAGCCTTCCTTTTTACACTTACTGCGGGGGGGGGGGACAACTCACTATTCCTCTCGAGTCATATTTCATGTGTGGAACCCTGTAACAACACACTGATAACCTGATGACAATTCATTTAAAACTAAAGTAACAAGCTCCCAGGAGGCCCCGCCATCCTCATACCGGTGTTCCTAGACAGAGCGTACTGCCTCAGGGAATTACATTTCTCCCCTGAACCCTGAAACCCCAGGCCCTGCCACTAAGCAATATGCAGCTGATGTCACATGTCCAGACCCCTTTACAGAACTAAGCAGTGTTGCTGCCAATACACTGGGATCCCTCTGAAAAGTGCTTTTATTTCTCATCACCCTGTCGTGATGAGTGCTCCCTGCATCAGAGGAGAGCCAAAATGTCAGCCCAACTCTGGCGACAGAGCTCTAAGCTTTCCTGAAGATGGAGTTGTTCCCCATGGCAAAACACCCACCCTCTCTTGCTTACGGTGGTACCTTCACCCATAGGAAAGAAGCTTCTCATGAGTCTTTTATGAAAAGACTTTTCTAATGACCATGTTGTCATTTCCACGGGCAGGTCTCTCATGCTGCTGAACCTGCTTAGCTCTTTCTTCGGGATGCACACCTGACCGAATGGGATTCTGTGGAGTCACTTTACTGTTACACAGACTGTGACGAGTAGCAATAATCAGTCAAGCCACCAAGCAGCAGACAGCCCGAATCCTGCTGACAGTCACACTTTCAGCGCCCAGTTAATCAGCCCCTTCTCCCAAAGGCATTTCCTAGTCTAACGAGCATCGAGGTTCTGCCGCTGGGCACACCATGCCTCTCCAGACCTCAGTTACACTGTTTTGGTTCAGGATTGTCAACATGAATGAAGTGTTTTGCTTATTTTTATTCTGGATGAACCCTTCAAAGTACACCTGGAATTACTAAAGGTGGTTCCAATGTCTTGTTCAACATGAAGATACAAGTTAGTTAGCACAAGCCTAATCTCTCCAGAGTCTACAAAAAGATAAAGCTAAGAAAAGTAAAAGTTTCAATGAAAATCAGAATTAGGATTCTGATCCTATTATGCTCTTTTTCTAATCAGTTCCAGTTGAGGGCTGAATGATTACATAGACATCAAAAGCTTTGCTAAAGCCCTGACTGGGGTGGCTCAGTTGGTGGCGCATTGTCCTATAGACGGAAGGGTTACCGGTTTGATTCCGGTCAGGGCACAGGCCTGGGCTGTGCCTTCAGTCCCCAGTCAGGGTGCACACGAGTGACAGCCAATCGATGTTTCTCTCCCTCTGTTTCTCCAGCCCTTCCCTGTCTCTAAAACTGAATAAATAAAATCTAAAAGGAAAAAAAGAAACTTTACTAAAAATTTAACAACCTAAAAAAACCCAACAAGGTTTTTGTGGTTTGAAAAGAATTTTTAATATATCCCAAGAACCCTGTTTCAAAGCTTTTATTCTTTTTTTATTGTTGTTCAAGTACAGTTGTCTCCATTTTCCTAAATTACGAGCTCTATTACAGTTGAAGAAAGTTCCGGTTCCCAATTATGGCCCTGAAGCCCATGACTGAATGCATTCACTGGGCAAACCCCTGGGGGCCCACACGACTGGCAGAAGGAGGAGGGGGGCACATGTGGAGAGGGCTACCACCCATTCTCTTTCAAAACACACCAACTGCAAAAACCCAATTTAAAAACCACAGACCCTCACACTGATATCAGTAGTGCAGTTTCAATGGCAAATATGGTTTGTGAGCTTGGATATGAAGACCATGTGAAACATGACAAGGAACCGACTTATAAGACTTAAATTTAAAAACAGAGGCTTGCATTCCTTCCATTAGCAGCTCTTCACCTAGGTGTCAGGCACTAGGTTAGGTGCTGGGGAATCAGGTGATCACGACTCAGACAGGAACTTGGGTATCCCGACAGAGGCGACTGCAAAGCAGAGGGTAAGTGCCCTGTGCAGGGAGCCCTGCGTGCATGGTGCAGTGTGGAGCAGGCCCCAGGCGGGAGTCAGGTGGGGGTTGGCAGGGAAAAAGAGTGTGTTGGGAGTGGGGGGGTGGGGGGAGTGGAGAGGTGACCCTGTGAATGGGGGGAAGTGAGAAGCAGGAGAAGGCAGGCTGAAAGAGGTGAGCAGGGCCCACATCACAAAAGGCCTTCTGTGCCACACTCAGGCCTCTGCCCTTCACCCCGCAGGTAAGGAGCTCCACAAAAGGCTGCTTGTAGGAGGACCGGCAGGAGAGGATGTATGGATTATATACATTACTCAAAGAGGAATGTGGAGAGCAGGCTGGGGGAACTATATAACAAGAAGTCAGGGGGCGAGAATCCAGCCATACCTGATGCTCCACTGGGGATGGGGAGTATGAAAGGATTGGGATGGGGCATCCAGATTTCTGGCTCATGCAAATGAATGCTTGGTGCTGCTGCTCACTAAGAGGGCTCAGCCAGAGGAGGAGCAGGGGAAGGGCTGAGAGAGGGGAAGGATCAGAGGGGGAGGAGCTGTGATGGGGGAGGGCTGGGGAAGGAGTTGTGATGAGAAGGGCTGAGAGGGGGAGGGATTGTGATGGGGAGAAATGGGGGGGAGGGGCTGCGATGGGGAGGGCTGAGAGGGGGAGGGGCTGAGATGGGGATGGATGAGGGGGGAGGGGCCCAACAGCTCAGTTCACAACATACTAATTTGGCAGCAGGGAAGGCTAAAGGAAGGCCTCTGTGGGCACCTGAACAGGCAAGACCCCTGGGCAGGGGCAGAAGGTACAATCCTCGTTCAAGTTCCTCCTGTAGAGGATAGAAAACCCCAAGAGAGTGGGTGAGATCACCTAGGGAAATGACAGATGGGAAGAGAAAACTGTCCAAAGTGGAATCCTGGGGAGGCATGATCAGGTTCAATATGTAGGATCCTATCAGCAGGTCAAGAACTTGGGGTCATGCTGAAGACACAGCTTTATCTTCTAAAGGAGAACAAAGAGAAGTCAGGAGCAGTGCCAGTCCCTGAGGGGACTCTGAGATCCCCTCCACTGCCTAAGAAAGATTCCCTAAAGACTAAGTCATTTTTGTCTGCAATTATATCTTTCAGTATGTTGCTGAAAGGTTAACAGGATTTTCTTCATGTTCTGACTCCCAGGATCTGCCTTTAACTGATATAAATGGTTTTAGGAAAGCACATTTTGCTGTTGTTACTAATCAGACAAAGGCACAGCTAAAAAAAAAAAAATCAAAAACCAAAAAAGAAACAAAAACAAAAAATTCCACAGACGCTGTACCTAATCAATTAGTATTTCCATAGCCATTTTTAAAAGCTGAAATAATGTATTATTCATACATTGTCAATGCTTAAACTTAGCACATTCTAATAAACAGACCCCAAAAAGGCTTATCAGAGATACGCCCAAAGAGCCAGCCAAGCTTCCCAGAAAGGGCTCAATTCTAGTAAGAGCTGAAGTCAGCTTTCATTTGCTCTCATCACCCAGTCCCACCAGCAGCCCTTCTTTCTCAGCAAAGCAGTAGGTCACTGCTGATATCTGAGAACACCCAGGAGGAAAATGGGGATGGAGAGGAAACAGGGAAGACAGTTTTTCAAATATTGCTCTTCTGGCTTTTGACCAAATACAATTACACAGCATTAGCAGAAGATGAAATCAAGATACTATAAACAAAATCTTCAATGAGGCCAATTACCCTGAAAGCTTTCCAAAACTTGTGTCTGAGCTCGTAAGCTAGCCAGTCTAGAACCCTCTACCCCAGAGTACGCGGCAGCCTGCTCCTGGCCCCGCCTTGGCCAGCCTGGGGGGTGATACACGGAGCTCTTTCATCACCTAGATTCCCTCCAGTGACAGACGTCAGTACCACCTACACTTTTGTTGGGACATACTGAGACTCTGTTCTATGGTCAAATCTCGAGTCCCTGGGGGCAGCTGCTCCTCTGTGTGGGTTCTCTCAGTGACAATGCATTCATTTTGCAGAGTTCATAAGTGTTCACCCTACTGACTTCAAATCCATCTTAATATCATTAAGAGTTGGCATTAATAGGGTAGTAATTAAAATGAACACCAGAAAAGTGTTGGAAAATGTGTAAGGAGATACTAATAACTTCATAAATGTAGGATTAAGGATAAATGACATTAAAATAGCAAGGCAAATCCAGTACTGGGTAACCCAAAGTATAAAAAAAATATGCATGAGTCTACAGCAATGTAAGTAAATAATCAAATAAAAAAATTAGTGAAGGAGAATAGACAAATCTCCCATACAAAAGGAATCTAAACAGTTTATGCAGGTGGAATTTAATTCCACTTAATGACTTGTCTCCGAAGAGTGCAGCATGGAAAGCAGTGGAGAAACAGTAACTTTACAAAAGGAAAACCTCACAAATAGTATCAGCCAGGTGGCCAAAGTCAACAGCAAAGTGATGTGTCACACCGACAGTAGGTATGTGATATGTGATGAGAATGGCAATTTACATCTATGGTCCTCCTTGCCCCAACCCAGAACCCCAACTGACCTCCCAAGGAAACATGAGACAACCCCAAACTGAGGGACATTTTACAAAAGACATGACCAGTCCTCCTCAAAACTATCAGGATGGCAAAAACAAGTCTGACAAACTGTGACAACCGTGAGGATCCTCAGGGGACAGAATAACTAAAAGTAAGGTGGCATCCTAGATAGGCTCCTTGTTCAGAAAAGGGACATTAGGGGAAAATCGTGGAAACCTAATGAAGTGCAGGGTTTAGTTCACAGTCATGTGTCAATGTCGGTGTCACATTACATGAGCCTTGGGGGCATTAAACTTTTCATTTAAAAAAAAATTCCCATCTGCACAGTAAAGGTAAATAAATAGCAAGTACTAGGAAGTACTCACGAATTTACCCATCCCAGGACATTACACTTACAGAGATCCTTCACTGGACAGAACTCCAGATGCTACATTTTCAGAAAATGGACACAAAGAAGGTTTTCTAGTAGCAACATCCAGCCTGCGTCATGGTCTTGTCTTTACGCAGAAGGAACAAATCTCAACCAAGTAAAAAGCCAAAACAAAACAAAGAGGCTTGGAAATTAAGTTGAAAGGAAAGCAACTAGGGATAAAATAATAACAACATACTAAATTTTTTTTCCATCAGAAAGATTAAAATACTGTATAAATTGGAGTTGATCAAACTGTGAATCGTGATTAAGGAGTTTTCAAATTAATTCAGTAGCAGCAACCAGCATTTTTTTCAATGAAATAGAAAATGTCTGGGGAGAGGGTGTAGTAATAACGGGTGCATAACAGTGTGAATGCACTCGATGCCACAGAACTGTACACTTAAAACTGATTAAAATGGCAAATGTTATATATTTTACCACCAAAAAAAATGAAACAGGAAATAGAATATATCACAGTTAGTAAGGGAAGCACCATGGTATAAATAAATCAGCAAGCATATACATATACTCACACATCCACATACAGGCCTACGGGTAAGTAATTATGATGTAAAATGCATCTCTTACCATGAGCCACTGACAAAAAGTGTGGAGGCCACTCTTCGAATTCCCTGACACAATTCTCCCTCACCCCACACCTCTGACACTGTGACACACCTCTGATAATCTCACACCTCTGACACATCTGACACACCTCTGATAATCCGACACCGTGTCAAAAGAGACCAATGAGGACAAAGTCTACTAATACTTTTAAGTAGGACAGAAAGTTGGCGAAAAGAAAAGAAACAAGTTTAATGAATGAGAAAGGAGAGAACTGCGTTAGCAAACAAAGCCAACAAACTCCAAAGCATGTGCCACAGGGCTTGCTGCAGGACCGGCACACCCACCCCTGGAGATGCAGCCCAGGCCTTCCTGGCTCCACAAGCGCATCATCACCTGCCTACCTGCCAGCTCCGCCTGGACGTGTTATATCAAGCCTGAGATTCCTGGGAGACAACCAACCACACTTCCTGATCTCCCTCCCACAAATCCTTTCCCATCCCAGTCATCCTCTCCCCAAATGCTCAAGCCAAATGCCAGAAGCCCTCCGTGACTCCTCCTCTCCTCCCTCTCCACCGTGGAGTCAGTAATGGATCTGTTCCACCCCGCAAAACTCATCTCAGGACATGGCACATCCCTCCATCCCACTGTGGCCAGCCTAGCCGGACACAGCATCCTCATTCCTCCTCGACTTTCCTTGCTCCCACTTACCCAAACAGGATTGTGACAAACCCTGAACTCTGCCCGACGTACGAAAGTTATCTCCCATTTTAAATTTCATGCTGAGTTTAAATGGTCGCTAGGACATTAATATTGTAAATACTGGCATTTTTAATAAAACCCACAATCACTTTTTAAAATATCTTCAATGGAATCTAAATACCACCACTACAATATCCATCATCACTCACTTTTTTCAAATACACAAACAGGCTTTGCTACATTGCTGGATATTCCCTCAAAGAATTTTAACCTATTGTACCTTTGTGTTCGAAGACTTTTGCAACAAACCAATGAGTTTACACTGAAATTTGAGGGGTTTTAAAACTTTTTCTGTGACCATAAGATCGAAGCGTTAAAAATTTTTTTTCTGGCCCTGGCTGGTGTGGTTCAGTGCATTGAGTCCCGACCTGTGAACCAAAGGGTCACCGGCTCAGTTCCCAGTCAAGGCACATGCCTGGGTTGTGAGTCAGGTCCCCAGTAGGGGGCATGTAGGAGGCAACCACACGTTGATGTTTCTCTCCTTCTCTTTCTCTCTCCCTTCCCCTCTGTCTAAAAATAAATAAATAAAATCTTTAAATTTTTTAAAATTTTTATTCTGAATTGAGTAATCATGATTTTTATTAGCATGCAATTGATCAAACCATCATTTTACCAATTTTTTATTTTATTTCTTAAACAAAATACTTTATTATTACTTATTATGTTACAAAATATTAATTTTTTATTTTATTTTTATGAGTAATTAAACATAAGTCAAATTTTATTGAAAATGCATCCTTTACTGATATGGATGGAACAGTCTTCTCCCCTCACCCCAAATAGTTTATGTGAATATTACTTACTTATGTGAATATTGCAAGAATGAGATGCATTAGTTAGCATCAATTTCATCTTATTTTCCGTCTTTTTTGTTTAATATGAGCACTGAAAAAGCTTGTTTACATAAATAGACATGGGAAGGAGCTCTGCGATAGCACCATCTCTATGTACTCTAAACTCCCTCAATGTTTTATCCAAAATCACAGAGACCTATTGTTAAAAATAGCTTTTGAAGGCCTAGCAACTGCCAGTTTGATTGTGTCCTCCTTTAATTTTTTCAAATGCCGGTATTTGTAAACCACCAGAGTTACAAATGAACCTGTCATCCAACCAGAGCAAATCGCCCCCTCCTAACCATACCGCCCAAGAGGAAGCACGGGACAGCACAGGACCGGGGCCGGGTAAGAGGTTTGCCTCTTTTTGGTAAAGTGGAGAAGGCTAACATGCAACCTTGGACAAATCACTCTTATGAGACAATGTAGATGCTGAGGATCCAGACCCCGATTCCCTGAAAGTTATCCCTGTGCCCAGGTAGCGCTGAGTCTTCGACTACCTGAGGATCAACTACCCCAGTCTGACAACTAACCAAGACTGCCCTATGACAAAAGTATTCTCTTAAAAAGGTAATTGATATCTTTCCATCTGGTAGCCCTTGCTTCAAGTCCTTTAACAACTCATACGACAAACTATATTTTATTTTATTAAAAAAATAAAATTCAAACTCCTTACTGTGACCTCTGAGAAGGTCCTACCACAGCTCACTATCACACAAACCACACTGGCCTTCTCCGAGTTCCTGGATTGCTGCCAGGGCTTCCCACCTCAGGGCCTTTGCACCTGCCACCCGCTCTGCACACAGCACACTCCCTCTGCCTGCTGCGTGGCTGCTCCTGCACACCCTCCAGACCTCGACTCAAATGTCCCCTCCTAAGAGGGGCCTCCCCTGACCACCCCATCCACCTTATTATTCTCCACCACAGCAATCTAATTCTTGATAGTTTTTTAAAAGCATCATTCTTTTGTTTTGTTTACAGTAATGCCTGACTCCCCCACTACATGCAACACAGGTCTTGTTTTGTGTTTTATGTCCAGCACCCGGGACAGTGCTTGATGCTCAATGGATGTGTGTGAACCAGGTGGAGGGAGTGAGCATGCCACAGGAAAAATGAACTCGACGGGGTGTGTGTGTGTGTTTTAACAGCTTTCTGCACCTTATTTCCAAGCAAAGTCATATTATTGGAGAATACAGATACCCCAAATGCCAACGAGAATGGTACATTACAGAAAATATTAAACATGTAAGCACAGACTTATACAAGACTTCAGATAGCATCCAAAGTGGGCAGGGATATTTAGCAGGTATTTGCTCCCATTTCTTTCCTTACCTCTGTTCTTGAGAATGCTCCTCCATATCCTCTTCAGAATCACCCTATTGAAAAAGAACATGCTTTAACAGTTGTTTCAAAGGAACACAAAATCTCCAAAAGAATTCTTCAAACCCCACAAGAGTGACGAACACGTATGAGCATCTAAAATCGTGCCTGATGCACGGCCGACATTCAGTGAGTATTTACGGAGAAAGAATGGCCCCAGTAAGGACACTACCAAGTTGCCAAGTGTTCCTTAGATTCTCATCGTAAGTATTGTGCCTGGTTACAATCCCGACCTAAACATGATCTCAAAATTAGGTGACATCGCTTCTCTCCAAGAGCATTTTTTAACCAGTGTGGTTTAAGTTCAATCACACAAGATAAAGTTCAATAACAATTCAAATTCCCAAGTATAGAAAGTGTACTCTTTCACTCAGAATTCCCTAAATGAATACCTGATATATTTTGACATCAAGGTAAAAAGGCGGATACATGTTATAAATGGCATAAAAATCACACTCAAAAAGTAATTCCAAAATCTTCTCCCTGATTTCCCATAGAAAAATACGACCACCTTGTCATTACCAGAACGGCAGAAAGAAAAGCCTCTGGAAACAAACAAAAGGGCAGACCCGACTGAGTACTACGTTGTAATCTGCCTGATGGACATGACCTTGACTATCCTTTCTTGAAGCTCGTCACTGTTCTTCAGGCACGTCGACCCTTCCTGCTCCTCAAGCCTCTCCCAGACCCCGCTCTCTAGGTAACACTGCCTCGGTGCCCTCTTCCTCCCCATGCCTGCGAGGCCTCCTGGGCCCAGGCTCCTCTGTGCAAATTCCCACCAACTGTTCACCCACACGTGTAATCGTGGGGCCCAATCCCCATCAGCAGCCCCAACTTCTCTCTCAATCACACATGTAGATACTCAGTACACGCCTATCTTTCCACGGGAGCCAAGACTCCCATGGTTTTGGTCAACACAGCACGTGGTGGCCACTCCGCCGCGGGTGGAGCGTGAACTAATTGACAGCTCCAGCCCCACTGCCGAATGCCCCTGGGATGTGTGCACCTTGTCTCCGCCGAAACAACTAAGACGGGCATCAGGCTTACCAACACCAGGGGTCCCTGCCAGGTGGCTTCCATTCTAACTGGCCTCTCCCTCTGTCAAAGACAGCGTGACACTCCGTGACCCATGGGCAAACCTTAAGGTCATCTTACACTGCTCTCCGCCCCTCACCACAAACTATACTGACCCACCCACTCACCCAAAATACACTTTGGACCTGGCCTCTCTTCTCCATCTCTTCTGTCAGCAAACTAGCCCACACTGTCAGCTGCCCAGGCCACCACTGCCACCACAGATGGGGCTTTGTGCTCTAAGACGTGAGCCTCCAATCCACTCCCGGGTGTCGCTGCGAGACCAATCTTCCTCGACATCAATCACTTCACCACCCACGTGGTAGGGACTCAGCGTTCCGCATCACTGTGTTACTCTCTGCTCAAGGTCCTGCCACGGCTCCCCATATCTGCTGGGCAGATATGTTCCAAGCCCCTTAACCTGGAATGGAGCAATTGTCAATTGACCTCGACACACCCATCACCATCTCCACAACCAGGCTTCAGCAGGGGCTCTGGGTTCCAGGTTAACACAGCAGCATAAAAACACTGAACCTTTAGCCCTGTGAGTGAGGCTCTAGGCTACGCCCCACCACATGGCTACTAACGCAGATCTCCCCAGTACACTCTGCCCTCCACTCTCCCCTCGGTGCCTACACGTCTGCTAACGCAGATCTCCCCAGTACACTCTGCCCTCCACTCTCCCCTCGGTGCCTACATTTCAGCACTTGATTGTTATCTCAGGGTATTACCAGCCTTATCTCCCCAACACAACCAAGCTCTTAAAAGGCAAGGACCAAATCCTGTAATCCGCCCCCTCCGCCAGCAGCAGGGGTGGGGGTGGGCTAAATGGGTGGAGGTAGTCAAAAGGTACAAGCCTCCAGTTGTAAAAGAAGTAAGTCAGGAGGATATCCTGTACAGCATGGTGACTATAGTTAATAATACTGTACTGCATATTTGAAAGTTGCTCAGAGTGAATCTTCAAAGTTCTTATCACAAGAAAAAACATTTTTGTAACTATGTACTATGAGAAATGTTAACTAGACTTATTATGGTGATCATTTTGCAATAGACAGAAATATCAAATCATTCTGTTTTACATCTAAAATTAATATGTTATATGTCAATTATACCTCAATAAAAATGTTTTAATAAAGGTATTTTTAAAATACTGGAGAGTATGACCATTTTGGAAAACTTCATTAGGCAAATTTTCCTAAATCAAAACAGAACCTGAAAATCATTTCCCTTAGGCCCAGGAATTTTATCCCCACAATATATTTTTCTGGCCATGCAGTGCGAAAATTCGTACAATGGTGTAGTGGCCAAAAGCATAGGCTCTGGAGCTAACACCTCCTGGGTTCAAATCCCACCATGGCCACTTTCTGAAGGCCTTGGGCAGTTAGTTATATGATGACTCAGGGCCTCAGTTTCCTCATCTGCAAAATCGGGTCTTCCTACTTCATAGTTGTTAGCATGTTAACAGGAGATAATATTTGTAAAGTGCTTAAACAATTCCAGTTATTATTCAACCCATGTTAATTATTTTTTTTATGTTGATAGTGGAGGTAGATTAAACCAAAAATAAATCTCTATGATAAAAATATTTCCAAACACTTGTTAATGATTTGCTGACAGGAGCAAGAAGCCATTACATAACCCAGTACCTGCGATAATAAAGAATTCTCATAGTCAGTGGCCCATTTCCTGTTTCACTTTCTATCAGTTTCCGTTATCTACGCTCAGGCATCAAGTTTAGGGTAAGTTTAACAAGACGTGAAGTTTTTAAAGCAGAGACCTTCTGACTCATCACTGCATCCCAGGGCTGTCAGTGGGCCAGACCCCTCTGCGAGGTGTTCGTAGAGGAACAGACGAGACTGGGAGGGCAGGGAGCCTGCCATCCCAGACTGGAGCCCTGGGCGGCTGCATCAGGCACCAGCTGCTCCTACATGGCACCCGTGTCTGTGTCCCCAGACAAACCAGGGGCATCGGGGGTGAGGCTTCTGTTCTCAGCAAAGTCTAAAGAGATTAAAGGAACAAGTTCTACGTTGCCTTTTCAGCTGCTAGAACTGAAACAAAAATGTGATTATCCGACAATAATAGAAAACCAAATGCTTAAGGCCCTGGGCCTGCCATCTTCAGAACTGAATAACCTATGAACAGGGGAACTGGAAATCACAGACAACTGCCTCTCCTCCCCAGGAAGAACTCAGGGACTATTACTCCACGCCTACTGCCTACAGAACACGGTGGCCGCAATAGGGGCCACCAGGCTTAGAAGCCCAAACCCTCTTTAGGGAAACCAAGTTAGGGCAACAAGATGAAGGCAAAAACTCAGACACTCAAGAAACTCAGAGAGCGGAAATGATGGTGCCACTGCCAAGTTAGGAAGCACCATCCCTGTAAGGCAACAGCATCCATTCTTTCACTCAACAGATCCGTGTCGGAAGAATCAGCGTCCCGGACACTGACCACCGACCAGAACAGCAGTCAGGGCCAGAACACGGAAGGTGCTCAGGTCAAGTGGATGGCAGGGAATCACAGCAGGTTTTTGACCTTGAAGGCAAAGTGAGAGGTGCACAAGGCAGGGTCTTGCACACCCGCAATTACTTCTGGACAGTAAGCTAATGAAAACGGTTGTTTGTCTCTATACCCATCATCACTTAGGACACAGTGTGATGAAGTGGGGTCACATGAAGCAAAGTCAAAGGAAAGGGAAAATCCTGTAAATCTAAGAATAAAACCACATGTTTTTTCCTCCCTTTTCATTGTCAACATTTTTATGTTCCTACACCAAGCTATTAAACAACATAAAAGAGCATATAACAAAAAGATACGAATAATACTATTTATCTGTACAATTGGAAGGTACATAACAACCCTCGGCTATCTGCACTGGTTTAGCCCCTCCAAAGCAGGATGCCCTCCAGCCCCATGCTCTCCAGTGACCAAATCACCGGGAGACAGCTGGCTGCTGCCGGAGTCACAGGTATCGGACAGGGTCTGGCAGAAGTAACGCCTGCCAGAGTGTGGTTGCTAGGGTGCGTGACGTCTCCCAAGAGACGGATAGCAATTTTAACACTTCACCTAAAATGTCATGTGGTATCCTTGAGTGTGATATTGCTATGTTACAGAATTACATGCTTATGATTTTGTAATAAAAAGGGGTGGACCTTGTATATTAAGTGCTTCCTAAGTTCAAGGCGCTTATTTCTCTGAGATCAGCACCATTATTACCTCTACTTTGCGGAAGAAGAAACTGAGGTCGGAGGTCAAAGGGATGAAACAGGGAGTCAAATCTTGAGGCTGGGCAGGGGGTCAGGCAGTTTTAAACCGTTCAATCATTATATTTTGTTTTACTAATGATGCATTCCTCAAGTTCTTGATCACTGAGAGACCTATGGGGTGGGGGGTGGGGCAGGGCAGGTCCAAGCAACAGAAAACATTTCCTAAATAAATAATTAGTGCTGGCAAATGTTAGTATTTGACTTTTTAATGCCACATCTTCTGATGCTCCTATTTCAACTCTAATTGAAACATCTTAGCTTCTGAAGCCATCTTTAATTCTTCCCAAAAGAAAGGAACCCAACCTACAAGTTAACTAAGCAGAAATCCCTCAAACTTAAATAACACCTATAAATATTCTCTTTCCAACAGACTCCATGACACACATGAGGAACTTTTCTGAAAGATATTCAGAGTGCTTTGAAAAGAATTCACTGAAAGAACTTTCTTCAGAACTCTCTGCAGTTTTTACATATATGTAATATATACATATACTGTATGTGTGAATAGATAGTTAAGATAGATACATATGCATATATATGGTATGCAGTTTAGATAGACAGCTATAGATAGATCTATACCTATCCTCACCCCCACCCCAGGTATAGGCACAGTAAGCATCTCTAAAAGATACTCATATAGGTAAAGTATTTAGGAAATTACTTTGAATATCAGTTTCACTTTCATTTGATTAAAATAGCTTAGTTATAAATGCTTCTATAGTGAACATTGCAGAAAACAGCTTCAAAGTATAACAGTTTTACCAAAACAAACCATATTATGTATACAAACAAAACTAGAAATTAAGAATTTCATAAAATAATGTCTGAGCCTGTAATAAAAGCGTATCACCAGCCTGACATTTCCAGAGTGAATACATCTTCAACTAACGCATAATAATCAGAGTCTGTAGTTCACTTTCCTTCAGCTTGGGTTGGCTTCTAACACTAACCAGTAAGAGACAGAAGCTACAATTGAGTACAAATGCACATACAAAGAGATATACACCAGGGCTTCTCCACTGGGGCAACTCGGCTCCCCAGGGGCCTTTGGCCCTGTCTGGAGACATGTTTTAGCTGTCATAGCTGACGGGAAGAGAGGAGAAGTGAGCACCACTGGCATCTGGTGGGTGGAAGCAGAGATGCTCTGGCTGACTGACATCATACAGAGCCCAGGACCGCACGCCCAACCAAGAATTCTCCAGCCCCAAAAGTCACAAACACTGCTCCTGAACAACTCTGATATAGACAAATAGAACTTTATTTTTTAATGGTAAATACTTCAAGTGTTAGGTGTGGTTCTCTCAGTAGGATTATGAACAATGTCTACTCTGTTCATTTTATCTTTCTGTATGTTCTAAACCTTCAACAATACACATCTGTTATTTATAATCAGGGAACAACTCCATTTGGAAATAAACTTTTAAGAGAAGGGCAGACTATTTGCTTCCCATCCTGCTGGGGCTTTTTCTCAAAGGACTGGTATTATTCAGCCTGCTGGCCTTAGGGAAGGTCCAGGAAAATTTTCCTCTAAAAAATCACCTCTCCGCCTTGAAGCTGTTATTCATTAGCCCTGGTTAAAATGAATATTCCAAATATCTCAAAACCAGCACTCCAACTGCTTCACATAGGAAGGAGAAAACTGAAATGTAAAACTGCACAGCCTCTCCAGTGAAGTTACAGCTAGACATCCTGTTTTTCTAAACAGCCACAAGAGACAGCATAGAATTAAGCGCTGCCACCGATGTGGCAGTAATGAACATCTTAAAAATTACAGCCCACAAACTGAATATTCCCTTAGAATTCAAACCACTTCTCCCCCAGGGGGAAAATGCATTTGGGGTCACTACTGTCAATGCTGAAAAACAGTCAACAATAGTATATTTAAATATGTACAACTGTAGTCAATGAGGATTTCTCCTAAAAGTTAAAGCTCTTAAACACAAGAGCTTTGCGGTACTGTGTCTACAGCAGCAGTAAACCCTATATGATGCCACAGATTCCAATAAAATGCTAGTAATTATTTTTCCAAATGTAATCATTGTATCATATTGGAGGCAGGAGCCCAAACAGGAAATTGAAGTTCTTTAGAGGGTGTATCTAACGCAAATTTAAGGCACTTGGAAAAAATCCAAGATGACAATTCTTTAGTCACATCTTCAACCCAAAGCAACTTAACGCTAATGGCAAGTACCACTCACTAACACTTCTGAAATCAATATCCTTGCAGTCCTCAGGCACACAGCGCCAGCTCACTAACAGAACAGGGCACGTGTCCCTCGCCCACCCAAGACCACAGCTGGCCTAGGGGCCCGCCCTTCCCCTTCACACAGCAGTAGCTGGCCAAGGCCCTGCTGAGGTGGCCTAGGTCCCACCTCCTGAACTTGGGGCAGGCGTGACTCACGCTCTGTCACATGGCGCAGAAGGAGGCTGAGACGGCTACCGTTGCCAGGTGTTCGGGCTTGGCCTGACCGTTTATTTGCCTTGCAAAGTGGCCCGAGTGCCTGTTCCACTGGGGGACCGGCGGCTCGTGGCCTCCCGGCCTCTCCACGTTCGCACACCAATCCCCGCTCTATCACCTGGTTGTCCTCACCTGAGTGGGCAAGAGGAGTTCCCCTTCTTCAGCCTGCCACAGTTCCACCACGTTGGGTAACGGCTCAATCGCTGCACGAATACCAAAAAATACACCTCGTTTTTAATGCACAGAAAAGAAACGCTTCCTGCTTTCCTATCGTCCCCTATGCACCCGCCTCACCAAAACAAGTATCCCTTTCCTTCTAGAAGCGAAGCCACCCAAAAACCCAGCCGAGTATACGAACACAATGGACCGGGTGTATGCCGGGAGCCCCTGTGACAGAGAGGCGAAAGCATGCAGGGTCGGGGAGTCTCGTGCTGGGGGACTGATTGGAAGAGACCACTCCGTGGGCCACTCTGCGCTCGCATCCCGCAGCATCTGGGGCGGGCATCTGCAGGATGGGTCCTGGGCGGCCAGGCTCGGGGAACAAAGCTGCAGGAAGCCCGGCCGCAGCTGGGCCCTAGCGCGCGCCATACAAAGCGGCGGGGGCTGCGCCGGGGGTGCCAGGGGGCGGCTCACAAAGGCTCCGGGGCGCGCGCGGCTAGCGGTCCGCGCCGCGGTCCCGGACCCCGCGACTTCTCAGCTTTCTGTTTGCATGGGGCGGGGGGCGCGAGAGGGGACTCTGCGGTTAGAAAATGTTATCAGCCGAGAATTGCAATCGCTTTCCTTCCTCCTCCTGCCCCTTTCCCTTTCCTCCCCTTGCCCTGTAATAGATTTCAGCAGTTCCCTAAAAGAAAGGGGGAGGGGGGACAGGGTGAAGAGGGAAAGCCAGTAGAGCGGCGCAAGGCTGACCTTGTCCCTGCGCCCCTCCAGGGCGACAGCAGGGCAGGAGGACCTGGAAGACGCCTAGCAGGAGGTTCACGGCCGCGGCGGTGCGGCTGTAGCAGCCCGGCTGCGGGCGTCGGAGCCCCGCCATGCTGCTGCTCGCGCTTCTCTCGGTGCTCGCCGCGTTCGCCGCTCGCTCGCTGGCGCCCGGGCTGCCTCGCCCCGGGCCCGCCCCCGCCGCCCGCCGGGGCCCGCCCCGCTGCCCCCGCCCCGCCCCCGCCGCAGCAGCTGCTGCGGCAGCTCCAGCCCCGGGCGCGCCGCTCGCCCTGCGCGCGTGTGTGCCACAGATAGGGGGGCGGGCGGCGGGGGGGGCCGGAATGCCGCGGGGTGCAGGGAACGTGGACAATGAGAACGCCTCGGCTGCCGGCGCCCCACCCCTGCACGGAGCACAGGGCTGCGAGTCTGCCCAAATCTACCGGGTGCAAGCAATTTATGAGGCTGTGACTTAGAGCTGTCGGGAGGGAAAACCAAGCCACTGTCGCCAAGTGTGATTTCAACAACTTTCGGAGGGGGATGGCGGTCCGCTTTGTTTGGACACTGGGGCCACAGGCGAGTTGTTACCCATCCGCAGGGGAGTGGCGGTGGGTGGTGGGAGTGAGGAATCGCCCAGCGAGAGGCCTGAGACAGGATATTAGTGGAAATAATGCAGTGGTTGTCAGGAAACGCGAGTGCAGCCACATGGCTACTGCCAGTTCTGCAGCGAGGATATCCGGTGGCTGCAAAGTCTGTAATTTAGAATAAAAAGAGCTCTCCCAAGACCGGAGGGGCTGACCTCAGCGCCGCGTGGCGGTGGTGTCCCTGGCGCCCTCGGTGGAGACGGTCCAGGTTGTGACAGGTGGGAAAGCCTCTTCCTAGGGGATTTCTAGCTTCAAAGATCTTGCCAATTCTCCCCTTCGGATTCCTGTGGCAAAATGCAGCCAGCCTCTTCTGTAATATGGTGGGGGTCGAGGACGTGGTAAGTTTATTGTTTCTAACATTAACAGGCTAATAGAAGCAATACTTGTGTATCTATTTCCTAGCCCCATTTGTGATGCTTAGAACCGAAAACTGCGCCTCATCTGAGATCTCTTTAAAGTTAATACCATGCAAGGATTTATTCAGGAATCGATTTGCATCACCTTTCCAGGGGGGGAGTACTGGCAATCTTCAGTTTTGTTTTGTTTTTCATTAATTTGCTGTTTCTAGAGTAGCTTGTATGAAATTCAGAGACTGTGAGCGGTGTAAAGAGGGGAAGTGACTGGGGCACACCTGTCTGCTCACATTGATCCTCTACTTAATTGCTTCTGGTGCCTTACAGTCTAGACAATGGAAAAGCGGTGGTCGAATAGCAGGACAGATGCCGGAGGACTAAATCAATTATGATTCCTCTCTCTCCTAAGGACCTAACACAGTACTACAAGCCCAGTCTCATGCTGCGTCTGAACAAAACTCTAAATAAGGTTAAACTGCCTAATTGCTTGGCCAGAACTTAATGTTTAAGAAGATTAGCAGAAATGTAAGTCCTTGGTGCGGAAAAAAAAAGTCACTGCATTATCCAACCTGCACACTTTCAGTATTCTCTCCGTTTCTTGCCTTTTTCCAAGGTTCCCTGCCAGCCTGTTTATTTTCTTAGCAAGGATTTCCAGTCCCTTTCTTCTCTTTCTGTCACTTCTCTAGGTTTGTATTTATTTGCCCTTGGGTTCTGAAGGTTCTCCATGGTGTGTGTGTGGGGGGGCCCTTATGACAAGAATACTTGCACAGCCCAGTAAGGCAGTAACTGCACCTTCAAAGTTTGTTTTTAAATGAAAGTTCTCTCATTGCCCTCATTATTTACATTATGTATTTTGAGGTCCTCTTATGACCATACTACTTAGAAAGGAGAGCAAGCAAAAAAAAAAATGATAGTCTAATAGGTATAAAAAGTTGTGGCACAAGACTTTTTTTACTAAGTTTTAAACAATTTTAATTTTTTAGTACAAGTCTTTCCCACACCAACCAGTATCATAGAATCCATGGAAATGACTTTAAAGACAGAGAAAAATAGCTGTGGATCATGTATCAATACAGCTCTATTTTGTTCTACCAACGCCTTTAAGAAAGCCAGCTTGATTTTTCAAGTTGTGGTCTTGTGGACTTTACAAAGTGGGTAATGCTATTTGACTGATGTTCAAAAAGCCAGAAACATGTATCTGCACTGCCAAGAGGTTGGAGAGGGATACAGGATTACACAGCTGTCTTCTTAGATAAATCTGACCTACTGAGCCTTCTCTGGAGGTATTATTCATGCTGACTCATGAACAACAGGAAAGTTATGGCCCATTAAGTAGCATCCCCGTTTTAAAGTAAACTTGTTCTCCAAAGAAGACTCCTGTGTCATTTGTTCTATATTGCCATTGTTCCCCTGTAGAGAGTCGATATTTTGTTGTCTTGAGATATTAGAGCTGGAAAAATTGGAGCTACGAAATAATGGCCCCAATGCCTCACTTGACAGAAGAAAGTAAAGCCCAGGAAAGATGAGAAATACCAAGTTACAATGGCAGAGTTATGGAAAAGTTTACATGAAATAACGATATCTGAAAAAAAGTTAATGTCAATATGAATGAGCTTTATAGTTAAATTATATACACAAGAGTAAAGCAAGGGAGAGGTACTAGAGTATATCAATCTTAAAATAGGTCCATGTAAGTTTAAATGTTTTTAAAAATGCACCTAAAATTGACTGTCTACACTTATCTTGAAATATAAAAGATGTTGACCATGCTTGTGACTTATTTTACCCTTGTTCTTTTTCCTTTTAAAGAGTTTATTTATTTTATTTTTAGAGGGAGGGGAAGGGAGGAAGAAAGAGAGAAACATCAATGTGTGGTTGCCTCTGATGTGCCCCCTACTGGGGACCTGGCCCGAAATCCAGGCATGTGCCCAGACGAGGGATTGAACCAGCCACCCTTTGGTTCACAGGCCAGCACTCAATCCACTGAGCCACACCAGCCAGGGTTGTTCTTTATTTCTTAATGAGTACAGATGAAAACCAAGCAAGTCTGTAAATGTGAGTTACCTCTTGACACATTCTGCGTAAAATTGACAGTGAAGTGTCAAGCCCAAATCACCTATCTAACCCAGAGAAGATTGAACATACCAGGTCACAGTGGTTGATTAAGTGAGATAATGTATGGTAAACATCTGATGTAGGTGCTCAATGAATGCTAGTAATGACATTACCACATGTTCACATTGTGGGGCCATGTCAGACTTTGCATTAATATGGTAAATTTTATGCTGATAATTATTACTTGAATTTCCATATTATCATTCATTAGCATGTCATCTATCACTCAGGCTGGAAGTGGAAATGATTAATGAACACGTACATGTCACAGGTGTTTACTGGCTTATCTATCCCTCCCTTTTGAGTCTCACCCCAATCGTGACAACAAAACCTTGTATTTCATCAAACCACCCCACCATTGTGCTGGGATCCAAGTCTTATCCTTGCCCAGGGGCGATGGTTTTTGAGCCCAACAGAAACCTAATGGTTAAGGTCAGGTACTCTTGAGATGCAAATTGCCCTCTTGATTCAGGGGACCCTTATTTCTAGAACTTTATTCCATTTCATCTCATCTCAGGAAGCCTCGATTAGGTACATTCGATAAAGACTCTCTTCTTTCTCAACCTAGCCTACTGTGTGAAACAATTGTCCTTTTCTGCCCTGGCTGGTGTGGCTCAGTGTATTGAGTGCCACCCTGCGAACCAAAGGGTCACCGGTTCAATTCCATCAGGGCACCTGCCTGGGTTGCGGGCCAGGTCCCCAGTAGGGGGCGCATGAGAGGCAATGACAAGGTGATGTTTCTTTCCCTCTCCCTCTCTTTCTCCCTCCTTTCCCCTCTGTCTATAAATAAATAAATAAATCAATAAATCTTTTTTTTTTTAAAGAATTGCCTTTCTCCATTATGGAAACATCAAGCAATTTGGGGAGCATCAGTATTCACATTAAAAATAGTCAACTTTGCTTTTTTCAAAACTGATATAACTGTACATTGAAAAGTGTTACTGTTACCATGTATCAATTAAAATTAAGTTGTTTAACATTCTCTAAGAACTAACTTTTTAAAAAGTTAAAGATAAGCTTTTTTTAAAGGGAGGCTAGAATGTGACATATATGGGATATACCTCAAGTCCTGCTAACTGTCCAAACATGAGTGAATGAATGACACTTGAATAAAAAAATGAATAGTCACCTCATTTTCCCTTGCAACTTGGCATGGCTATTTGGCCTCATTCTGGTCAAAGAGATATAAGCAGACTTTGACTAACATGACTTCAAAGAAAGCTATTGTTTTCCTAATGAAAAAGAATAGATTCGGCTAGGACAGGTCTCTGTGTCCTTCTTCCTGCTGGAATACAGATGCGATGCCCAGAGATTTGCAGCCACCAGGCAGGTCTGAGGGAAAGGGCTCTACGTTGAGGGTGGTGGATTAAAAAAGCAGAATAAATCCGGATTCCTGATGAAATTACGGAACTGCTAGATTACCTGACTTTAGTTATCTTGTTTTGTCAGCAAAAGCAAGACCTCCTTACCACAGTCAGGTTTTCTGTTCCATATAGCCAAAAACAATCCCAAGTGAAAGCAAGAAAAAAGTCAACCAAAACAATAATGAAATTAAACAACCATCCTTAACAATAACCAGCCTCAAAGACATTAACAGCCTGCCATATAACAGGGGGAAAGTGGCAAACTTGATTAACTTACAAGTGCAAATAACTATTGTGCACAATGTTATATAAAATTAGCAAAACAGGTAAAAGCAACAAAAGTAAATCCTAAAGAGAAAGCTGCAGAGAAACAGTGCTTATCACTTAGCAAATTAGTTAATTCTTCAAAGGACAGCACTATCACCAGGGCCACCACCTTCAGGCTGCACTTCTGGCATAGGCGACAGACAGCTCTGGGTACCATCTGTGGGCTTTTCCCCTATCTTCTCAATTTGCTTTGCAGCCTCTTCCTCCTACGACCAACCTCGAAAAGTAAGAGCATCGCAGGGCTTGGTCCTGGCCACTCTATACTTTCTCTCCGAGTGAACTCATCCAGACCCGTGGCTTCAAACAGTAATAATATATATAAGCTGATGAGTTCCAAGTGAAAATTGTAGCCTTGACCTGAAGTTCCATACTCCTAGATCCAACTGCCTACTTGCCACCTCCACTGGACTATCTAATAAGAATCTCAAACACAGCATATCCAAGACTCTTGACTCCACCTATCCAAACCTGCACACCCCAAACTACCAGTCCATGGTAGTACCATCTACCCAGCTGCTCAAGCCAAAAACCAAGGAGTCACATTTAATCCCTCTTCCCTTTGTACCTTCATGTCTATTGAATTCTGTGCTGCCCGCCTCCAGAACATTCCCCAGACCTGTCCTTTCTCCATCATGGCCCCGGTGGAAGTGCCCCATCCCTCACGTACCCTCCTACGACTATCTTTTCCTGGTCTCCCTGCTTCCTCTCTCACCCCGCACATCCTGCTTAAATAATGGCCAGAATGACCTTTTAAAAATAGAATTCAGATTATGTATAAAACTCTTTAGTGGATTTCTATAAAATTAGGACACAATCCAATCTCTCCAAACACACCTTCTGTTCTTTAATCCATGGGCCTTCATGTTCCCCAAGCCCACTAGGTGTGCCCCTCATCTCAGGGCCTTTGCCCTTGCTGTTTTCTCTACCTGGAAAGCTTTGTCCGGATTGTCCCCTCCAGGTCCTCCTTATCATCTACCAGGACTGCCACCTGGGGATGTACACGGAGCTCCCAACGGGTAGAGACTGCAGTCCAGCTGCCTCACTAAGCTGGCCCAGCTCAAGGATGCCTGGAGCAGGAAGAGCCTCCTTTTGATCCCCCACTGACTAGTGGCCAAACCCCATGCCTGGGCGCCATGTCCTCCCAGAGGCGGCAAACAGCACCTTTTGCTATTTCTGTTGTGGAAGGAGAAGGGGGAACCAACAGTCACTGGGCACCCGCTCTCCATGCACCACTTCTGTAAAAACACAGCGGGATCAGTCTTGCCGTCCTTATTTCACAGGTTAGAAACTGAGATTGAGAGGGAAACGTTGCTAATCCTGAGTTAAAGCCGGACAGCGATTCCACTGCCCCGAACCGTCTCTGAAGAAGCAGCAAGAACTCACTTGGGAACTTCCATTTTTCCATGTTTTAATTCTACTTATTTTAGGATGCTCACAGGAAGGTTAGGAAAAAGTCTATGAAAGCTCAAGCTATAGTCGTGAAAAATGAGTTACTATTGTTATATGGAGCCGCAAAACAGACCTTACCTGTACACGCTCCCAGGTGACGAAGCAAGATCAGCATGACATCTAGTAAAGTCTCATTTTTTCTTTTGAGTCTCCACACTTTCGGACCTGCAGGCCTTAACCCTGTACTGACTATTGAACATCCTAGCTTATAGTCTATTTGGGAAAGCTATCTGTGCAAACCTCTAAGGTACTGACTGCATTAACTTACTGGTTTGTACTTAGTAAAATTTCCTACTTGGGAATGCAAAATGCAGACTAAAGAGTCGAATTTATTTTTCTCTTCCTCACTGGCTTGCTTTCTTACTTGTTTTTGGAAAAGGTACAAAAGTAGACTTCAGAAGGTTGGCAAGGATTGCAATTCTGTAAATTAAGTCAATTTCTTGGTAAATGATCTTGGAAAAACTGTTTTTTTTAAGGTCCCACTCAAGCTGTAAAGCAAGGCCTAGCCTTAGTCCGGGAAGCAGAAATCATAAGTACTTTTTCAGCTCCATGAAATAGTCTGAGGTGATTCCACTGTAATTGAGCTTCCCCTTCGAGAAGCAGTGACAGATAACCCTCTTACTAGTGCTTATGACATGCTAAGCCCTGTCCTAAGTGCTCTGCGTATAATAAGTCATTTAATCCTTCCAATAAACCTATGAGCACTATTTTTATCCCTATTTTACAGATGGAAAAGTTGAGGCACAGACAGGTAAACTGTAACTTCTCAATGTCAAAAACCAGTAAGGCACAGAGCTGGAATTCAAAACCAGGCTTTGACCACCAGGGCAATACCACCTTCCTGCCCTCAAATGAATGGAAGAGTGATGCTGAGCACTGTCGTGACAGCGATCATTGGAGATGCATGCACCACACACCGAAACTGGAAACACCTGGGTAAAAGCCATCACGGCACCAAGAGAGCTCGTTGTTTTTAAGAGGGCATCACTACTGCATAACCAATGCCTGGTCCCGGAATGCGTCATGGTTCCAGAAACAATGGCATGCCCCATGGTAGAAATGGGTTTGTTTAAGTGAGGTAACCGTGTTCTATGATATGAATTAAGTCACCAAACTAATACTACATGTCAATTTCCATAATTAGGATCCTAATACTAGTATTTCGATGACACGTATCTGACTCATCTAAACACTCTAAATGCCGTTTTTGGAAAATATGTTTCACGAGCTTCAACAAAGCACTTCGACTCTCTGGGCCTTTGTTCTTGCCTATAAAATGAAACCATAAAATGATGTGACCGCTAAGGTCCTTTCCATGCCTAACGTTGAGTGATTTTCTGTCCAGACCTGATAGCTTGAAAGCAGGAAGCCTGAACTTTTTTTGTTCATTTCTTACTGCTTCAGAATCCACCGAGTAAAGCAACTTTGCAGCTTCCTGAACCAGCGTGCTTTCAGATTACAGCTGTGTTAAGTTTGGCACTTGAAGTTCAAATAAAAAACTGCCCGGTCAGCAGCAGGGAGCCAGATGTTATGAAGAAGAAGTGATGATGGGGAATGCGTTCTTTCCTCAGGTGAGACCTGGGCTGCCAGCCTGGGGCCCCTTGGCCAAGTGCAAGGTTGGTAGAATCTTGTGTCCTATCTGCCAGGGCTCAGGCAAGTTACTCAACCTCTCTGTGCCTAAGCTTCTCACCTATAAATGGAGGTGATAGTAGTCTCCCTCATAAGTTGTGGCAGATAGTAAATGCTGCCTGGCACATAGCAAATGCTTCATGATGGCGCTTGTTACGGTTGTCGTTTCCTATGTTAAGAAAAACAAAATGAGCTGAAGAAGGTAACAGTTTGTAGGAGCACTGCGGGGAGGTGGCACAGGGGACCACCCACACAGTGCTTCTACCCTGTCACTTCATGCCAAGCCAAAGTGAGACTAATGTCCCCACCTTGTGAAAATGCCCCCATTTCAGTTCTTCCATTTAGACACATTCAAATTCCAGGCTCCTGGGGCCATGTAGGGCTTCCTTACTTTTCCTCCAACTGCAAAATAAAGCAGACCACCAATTGAGAAAGGCACATCTCTGGGGAGATCTGATCTCTTTCTCCTCCTATCATCTCCCCGCCATTTCTAGGAGGAGCCATAAAGGAGCAAACACTTTATAGATGGAGGCTAAGTAACTTTCCTTGGCCACAGAGCTCAGTGGTGGAGCCAGAATTCAGCCCCAGGCAGTCTGGCTCCACAGGGTGCGCTTGTGGGTGGGTGATCAGGACGTTTTGCTGCAACACAGACTGCAGTGTATGTGTGTGTGTGTGTAAGAGAGAGAGAGGGAGAGTGTGTGTGTGTACAAACCGTGACATCTGACTCTGTGTCACACTAAAAAACATCAGCCCGCTATACACCTCTCTCAGGAAGGAAGCTGCAGGCACGTGATCAAGGGGAGCCTCTACCAGCAGTCCATTAGTTACATGCAACTTTCAAGGGTCCTGGGCCCCTGGCCACAGCAGCCGTGCAGGGCAGCTGGCCCTATAGCTCAGGAAGAGAAACCACATGGGAGGCAAAGAGGAGGCATGGAACACAACCCGAGATGAGGCAGCAGCCAACAACAGCAGGGAGATAACAGCAGGAGCATCCCAAACTGTAGCAGGGCTATGAGGCCCGAGGACTGTGCTGTTAGTGGGGGGCGGCGTGCAAAAGGGCAGAATCACAGGCAGTGACAGCAGGTGGGTGACCCTCTGCAGAAGGCGCTGCTACTGCAGCCAGGGAGCTGTAAGGAAAACCTCCAACATCCAACAGAGCTCTTCTGAGACGTCTGGATTCCCAGCAAGTAGTGAGAGGTGCAAGATGCAGGAGAAAGAGTACTGTGTAATACTCGGGAGTCCTAGGTGCCTCCTAGCCAGCTGTGTGGCCTCGGCTGCCTAGGCCCTGGGGCCCCATTTCCTCTGTGAGCACATTAAACTGGAAGTTGTGGGTAAATGACTTGGAGAGTGTAAGTTTGGTAAATTGGTTAGAGACTCTGGTAACCACCTGTGTGTGAGGAAAGAAGCATCTAGACGGGAGCAGTGGCAGCAACTTTGCTGGAGAGCAATGAAGACACACTCCCTCCAACCACCCTGGGTAGGCAAACTCTTCTGCATCAGCCCCATAGATTTGAAGAAACTACCCATCCCACTCCCCTTGGAAATTACCTTGGCTGTGTGTTAAAGAGTATCTCAGTCCTGAAATTTCATGGTGGTAGATCAGCCCACTTAGAAGCACAAATCAAGATATTCCAACAGCATCATTTTATAGTGATTAACAGCAACAACAAAATTATTGTAAAACCCAGCACTGGGAAAGATTCAAGGAACCCGCTTTCACAGTGCCAAGGTCGGAGCAAGTCAGTGGTTTTTCCTGAGGGCAACCTGAACACCAAATAAGAGCCATGAAAATGACCAGAACCTGTGACACATTAGTAGTCTTGGACATTTATTTTCAGAAAATAATTTTAAAGATATATATAACAAAATGTGCATATTTATAGCAATGTCCTCTATAGTGGTTCAACTGGATAGACCCCAAATAAATCCACTAACATGGAAATGGCAAAGATAACGATGACAGATTCGGTGAAGAACTACTCAGTACAATGACAAGTATATACATAAGGGTTTTAAAGTGCTACAAAGAAGAAAAAAGTGCATGCATGGGGTGGAGCAGAAGGGATTGCTAGGCAATACAATTGGGAAAGGGTAGAGGAGAGTGTTTCCATTGGGAAGACCACGGAGTTCATGAAAGAGACAGGGGTGTGAGCGCCAGGATGAACGTGGAACATGTGTGTTGAACCAAGACCCAAAAAATTTGGGAAGCCATAGTCATTAACAGTTTTTCTATCAAGTAGAAAACTCTATAAAATAGTGCTGCATGCATTTTTCTATCAACTAGAAAAATTTTGACTTAACATTTTCAATCACAAGGGGAAAAGTCGCACATGGTTTAACTTTAATAGGATGCTCACTAGACAACTGTAGAGCCGGCCATCTGAGAGAAGGGGAGCAGGGAGCGGAGTTGGCTGTCTACATGGGAAAAGGCATCAATGACTGGACTTCTTGCTGAGCTTTTCAAGCGAGCAGATAACCAAAGACGTCTCTGAAGCAGGAAGTGGGTGCGCAGGCCAGGGGCTCAAACCGAGCAGGGCTCTGGGCAGGAAATGGCTAAGACAGTCTTTCTTGTTGCCAGAGGAAGTTGAAATAAGACAAGACTTTGGGAAAATGTTGCTCAATTATTCGGACCAAAAGCTTCAGCTCACCTCTGAAGAAGCCCCAATGGTATCTTCAAACAAAAAGGTGGGAGGTCGGAGGATTAGATAAAGTGAGGTGTGTAGAAGCCCTCTGCCAGTTGAGAAATGCTTTACAAATTCTCGCCCTGGAGACTAGAGCTTCGCTCTAAAACGCAAAGTTAGCCACTGTGTTCTTTAACTATAACCCTAAATCAAGAAATGGTTTTATAAGTTCTTATATTTCTAATTTGGAACAAATGATGGTAAAATCATAATCTCTTTCCTATTTGAAGCTATGATTTTACTTTGACCATTTAACCATGTCCGTTTTTTTCAGTAGACATTAGGTGATCTAAAAGCCAGCCATAATAAATGATCATGTTGTGAACTAGTGAAACAGTCTAAAAACACCAAAACAACCACAACAAATCAATTGGTTCAGTGATTTTAGTAGTCTGAGTATTTTAAATCACGTGACCATTCATTCATTCATTCTACACACCAGCACCGGGTCTATCTAAGGATGAGAGGAGAGAGGCACAGAGCACCATAGACTTTAAGACAAGAGGGACAGAAAAGCAGGGCTGCATTATATGAATCGTTCTTTCGGCTGAGCTCAGTGAGCAAGTAATTCACATCTTTTCAAAGAGCCGCAGTTCATCTTTCTTGCCTAAGCTAAGTATCTGGCTTCATGAAGCCTGCAGAATGACACTAGCTACATGCTTGCACTTACATGCACTTACACGCTTCCTCAATGCTCAGCTCACCAGGACTAAGAGTCAGTTTCTCCCTTGTGCCTCAGGGATATCAGGTTTCGACTACTGTCGTGTGAGTCTTGTACACCCCACCTGGTGCCTTATTAAAATGATCACTTTCCATTTGATTTTCCTCTCCCAAAAAGAGTCTAGCATTGTTTGCTTTCTCCACTATTGGTAAACATCACCTGCACCAGCAGTCCCAGATGACCACAGACTAGCAGCACTTCTAGCTCAGAAAGGTCAGCGTCCTGACTACATACCAGTTGATCTGTGTGATAAGAGTTCATTTTTGACAGCCTTTGTGTACTTCATTTAGCATTTATCCCTGGGGCTGGGTTTCGGGTTGCCTTTATAAACACACACACACACACACACACACACACACACACACACACACAGTGCGCCTGGTTCTTTTTAGGCACTGCTCCAGCTGTGAGTTTAGCAAGGCTTCCTGCTAATGGGGAGACAGACAGAATTACAGCTCCAAACATTCCCCTGCCACGGACCCAGAACATGTGTTATCATATCACACGCTGTAAATTGACTCCAGCTCCCTGCCAAGAGGGCACAGGCTGCATTCCAAATATCCAAAGCCCGGGACCGGGAAGCATGGCATAAAAAAGAAATATGCCACGCTTCCCCCTTTAATTTGGTGTAAGCACGAATATGTTTGCTAAATATTTTTGATTCTTAGAAAGTGTTTTGTTCTGAAAACATAGAACCATCTACAAAATCTCAATACCTTGGTGACAGTAGACTTATCTTGAAGATCCCCAGTCCCCTCCATTGTGAATGTCACTTCCAATCTCTTGTCGAAGGCTGGGTAACAGGAAATAGAGTCAGATGGAAGGGAACTCACTTTTAAGATAATAAAGTGTCTCTCATTCAACTGATGAGAGACACAAACAGTCTGACTGTGATAGTCTCATGGGGGTAGAAGTCTAGGATTTCAAATGTTATCAAAACAGCTGCAAGGTCCCTGTAGTTATTCTAGAAATAAACCCCTAGCACAGAAGGCAACATAAGCAATAGACATGCATTTTCAGTTCTGTGCCATTGCGTGTTGGACCCAAGTCACTATCGATTTATTCCTCATTTGAAACAAGTGCGTAGAGTAGCGAACTGGTGTTTATTTTTGTGACTGTTAAGGACTGGGAGTGAGAGTGGGGAGAAAAGAGTGTCACTAGCAACTGGGCACTGGGAACACTGTGGAGAAAAACAGGGAGGTTGGTTGAATCTCCTTGGAAGTCCCCAGCCCCAAAGTGCCTGAAGAGTCCCATCTTGGTTACCATGGTGATACCATTTCAGTCCAATAATTACACCTGACAAGGTCTCTGTTGTGTCTTCACTCTTGAATATTAGCCTAGCCCTCACTTCTTTCACTCAACACTTCCTCCTTAGACCCTAAGAAATAACCACAGATGCACACATAGGAATAGGCAGTTACTGCTTTGTGATAAGTGGGTGAATGCCAGAAGGTAAATTGCCAGAGCATGTACTCAAGTTTTATAGAAGAGGGTTCTGTACATTTTCTAATTAAATCTCATTATATATGGAAGAGTGCTAGCAAAATGAAATGGTGGTACGGCCTGGTTTCCCCCAAATGTATTAGCTAGTGCTAACTAATAAATAAAACTGCATTATGACACCAGTTATTTTCAAGTCGATCTGGGATAACGAAGGCCTTATTCCAGGAGCCTTCCAGAGGCCTGGCTTCCAGGACCAGCTTACGGCCCATCAGCTAAGCGACTAACACCCTCTGGGGCTCTGGGCCTGTAACAGCAAAGGGAGAAGCCCTGCAGACCTCCCCTAGGTCTGCAATCCTGTGACTCATTTCCTTGTTGGGCCTTTCTTGCCGGCACTGAAAGATTTTACTACACGTTTTTAAGTTGATTTGCTTGATCTAGCTAATTTAAAACCTTTGAGAAAATAATGTTTGAAGGAGGAAAGTATGTTATCAAAATAAAGGAACTCTAACCTTCATATAATTTTAAAAGGGTATAATTATGTCTATTTGGGAGAGGCAATATACAGGATTATAAAAGGTAAGAAGACTTCAAGTTTAAGTACAATAGGTGTTTTCATTTCCTGAAAAGCCAAACTAGGAACAATGGCTTTAAAACTAGATTTAAATTTTATAACAATAATGGCGGATTCTTCTTAAATATCCAGACCCAGGTCTATGTATTCGGAATCGCTCCTGAGTGATGCTCTCCTGTGTTTGCTTCCACTTGTTCCATTACTGCAGATACCAAGGTCAGCACGTCGCTGTAAAAGCCACTGACTCCAAGCACTTGGAGTCCCCGAGTCCCAGGCCAGAAATTGGGACTCTCTGGAAGGAAGCAGGTCTATTCTACTTCATTGTGAGATGAGAATATTTAAGAACCACTGGCAGACAGGCTGGAGAAGTTTCCCTGCCTAACTTCGAGGAGGGGATGGGCCTTGCAAGTGGCAGGCGGAAGGGGACGCAACTTTAAATAGCACAGTGAAGGTAGGCCTCCCTGGAGAGGTGACAGGAGTCGCCTCACAGCTCTTCGGTGGGAGAGCACTCCAGGCAGAGCACAGCCAGAGCCCCATGGCAAGAGTGTGCCCACGGCAGGCCAGTGTGGCCCGAGCAGTGCCAGAGGGAGTGCGTGGAAGGTGACATCGGGGACAAAGAGCGAAGTGCATGGAAGGCAGATTGTACCATGCTTCCTGGGCAGTGGCCCAGCTTTGAAAGGTTCTTGTACTTCACAGAAAGATGGGGAGTCACAAGGGGTTTTAAGCAGAGTGCGTTTCGGGGGAGACCTTTGGCTGAGGTGTTGAAAGCAGACTGCGTGAGGGCAAGGATGAACCAAACGGGTTTGGAGGCTAATGTAATCTAGCCTGGAATCACAGCAACTTAGGGCAGACGTTAGCAGTGGAGGGACCAAGATATGTTTTCTTGACATGGATCAGATGTGGGATGTGAAACAAATTAGACAGAGGAGCCAAGAATGATTCCAAGGTTTTGGACCTGAGTCACCAGAAGCGTGGAGCTGCTGTCAACAGAGATGATCATAAAATGAAATTGCCAACTCATGCACAAATGTGTTTTCCCTTCTTCTAAAAAAATGCTGAACTTGCAAAAACAGCCACTGTGTCACTCCAGTTGTCATTCCAGTTTCTACACAAGCTGGTTCCTATGTGCTCACATCATTCTCCCTGCTGGTAACAATCCACCTCTTTCCTTCCCTCTCTGCCCAACACTACGGGGCCAGTTCACGTTTTATACGCTCCAGAAAGTCCACCCCAGTCACACCCCAGCAACACACGCTGCTAGTGCCTCTAATGTGCTGCTACCTGTTCTGATTTATTTTAATCAAATGCTCTTATTCATGGGACCCCTGTTGAGTGTGTTCTCTGAAAAACTAGTTTTCCTAAAATTCTTATATTGTTCAACTTCCTTCTCTAGTTTTTTGTGCATAAAATATTTTTTTATTTTTAATAACTATTTTATTTTTGTTCAATCCTTCTCTGGTTTTATTGAGATGCCATCGACGTAGGACATAGGAACTTCAGGTGTATACCATCACAATTCGGTATTTGTGTGCACTGTGAAGTGATCACCACAGTAAGTCTAGTCAACATCCGCCATCTCATGTAGTTACAGATTCTTTTCTTGGGATGAGAACTTTCAAGAGCTACTCTCTCAGCAACTTTCGAATGTGCAATAGCGTCATTAACTATGGTCACCGTACCATGCATTACAGCCCCAGGACTCACTTATCTTATAAACGGAAGGTTGTAACCTTTGACTACCATGGCCCACATCACCCACCACCCGCACCCCCTGCCCGCCCCACCTCTGGCCAACTACCAATCTGTTTTCTATACGTTCTTCAACTTCTAATTCTTTTCACTCATCTTCTTTGTCAAGAATTCACTCAAAAATGACACCCTGACCTGAATGAGTGCTGTCATGTTCCAGGCCTCTCCTGGGCCTTTGGACCCCACCTCTTTCTCCCTGCCTGGGGTTCCCCTCCTTCAGTCACCCCTGGAAACTGCTTAGACTTCTCCTCATCACAAAGTCTTCAGACATTTCAAGACAGTTCACAATGAAAGGATTCTGAAAGCTCCATTGTTTTGATGCTCTGACTCAAGCTGTTTGCTGTGTGTTGGGCTGGCTCCTGCACCTGGCTTTCATGTACAGACACTGCAAGGCTGTTGGTAAACCCCTGGGCGAGCTGACTCCACGCAAAGCGCTTGCATGACCTCAAAGGGCGCAGCAGTCAAGTGCCAGGGAAGCGCTTCGGAATCTGGAAGGGCCAGCTCACCTCTTGCAGTGCTGGAAGTTCAAGAACTTTGGGGGGAAAAAAACTTAGTGTCATTTCCACTTACTTAGGCCTGTTGTTGGTTTTCAGACATTTGTATAACAGGGAGAAAGTCATTACACTTTTACAAAGGGGGAGAGAACCTTCATATCCCCTGGGTCTCTTTGTTTCTCTTCTTTCTCCGTGTAAACTGGGTTTCTCATCCAATTAAGTGACTCCAATTGCCACAGCCCACACCATACCTCTGGTCCCAACTTCTCTTCCAGGCTCCACATTACTGACTGCACACACACGGGCTCACCCTGGAAATGTGTAGGCTCCTCAGACTCCAAATATTCAAAATAGAATTAATCATCTCTCCTTCCCCGTTTCTCTTCTGGGATTTCCTATCTTGGTTTCTAGTACAGTGCTCAAACCAAACAAGAACCTCGATGTCATCTTCAACTGCATTCTCTTAATAACAGCGAGTCTGAATTTTCCCTGTAGTGTCCGTCCCTCCATTCTCCACTCGCAGAAGGACTGATGGTTGTCTCTAACCTCCCTTTACTCCAGTTGGTCTCTATGTTGCTGCCCGCGATCCCTCTAAATCTGACTTCTTTCCCTCCTTTAAAACTTTGAATGGGTTCCTAGTGCCTACGGAATTAAGTGCAAAATCTCTGCAGAGCGTACAAGGCCCTCCACATTCTGACCCTTGGCCACACCTCCAGCATTCCTTTATTACCATCCTTGGCCCCATGTCACCCCAAACTCCGTGAATGAACTAACTACAGTCCCTGATAATCCTACTCAGTTTCCCAATTCCACATTGTTGCCATGCCGCTGTCTCTTCATGTGTAGTACCTCACCCACATCTTTGCATTTCTACTCATTAAGACAAAAAAAAAAGTAAATCTATTCTCTCAAAAATAATAGCAGTAGTCACTCTATGCCAAGTAGTATAGGAAGCTACCCTAAAATATGCAACAGGTAATCCCCACCCTCAAGGAGCATTAGAGTGGGGAAACCAGATTGAAACACAGTAGATTTTCTAGTTACACCATCCAGATGACCAGCGCCGTGAGCCGCAGTATTGTTAGTTAGCGCAGCCTTCCCCAGCGCTCTCGGGTAGAGTCGGTCACCTTCTTGTCTATATTCCCCCAGGCAGAGTTGGTCACCTGCTCACCTGCGTTACCCCAAGTAGATGTCATCATCCCTCTTACTGGTTTTTGTATCCCTAGCACCTGGTACATCCTAAGTACTTGGCACACGTCTCAGAATCAGGTGGCACTCCTCAGGAATCCTGAGCTCAGAGCCAACCTGTGTCCCCCTGGGCTCAGCCTAAATGGCAGTGAGCACCAGGAAGGGCAATAGTAGCATTCACTTCCTAGAGTCCTCATGTAACACTACAATAAACCCCACTTCTCTAATAAACTTTCCAGAACATTTCTATCATGTCTTTTCCCCCTTACAAAATCTTCTGTGGCTTCCTGTAGATGGTATCAGGAATACAAGTGGGAAGCCAAGTTGCTGCCTTCTCTGTTTCCAGCCTGATGGTGGGGAGAGAAGGACATTGACCGGAATCCAGAAGGGTGCCAATTCTGTGCATCAGTCAGATTCACTTAAATTAATTACACTTGGTCCTGAAACACGAATGTTCCCTGGGAGAATGACGCCTAGCGGTCACTCACACTTAGAATACAGTATTTTAACCAAGTAATTAGCAACATGTATTGACTAGGAAGTACTCTGTGACTATGGCTTAAATATGCATATGGCAAAGTAATCTGAGGGATTTCCAGGTCTGAGGAATTGGAAACTTTACTTCAAGTGCCTTGCTAAAAGGGACACTTTTAGGACAAAGTGTACTTCAAAGGAAGACAGACTTGCTCTGGGTGCAGCTGAATCACAGTACGGCCTGGCCCGGCTGGGGGCGTCAGGAGGACACTGAACAACCAGTGGCGTGTCCATGCGGGGTCACAAGCATGCAGAAATGCAGGGAGGAGCAGACCAAAGAAAATTACTTTTCTTTTTTTCTTTCCTTTTACTTAATCTTTTACTTTCCTTTGTTTAGGATTCTGATGATATGCCCTCCTTACAAGCCATCTGTGAATCATTTGAGGTTGTCACACCCTGGATAATACAGTCACATTCAAAACCAAACAGGCCTGCATCTTCCCCGCTTGGTCCACACTCTCGCCTTAGGTCAAAAGTTACTCTCAGCCTAACTTACCATACCTTCTTGCTTCTACTTTTGGATTATGAGGGGGAACCCCAGAACAAACCAGAATTTAATTATAAGACATTGTGTATTTATTCTTACATGTTTAAACCTCAGTCACCCTTTAAAGTATTCTCCATTTGATGCAATACACTTATTGAGATGCTTTTTCCACTGCTCTTTGATGCTCATGCCTTTTAGTGCTTCTGCTGTTTTTTGTTTCATCTCTTTCCCTTTGAGGACTTTTTTCACCGGGGGAAACAAAAAAAAAAGTTGCTCAGGGCAAAATTGGTTAAATATGAGAGTCAGTCCTTCTTTTGGTTAAAAACTGCTGAACACTCAGCGTGGTGTGGGCAGGTGCACTTGTAAATCATCCATCATGAAATGGACAAACACATTGAAAGAGTCTTCAAAAAAGTTCCCTTGGAGCCAAACACAGCCTCTCACAACAATGCCAGCTGGTCCACTGATACAGATGGGTTCCTAGAACGCTCACCTGGGAGGGAAAGACTATACACTACAAGGGGTCTGCCCTCCAGAAGATAATTCCAGGTTTTTTGGGGGGATGCCCCTTGTACTCTGATCACTAGAAGATAGAATGTCACCTCTCTAATACCTACCCACACCTCACCCATTTATCCAGTCAACAATTGCTCAGTAAAAACCCACATTTTCAGGACTAGGTCAGGATGGGGCACAAGCACCAGTGGGCACCAAAATGGCCTTGTTACTGACCTTGTTCTTGTCCGGGTGCATCTTCCTCCATTAAGCCTTCATTAATAGTCTTACCAACACTTGCTGAAAAAAAAAAGCAAACCAACCACCTGACATGAGATATGACCATGTCTCAGGATATTGGAAATCAGTCTGCTCTGGAAAATGCAGTTCAACACCCCCACTTTCGTGCCGTACTGTTCTGCTGTTTCAGGAGTAAGGAACTACAGAGTGTTTTCCGTAGTCTGGGGGTGTTAAGATAAGACTGGACCCGAGGTGGCGGAGGAACACGGGCGGAGAGTAAGAAAGCTACCAGGACAGAAAGGGCAAAACTCAACAGCTCCACCAGAGTAGTAATTCCTTCTCACACTAGGGGGTTCTAATCCAGAAGCATGAGCTGCAAACTCTTGGTGACTACTCTGAGTGTACAGACACTCCACTACAAGATTTCAAAACTAAAGTGATATAAATAACTTTGGACAGGGTTCAGAGAAGAAACACTGTGAGAACCACTATGACTAAAGTGTGGGCAAAGGCATCTATTAATAGACAGAGAAACTGAAATCACTTAGCTTACGGGAGAGAAAGTGTTGGACCTAATAGCGATCTTTACGGCGGACAAGGTCACGGAAGAGCAATGGACCAGTAGAAAAAAGGACATAGTCTTTGAGCCACTCCATTTTAGAATCTCTATTTTTAAAAACAGGTGATAGAATTACTCATTTAAAAAAATTTAAAGTGAAGAGAAATGAAAGGTTTCTAAATACTGTCCACAGCAGCTTATACAAAAAGCAGGAAGTCTGTATTGAGAATGGTAAGGACTTTAAAATTTACACGTAAAATGTACTTAACACCACTGAAATGTACACCTGAAAATGGTCAAAATGGTAAATTTGTTGTAATTTATATTTTAAACACACATACACAAACCCATGAAATAATGCTAGAACATGCTTCCAATTGCTAAATAATGTCACTTTTAGAAAAATTCCTATTTCACAGCACCACAAAGAACTCACCTGTTTTTCTAACATTCCGGTAATACCCTTAAAGCAAAGGGCTCTTAAAAGGAGAAAGGGAAACTGTTAAAAGATTGACTTTGGACTTGAATCCAGACACAGAGTGACAGGATGTAGTGGCTGACCATTGTCATCTTGCCTCTACATAGAATCTCTATCAAGCCTGGGGCGCAGCATGCCACTGAAATCGGTTGGGAGGGACAACGCTTCTCACATCAGGCAAACACGTCCCCAAGAGTATGAATTCAGATTCTAATTTTCCCCTCCCAGATCCTCTTTCCTATCTTAACTCCCAGAGTTAGATCTCCTTCCGGCTTCACTCTTGAGACCATCAGTGGGCAACTCATTTGCAAACTGAAACTACAATCTTGAAGAATGGAAGAAATACTGACTTTTCTTGCCGTGCTTGAAAACAGAGGTCTTTACTAGTTTCAATCATCTGGAAAATAATTTTTTATTAAAACAACTCATGATGACTTGTAAAAAACAAGAAAGGGTTCCCTCAAAAGAAAATGTAGCAAAAAAAAAAAAATCTTTAAGAAATTGAAAAGGCTTAAAACCTACAGTGTCTCCCACTTCCTTTTTGGAGTTATTTCCATGGGCATCATCTGCATATTGGCTGTAAGTAAATGCTCGTGTTTTCTTTGGCTTCTGCTCTGGGCGTGACTAGGTGGGCCAGTGGGTGATCGATAATTCCTGGTGCAGCTTAGGTACTGTGTTCAACAGCAGAAATCTCGGAGCCGAGGGAGTTTCGGAGATTATTTTCAGGGCCAGCTGGGCACTCCAATACGGGAGGTGAGACCGCTCTCGCCCTCCCATCCGCCATTACAGCAGACGGACGCCCTGCAGTGGATTTGTTTTAAAGGACATTTTCCTTTTGGAGAAATAAGGTCAACCCACCCTTACGGCAATTTTAGATCTGATATAAAGAGAATCTTATTTCAGTAAAAGGCATAGACTTGTGAAGTTATGGTAAAAGCTGAGAGGAGAAAAGCTGTTTTCTTCAAGTCACTTTATCTAAAGACCAGAACCCAGCTCCACATTCAGATTAAAAATATCTGAAATCTGGGTCCGGGAAAGGTATTCCTGAATATGGAATTTGACTTGAAAGAGCAGAAGCATGCCTCCTCCTAACTTTGCTCCCGTGCATTCTACCCAGAAAACCATTCCACAGGGTGTGGGGCAGGGAGAAGGGGAGGGGAGGCAGGAATGAAAGGGACTAAGGATGAGCTAAATGTCGGTCTCATCCACTCCCAGAGAGAAATGTCTGGATTTGGCCTCCTGTCTATGGGATTAGAAAGCACCCCTCCCAGAAACTAAGAGAACCTTGAACAACACTACCTAGAAGTCCAGTTCCAGCCTCCTTTTGCAACTTAATAAATGCTAAAAAAAACCTTACTCACTTCTGTGGCAGTTTTTAAAAAGTGATATGAATATACACACATTTTTGTTTTTAGAAAAAGAAGATTCTTTGGATCATGCCTCCCACTTAAAAAGCATAGAACCCATTCAGCTTTAAAAATGAAGGACATTCTCACACATGCTACTAGATGAACATTATACTCAATTAAATAAGGCAGTCACGAAAGGACACTTACATCAGGTACCCAGAATAGTGCCCTCATAGACACAGAGAGGAGAACGGTGTGGTAGCCAGGGGCTTGGGGAGGGGAAGACGGGAGCTGGTGTTGGACAGACCAGAGTCTGTCTAAAGTCCTGGAAATGGAAGGCAGTGATGGCCACAAAACAACTGAAAGCACTTAATGCTATCGTGTCACCTTACGGTGACAAGCGGTCAAAACGGTAAATTTGATGTTATGCTTATTTCACCACGATTTAAACATGTTTCTTCTGAAGCGCAGACCCTTGTCCGGTGGCAGTCCTCCGCGTTGGCTCTTTTCTAGACATTTCACGTGGTGTAATCTACGTCTGGTTCCCAAAACACAGGGTAAGACATAAATTTGGCTTAGCTCGTAGTAGATATCTTTTGAATCTCAACTGGGAGCTCCACAGTGACTTTCTGGAGCGCACCTGCAGTTTGCAAGCTGCCTGCTGCGGGTAGAAGTACACAGTGTCTTTTGACAATTAGCCCCGAGCAAGAACTGATTAAACGCTTGATAAAATAACAGCTTGGAAGATAGTACTTTCCCCCTGCTTTCCCACCCTCTTTCCCTCCCCTGTGAACACCACATAAAAACTGACAGTTTGTAATTTCTTTTTTCAGCATCAGCATCAGAGTTGGATGGGAGCGTCATTCCTCTTCCAAATGCAAACAGGCCACATTCCACCCCAGGAACCCTCTCCTCATCGCATTCCAACCTAGGCAGTAGCCTGTAACAGAGCTGGCATCTTCTCCGGCCTCAAAACCCGGGGCTAAGGTGCAAAGGGACTTTTCCAGCATTTACGCCCCTAATAAGGTTGCTTCTCTGGGGGAGAGGTGCGGGGGTGCACCTAGGAAATAAAGCCGGCCAGTCCCCAAGTTCCTCTTTCTATTTCTGTCGTTTTCACTTCCGCTCCTATCAGAAATCCCCATGTGGCGGCAAAGCTTTCTCCTCTCCCTTCCCTGTCATTTCCGTTTCATTTCTCCCCTGACACTTCCTCTGGGCTTGTCCCCATCTTCCTGCTCCTGATACTTGCTCTGTCTTCACATCTTCAGTTCCATTTCCCCCAAGGTGTTGGAAGGCTGTTTCTATAACGAGACTCAACTCTCTACTTTCAAGAGTTTCAAGAGTACCCTTCTTATTTGCAATCCCGGTCAGCTGTCCCCTGGCACCCCTGCGGACATGGGGTAGGGGAGTCAGGTCTGCCTTCTGGCTGCTTTCCTTTGGTAGCTGCCACCAGACACCTGGGGGAAAGTAGTCTTCTTGGTGCTCTGTGGCTAGTCAAAGAAGAATTGCATAGGGAAGGTTTTTGGAAGAATAGAAATAAAATTGAGTTTTGCTGCATAAGCTGCCTCTGAAGCCTAAAATCTCATTAGGTCCTTTGTTACCTGTCAAAAATTCCAACCCTGCACAAGCTTTTAAACCCCACCTCGGCTGGCTGTGGAGGTGACTGCGACTTGGCACGGAGAAGCCTTTCTGTGTCTTCTCACTGCTTGCAGAGTGCTGGCTGGGCTCAGCCTCCTTCATTCATATCCTACTGTTCCGGAATGTACACAATTGCCTGGACATGCTGAACGGGAGTATATTTCTGCTCTTGACACAAAAAAAAGAGTTTGCCCTTTGTAGTGGTTATAAATCTCAGCCCCCAAACTCATTTTTGCAAGAAACATAATTTTATTTTCTACGTCAATGTATTTTTCCATTTCGAGCCCCCATCCTATAGGATGGAACGTGTAACCGCAGCCCTTACTGAGGCTCTCCCCTCCCGGTGTCCCAAGAGTGTACCAAAGCTCTGAGGTCTCACAGTGTTTCAAGGACCTGTGTGTCTGCTCCTCTATTCATGGACGTTACCTACTGCAAAGGTGTCTACTCAGGTCTGGCACTTCTTGGCTGCTTCAGGACCACGTTTGGGACTGGGGCGGGGTGGGGGGGTCTTGCCCAACTGCACATTTCATAGCCATTTCTTTCTGGGGTCTTGCTTTTCCCTTAGCCCTACAGCTAAGAAGCAGTGGACAGGCCCCCTCAACTCTCAGGGCCCCTAACTTTCCCTCTATTTCTTCTTCCTCCCAGCAGGGAGGAATTTCTTTTGAATAGAAGGGAAATCTTCCATTCATGTTTGTGGCTGAGACATTTCAACTACGCCCACTGATCCTCCCTGTATCTCTCTGCCTTTAAACCCACAGTTTACCTGTAACCAGGATCTGACTTCCCTTTCTAAGTCTCAGGCTGTTGTGGGGGTGGGGAGGGAATGAGCACAGGGCACACCTGGAAAGGAAGATGCGGAAGACCCCAGCTGTAACGTCAGGCCACGTTCTCAGCAGCGGTGTCTCACCAGCAATGAACGGGAGAGTCAGAAACGCTTTTTAGATATCTAACTGATTACAGGAAGCCCTTCTCCCTCCAAAGCAGTTGTCAAGTCTCAATAAAGTTTGAAGTTAGTCCAAGAGTTATTCAAACTCTCTTCCCTGGAGAAAACTAGCAAGGCCATTCCCAGTTTATAGATAATATCCCTGCCATACTTTAAGACCGACTACCAGGCCCATATCTGTGGCTTGCTTACTAATTTTTATAACTAAGAAAGTGAAGCTAAGTAATTGCAAACATCTAAAAAACCCTATTTTTTAAATTTTATTTTTAGATCGCCATTTCTATTCAGCACTATTTTGTGTTGGTTTCAGATACGCAGCATGGTGGCCAGTGAGATCACTTGATGTTTGTCTTTCTCTGATTGACTGACTTCACTGAGTGTGATACCCTCTAGGTCCATCCATGCTGTCGCAAATGGTGAGATTTCCTTCTTTTTATGGCTAAGTAACATTCCATCATATATATATGCCTCCCAAATTTTAATTTTTTAAAATGTAATTTCTCTAAAATTATTGTTTATACTTAATATTATTTTGGGTTGTTTTCAGGTGTACAACATAGTGGTTAGACTATAATATACAAAGTATTCCCCCCAATATTTCCAGTACCTATATGTAATCATTACAATATTATTGACTATATTCCCTGTATTGTACTTTACATCCCCCTATTGCCAGTTTTATACAACTTTTTATCCAGTCTTCTATTAATGGGCACATGGGTTCCCTCCGTATCTTGACTATTGTAAATAATGCTGCAATGAACATATCTTTTCGAATTAGTGTTTTGGGTTTCTTTAGATATACACCTAGAAGTGGTATCGCTGGGCCATACGGCAGTTCCATTTTTAATGTTCTGAGGCACCTCCATACCGTAGAAAACCCATTCCTACTCAGCGTGCCTCTCAGAGAATCATTGCGCTTTCACCCTACATTTCATTCCAAACTCAAAGCCATTCACGCAGGCTTCTCGTTACGGCAGAGGGCTTGGCTATGGCAGCTGCTCACAGTTCGTTTATTGATTTATTCCCTTTCTAAACAAGTTGCTACTTCAAGGGCACTTTATTTGGGTTTAAAGGTATTAGAGAACACTCATCTGTGAACTTACAGTTTACAGAATAATCTCTATCTGTCATCTTTTTGGACCCTATAATCACTATAAGTGCTTGTGGTTTTACTAGGAGCTGCAGCTGACAATTGTCTGCAGGTAAGTGCTGAGCCAAGGGCTTCCTTCCCAAGGGGGTTTCCTGACTGTTCTCTGGAGCAGTGCAAGAGCTGCCTGCCATCTACATGTGAGATTAACCACAATGCCTCCATTTTTTATTTAATTTTATTTTGAGAGTACTTTTATCAAAGCTGAGGACGGTTAAACAAGGAAAAGCTAAGACAGAAGAAGCAACAGGAGGGAGCCTAGTTGGGGCTGCTTCAGCTCACCTCGAAGTCAGAGAAAAGGGGCCTTGGGGACACCTGCAGGGGGTTAGCCTGGTGCGAGCTGCTGCTGCCCCTTGCTCCCCTGGTTGCAAGTCTCGTGGGAACCCTTGGAGTTTAGGAGATGCGAGCCTGTGGGGGAAGAAAGGCATGGATGTGCTCCCGGGGGGGAAGGCCTCCTTCGTTCTTTAAATTTTTGTGGCAATCTGTGAATAGCGTTACATTGAGTATGTTGTGTGCTGAGAAACAGACTCAAGTGGTTCTGAAAATGTGCTGTCATAAAATGGATCAGTGGGGAAAAGGAAGACTCATAATTTATACACACATAAAACACGCATGCACACACGCATGCATGCTCTTCCTTTTTTTTCCCTGCACAATTTAAATCACAGATGTTTTTATTCAACTGCATTTAAAGGGCATGTTGACACCATTGTTTGAAAAGTTACACCAGAATTGTCTTCCTACCTCAGCCTCTGCCCCCACCTCCATCCCATCTGACCAACCATCAGGTCCTCTCTACTCAACCTGGAAAACGCTTAAAATCCATCTACCTCTCCTCTTTCTTGCCCTAGTCCAAGCCTCCCACCACATCTTACCTGTACTGTTACCATAAACATAGCCGACTCCCCACCCGCCATCTTGCTGCCCCCCAACACCCCACACCAGTAGCCCCCCCCAAATGCAACCTGCAGTCACAAGTGCCCAGGACAAGCCGATGGGTGTGGGAAGAAAACCTCAGGACTTCTATTTATCTCATCCTTCAAAATGTTTTTTCCATATTTTGTATAATATACATAATATTACTGAATAACATTGGTGTGCAGGTTTAAAATGTTTTCTTGGGAGATGTACAGGATTTTTAGAGTTTTGTGGTCACTACTCTACATAGTGGTCAGGTTTTTTAAAACACAGATCTGATCACATTATTTCTTTTGCTTACACCACCCAATGGCTTCTCACTGTCCACAGAGTCCCAAATCTGTGACAGTTCCTAAGAACCCGAAGGCTCTATCTACTTCTGTGGTCTCCCTACAACCCACTCCTTTTCCTGGGAGTGGGGCTCTGTCTCACTGATGCTCCCCTCATCCTTCAAAGCCACGTTCTCCCGTGAGAAATCTTCACACATGGTTCCCTCTGCTTCCACAAAGCTTCAGGTCTTAGTTTCTTTCTTAGTTTTTTTCTCTCACCCAAGGACATTTTTTTCATTGCCTTTAGAGAGAAAGAACATCAATGCAAGAAGCCTCAATGGGTTGCCTCCCATACGCACCCAGACCAGGGACCATACACATCTGGACTGGGCATTGCACATGCCCAGACCAGGGATTGAACCTGCATCCCAGGTGTGTGCCCTGACTGGGAATCGAAAGGGCAACCTTTCGGTTACTGGACGCTGCTCCAACCAACTGAGCCACACCGGCCAGGGCGAGGTCTTTGGAATGTTGGTTTCTTCCCCGACCCCTGCACACCAGCACACCATCCCACTCCAACCACAAAGGTCCCCTGGTTAAACTCTCTTTTAGCACCCTGCCTTCTGTGTTATGGCACCTGGTACGATTGCCATTACATACATATAGTATTTTATTCCATCTCTTCCACACTAAGCCTTAATCTTCATAAGAACTTGACTACTGCTGTAACCCTTTGCACCTAATAAGTACCCAATAAATATCTGTCGAATGCAAGAGTGGATTAAGGCACCAACATTCACCCCCTCAGTTGCTTGCTAAAACCTCGGGAGCCCGGGAGGACCCTCAGATGATCACCTCACGGAACCTCCGGCCTTTCTTGCGCTCATCACCCTGCTCCGGAGCATCTTACCTTTAAGGCTAAGCCCCAATTAACCAGCTGTTTCTCTATGTGGTCCTCCGACCCACCCCTGGACAGTTGCTCACTTGGATGCCTAGCATCCTCTGAACAAGTTTGTTACAGCATTACTGATATGTAAGTATGTATTTCCATTTCTGTTTGTGCACAGAGATGATCTTCAGGATGTGGTCCTTGTTATTCATCTTTGTGAATGGTGTAAAGGAGCCATTTCATAAGGGACTGGAGATCTCTGGTGTTCCAAGAATTTTTTTTGGGGGGGTGGAAAAAAAAAGTTTCAGCTTGCTTAACTTTCATTATTCTTAAAAAGTTACAACTCTCCTTTGACCAAGGCAAACACTCTATCTTCATAAGCCATATTGAGATTAAACACTGATACCCTATTCTTGAGAACTGGCTTTATCAAGGGGGTGGAAAGAGAATTAACAGTCTTCCTAGTTCTGCGTTGTTCTTCTCCATCTTAGCAAAACTATTTTAAAAGAGAGGGTGAGTAACTCAGTAACAAATAGCAGAGAGTACAATGGAAATTGCTTTTGTCCACATACACACAAAGACATAAAAAAGAGGAGAGAAAGGAAAGACAGACCTGATACTCTTTGTGGTAATTATATAAAATGGAAACATAAGAGAATAACTCTTTCTTGAGATTCCTATCAGGATGAATTTAAAACAGGGCAATTGACTGGGGTTTTTTTTTGTGAGGACACCAACCTCATATAGGCCATTTATATTCATACCTCGCCCTCCCTGAACAACTGTCCCAGACCCAGTTTAGCTGATCCATACGGTATCTACCAGATTCTACAAATAGGAGACTCTTCAGCCCCTGAGCTGTTGGACTTTCAAGCTTGGATCCTAATAAGGGTCCGACTTGCTCACTTCAGTACCAAGAGCTGCTGTGGAACAGTTACCATACATGGGCAGAGAAGCCTGCGAGGAGGGGAGGGGAGGCAGCGCCTTGCTTCAGCACAGCAGTTATATAACCACAGGGGGAGCGCTGCAAATGGAAAGGCTTTCTGCCTGCCTTGGAAATACCAAGTTCTAAAAATGTCTAAGAAACACCTAACAAGCACATCTAAGTTGCTGGAGTTACTGGCTCAAATATAATTAGACCCAGAATAACAGTTCAATCTGCTGGGTTTATGTGACTGCTATTTTCAATAACTTTAGAGCGCTGGCATCCTCCAGAACAGTTGCAGAAATGTGCCGTAGGTTTCAGTCATAACAAAACAAGTGTCATTTCCTTTTTCACTGACCATGAGTTACGAAGGTTGACCTACAGGCAGCCCCCAAACAAGCTGCATTCCAATAGTCCATTGCTGAGTCAGCTGTTAGGCACTCGGAACAGTTTCCCAGAGAAACAATCTTAGAGGTGGTGGTTCGGATTTCCAGATATGGCCGAAGAAGCCCAGGTACACGTAAGCAGTTCTACTGAACACCCTACCCACCCTACGTAACAATACTTTCCTACAAGAAAATGTGTCCCTACTTCTAAGCTGGGATTCCTGTAACCCACCTTCGCTTGTCTTGGAAAGAGCAGACAAAGTCCCGAGCACAGATGCTGATGTTGGGAGGTGCTGGGGGTGAGGAAGGGATACAGGGAAAGGTAGGCGCCTCCAGCAGTAGCAGCAGCAAGGACCCCAAGGTGAGAGTGAGGGCGGCTGAGTCCCAGCCCTGGGAGGCAGAGCACCCATGACAGTGACCTCCATCCCTGCACTTGCCCCGAGGAGCCCTCCATTTTCTCCTGCAAGAACTTGCTACATGTTCAGAATGACAGAACCACCTTCTACGGAGCACACACCCTGAGCTAGAACACGCGCTAATTGCTGTCTACATTATTTCACTGCATTCTCCCGACAAACTCACCTCTCGTGAGGCTGGCTGTTCCACTGGCATTTAAGAAAGAGTGCATGAAGGCTTGGGGATATTAGCAGCCTGTCTAGACTCACAGTGAGAGCCAGCACTTGAAGTCAAGCTCCTTTGACTCCAAATCCACCGTTCCACACTGTTTTCCAGGGACGTAGGGAAAACTTCCAGCGGCTCACTGTTTAGTCTTCCATTTAAGAGTTTAGATCAAGGCGGTCATTCTCCCCCTTCCTGAATGGACTGGATTAACTGATTCAAGAACTACTAAGTGCTTTCTATTAGATAATGCAAGGAGGTATGCACTGGAAATCTAGTGGATACAGCAAGACATCCAAACATGAACATTTAAGTAACTTGACAGAGCAGGCGGTGACCAGTGCCACGTGATCTAACCACACCCTGTTGTGTGGCGCATCCGCTTACAGCAGGTCACGGTGAGCTGGCATTGTCGCCGAAAGCCTCGTGCGGGAGGCTGGGCTTGAGCTGGACCTGGAAGAAATGGTTTTAGCTAAAGAACATGTCTGATGAAAGACTCAGATGAGCAAAATTTGTGTACTGATGATTCTCTAATTGAGAGACAAGGCTAGCTTGATTTGTTTCATGTTACAGAGAAATGGAAAATAAGATTGGAAAAGTTAGGGCCAGATGGTGCAGAGGCCCCTACAATTTTGTTACAATTTAACTTTTTTTAACATGTAATACATAGTTCAAAACTAAAATTTATAAGAAGGAACAACGGAAAATTCTCTCCCTCTCATGTCGGTAACCATACTGTTTCCTATGCATTTTTTCAGTTTTTTTTGTGTGTATATAAAGTTATAAATGTATATATCCTTATTTCCCCTTCATTAAAATATAGCATTTAACAGAAATTTTGAATAGTAATAATTCATATGTGTATATTTATATATTTTTTACTATTTAAAACAATCATTTATCTATAAAATATAATGATATTTCCCAGCATGAATTTGTTAAACAAATATCAAGAATTGGAATCCAAAATAAGAACAGTAATTTCCAGAGGTGAATTCACCTGGCAACACCTATGCATTCAAGCACCACGTGGGTGTGGTGCAGGTCGATGAGGTGCTGACCCCCCTCCAGCATCACCACACCGTCACACCCCTCCCCTGGGCTCTCTCCACAGCTTCATCACCACCAGTTCGCGTGGCTGCCTCACTGACTTGACTGAGATTCTTTCGGGCAAGGACTATAGGACGCATTTGTCTTTCTAATATAATGCCCGGCAGATATGAGATTATGCAATGAAAGTTCAAACGATTTAATGGAGGACAAAGTATGTTGCATGAATGTAAATAGCATGTTCTGAGGAATGACTTGAACTCAGCTGAACCCTAAGGTCATCAGAGTATTTTTAAAAAAGGAATGTTATTTTATTATTTCTGGTCAATGTAGTTTGATGAAACGCTGAAAGGATGTGTTAAGATCAGGGAATAAACAGGAAGAGTGAAGATACTGGGGGAAGGGAAAGAGGAGAGAAATGGAGCAAAGGTCCTGGAGCAACGAGGCAGGAGCTGGACCACAGGCAACATGGAGAGCTCGGCTTACCTGGAAGTGTGGGAGTGGAAACCACTGCGGTAGAGGGTTAGGGAGTTAAGGGTACGCTTGAATGTCTCATATTTACACCCACAAAATTGTTTTAAACGGAAAATTGAGAAAAGTGGAGTTGAGTACAGGGGTTTGGGTGGCAAATCTCTGAAATACTTGTAGAGACTGAGAGGAAAAACTGATTGAAAGTGCAGGCTGCCTTAGAGCCTTTCTGGAAAAAGGCCAATTACAACTTTAAGTAAAAGCCTTGATAAGCAACGCTCAGAGTCTATTTGAGGCAAGAGATTACGAAGCTGTAATTCTTTGTGTCAAATATTACGCGAGGTGCTCTGGGCCCACAGAGATGAAAAATCAACTTGCCCTCACAAGGACTTTTGCCTAGTAGGGAGGAAGCCATCCAACCTTTCAAAATATATTGATATTAGCCTCCCACCCTTAACATGGTCTGGTGACACCACAGTTAACATCGCAATATAACGTGGCTGTCACTGATTCTAAATGTTCTGTTCACATATGAGAAAAGTTAAGCAACTTCTTAGATACTTTCAGTTATGGTCATGCAAAATAATTTTGACATCCAGGTCCTTTATTCCCTAAAGCTGTGCTACATCAAATGTTGACACCATCCCAAAAAGGAAGTTATCTTTCACGATATATTAAGGGAACTGTTGTTATTATTACAAATATATTTTTACCCGTTCAATAACCAACAAACAGGCCATTTCAATTCTTGTAGATATAAATTGATTTTATTAGGGTACCTAAAGGCAAAATACTTGTTCCAGTTGCCCTAAGATCAAACCAAATCTGCTCAGATGCAAACTTGCTAATCACGTTAAATTCAGTCAGGTGTGGGTCCCCAAGCTCATATAACACAGAAAACACATGTAAGTAAGAAGTACGTTTACTTAAACACGGTAACAACCACAACTGGACAAAAAAAAAAGTCACACATCTGTTCAACTGAAATGTGTAAACAGTTCTGACAGTTACTTTTCAAAATGTTGTGAGAAATATTATGCCTCCAAGTTCAGGCTTGCAAAATACATGTAACCCACCTTTTCTGCCACAGGTCCAGTCTCCACACTGGTAAGGTATATTTTAGAGAAGTTTCTCAGAAAGCATTTGTATTTTAACCTTTTAAAAAATAAGATAGTGTCCTTATTCTTTTAAAAAAAGATTGTATTTATTTATGTTTAGAGAGAGGGGAAGAAAGGGAGAGAGGGAGAGAAACATCAATGTGTGGTTGCTTCTCACAGGACCTAGTCCGAAACCCAGGCATGTGCCCTGACTGGGAATCAAACTGGTGACCCTTTGGTTGGCAGGCCAGCACCCAATTCACTGAGCCACACCAGCCAGGGCTAGATTTTAACTTTTAAAAGCCAATCTTTAACCTAACAACAACTGAACATTAATTATAAATTTTCTTTTTCATTAATAAATTCCAGCTAAAAGGCAGTATTTTTTTACAAATCCATTTTTGATAATAGATTCCCGGATCATTTTTTATAACTCTTTTCAGTAAAAAATTACTTAGAGTTCTTTCTAAAAACCCATGGAAAAAGCAATTCAAAAAGTTCTCAAAGCTATTACCCTTCATCTGCTTTTTAATAAAATTCAACTATCACACTTCTCTTATTTTTTAGGGGGTCAGTTCTTCAAAAACAGGAACATTTTTGGGGGGGTGGCATCAAGGAATTCATCCTCAGAACTCCCCCAAATGTGCAACTATGTCTGGAAATGTTCTTTGAAAATATTGTCTGAAATATCATGAAACCGAAAATAAACCAAATGTCCATCATCTTTGTACATCTTTGTGAAGAAATATGCCCTGGTTGTTGTGGCTCAGTGGACTGAGTGCCAGCTTATGAACTGAAAGAACGCCGGTTCGATTCCCAGTCAGGGCACACGCCTGGGTTGCAGGCCAGGTCCCCAGTTGGGGGTGTGCGAGAAGCAACTGATTGATGTGTCTCTTGCACATTGAAGTTTCTCTCCTTCTCTTTCTCCCTTCCTTTCCTTCTCTCTAAAATAAATAAAATCTTAAAAAAAATACTCTTATAAAGAAATAGTGCATAGCAAGTAAAACAATCTTTTTCAACAAAACAAACTTTTCAAACTGTTAAATTAAAAACAAAATAGTACTGATCCATATGCCCAAAATGATCTACTTTGTTTTGTTATTGTTTGAAATTTTATTTGAGTCTATTTAGAGAGCAGATAGTTCCAACTTTACATACTGTTTCAGAGCAAAGAACAGAAAACTTTCATATCTTTTTAAAGAAGAAAGTATAATACTGATTGATACCAAGTCTGTAAAGATAGCACAAAAAGAAAAAAATTATAGGCCAGCAACACTTAGGAATATTGATGGAAAAATTATAAATAAAATGTCAGCAAATAAACTCTAACATCACGTTAAGAAAATAATGACACTCAAGCACATCATATGACACTTTAGGTGAAGTGTTCAAATTGCTGTCCATCTCGTGTGAGACATTCACATACCCTACCAGCCACACTCGATGGTGTTATTTCTGCTGGACCCTGTATTATAAAAAGCCAGGACATTACTTAATGCAGTAATGCAAAAGGCATTCCCACTAAGGCCAGAACAAGACAAACATGTTCTCTATCTCTAATACAATTTTATGAGTGGCATCATTAGCCAATGCAATTAGATGAGAAACAATTATGAGCATAGTAATTAGAAAAGAAATTAAAACTATGTCTATTTGAAGATGACAGAATACCTGAAAATTCTCAGAGAATAAATTATAAAACTCTAAACAAAAATAAATTATAAAAGATAAATTATAACCAGTTAGAAAATAAAATGGAAGAGAGAAATCCATTTACAATGGCAACAAAAAAGATAAAACACTTAAGGAAGGCAAAGTTTGTGCAAAGAAAACCATAAAACTCCTGGAAAATCCCCAAGTATGCTTGAGCAAACGGAAAGGCATCGCCAGTTCTTGGCTGTGCCGTGTCATCGTTAAGCTGTCAATTCTCCTGATGTAAATTAAGACATATAGTACAATCTCAGTTAAATGAATAGCACCAGGATGTTTTTTCTGGAAGATAAACACTTGAACTTACAGCTTGATCTCAAGTCAGTTTGCCAACTTGGAACAGAACTGGCCCTGAAAGCGGTATGCTGGCATTTCTCCAGGTAACGAACCTGCCGCCACTGAGCCAGCCCGACTCCCCTCGAGCGAGTCTGCTGCATGGAGAGCGAAGACTTCAGCTCACTGAATCATCCAGTTTCCACAAGAAGCTGAAAATCTCAATTTGCATGTGACATTTTACATGTGGAGATGTTGCAACTAAATTAAAAATAAAATAGTTTAGGCAGAATAAAAATACACCTTGCAGGTCATATCTGGCCCACGAGCTGTCAGGCTTTGACCTTTCGGAGTCTAACGAACTTTCTCTGTAAAGGGTCAGTAATGTTTTAGGCTTTGCAGGCCACATACAGCCTACGTTGCGATATTCCTGCCTATTTTTGCGTCATTAAAAAAAGTAAAAAGACATTCCTAGTTCAAGGACTGTAAAATCAGGCCTTGAATTTAGCTGTTAAGGTGGCAAATGGATAATCTTGGTAAATAGAAATTAACTACGAAATTAAGATGTAAAATCATCCCATCCCAGCTTTTCTAATAAATAGAAAGAAAAAATGTTCAGGACAAAAAAGAGAAATTAGCTTTGAGATTCAATGTGTGCTTTGAAAGACTGAACTCTGTCTCTCACAGATAAATTTTTTTAAAAAATCAAGCTGGGGTAAGTATAATATATATATAAATTCACTACCAACTGGCCATTTCATAAAGCTGTAAGTTTTCCTCCTGTTACATATTCAGGAAGCACATCCTGAAAGGGAGTTGACGTATACTTTTAAAATACGTCCACACTATCTGCAACTGCTCTTACCAAATAATGCCATACTCACTGAAAACTGTTTTCTGTTTTTCTCCAATCACGTTTCAAAAGACAGTATTATCAGCTTTACAATTTAGACTTGTCTGCTCAAGATTATGGTGTTTCTGGGTTCTTGGCTGCCAGATACACTCATTTCCTTGTCTAATCCCTAAAAGAGAATCCTGTTTGATAAAGTTGGGGATAATAGCATCTATTTCTGAGACAAGCCAAGAACCTTGTAATCCCATTAGACTAATGAAGTGCAAGCGGCAGAGGGAAAAGTCATTCTAATTCATCCTTAGGAATTGCTTTGGTTCTGGCCCAACCTCAGAAGGGGCATTTCAGTGATTTAATCTGGGCTTGAACAATGGTAAAACTAATGACGAGACTGTGAAATCTCTCCTAGAATCACTTAAAAATAGCACTGTGAGACTTTAAAAATAACTACATGTGAAGGTTGACAAGATGGATCTCTGCTCTCAATACCCTTTAAACTTCACAATTCATTGAAAAGATACAAGGGGAGTCAATCATAATATTATTTACTGAATCAAATTTGATCCTGGATCATTAGCAATTTTTCTTTAAGATTTTATTTTTTAGAGGGGAAGGGAGGGAGGCAGGCAGAGAAACCTCAACTGGTTGCCTCTTGCACACCCCCAACTGGGGGCCTGGCCCGCAACAAGGCCTGTGCCCAGACCTGGACTCAGAGAGGCAGACGAGTGACCTTTCAGTTCGCAGACTGGTGCTCACCCCACTGAGCCACAGCAGCCAGGGCTGGGTCACTAGGAACTTGACTCTGGCTCTGCTCAAATGGTACTAAATATTCAGATCAATAACAAAACCATCCCAGGACGAAGGATTATCTAGTGCTTGGCTGATCTAACGCCCCTGGACTTCTTGATCAGTATCTCTAATTTCAGGGAAGAGCAAACTCTAAAATAACATTAAGATCAGTGATGTACTGAGTAGGCAAGACAACTAATTATGAAGTAACAGAGTGAAGCCAGCTGTTAAACAGCCATCAATACAGATTAAATTACACAAACTAAGAGGAATTATATTAAAAACAATGGTACTAAAACTAAAAACTTACCACTCTCTGTTCTACATCTTACCTTTACCTTTGCTCCTAAGGTTATTTACATCTAATGCATCGTATGGTAGGAAAAATGCACAATGGTGTGCTACCGAGCATCTTTTACCCACTCCGCGTTGTCATCACACTGATAACCTGAAGTCGGCCGTGCTGGGATTATTTACCCCACACAAATAGGCAGGTGCTACTCTAAATAAGGCCCTGTCTCCACTTTTTTATTATTGACTTTAGAGAGAGAGGAAGAGGAAGGGTGGGAGGGAGTTGCAGAGAGAGAGATGGGGGCGTGCAGACAGAATTGTTTCACTTCTTTATGCATTCATTGGTTGATTCTTGTATGTGCCTGACTGGGAATGGAACCTGCAGCCTTGGTGTATCAGGATTATGGTCTAACCAACTGAGCCACCCCAACGTGCCTACTTTTTAAAGAGTCAGTTTAGTTAAATGTTTCCCAGAACACGACTGGCTTCGGAGGTACCGCAAACTCTGGTGAGCTCACCTTCAGGTCCCACCTCAACCATTCTCAGGCTGGCACCGTATTTAATAGACTCAATCTAAAAAATGCCTACATATTTAGAAACTGGAATCTTTTAGAAGTCATTAGAAATGGTTTCCTTTTTGAACATAACATACCTTCTCTCTAAACAAGAAAGCATCTTCTCTAATAAATAGCAAACTGGCTCTGAGAAATTTTGGAATTCCCACAATTAATGTCTTACGGAAAGGCTTATGATGGGTTATCTTTATTGCTTGTCCTTTGTCCCTTACATCAAATACCATCTCCTGCGAGCAGAGCTGTTGCCCTAGAGGCAACCTGAACTGGCCGCAAGAACAAAGATGGACCAGCTGGCTCCCTCACCTCTGGGAAGTGATTAAGCAGGCCCTGAGCTACCCTGGGCAACGCAAAGGCCAGGTTCACTAACAAAGGGTTGGATGCCATTTGGGTCATTTCAGGCATATGAAGTATTTCACACAAATTTCTTAAAAGAATATCAAAATTGGACAGTGTAAAAAAAATTAAGGCATGTGTGTAAAAGGCATTACATATGAGTTCTGACTTCTTTTTGTTTGTCTTGGAGTGCCAGCAGATAGTCTAAATGCCTAAGCTGAACTGGAAAAAGATACAGAGGACATACATTATTTTTAACCTGCCTTTTAGGTAATTGAAAAACAAAACCCCACACGCTAGTCGGTGACGCGTGGTGCGCTGCCACCGCTACGGCATCGTGTAAGAGGACATACAAAAGGACAGAGGGCCGTGTGCTTGTTCTTCACAATAGAAAGGCATCGAAAATTCAAAAGAAAGTAGTTTTCATGTCTGAGGAATTGCTACCTAACTCTAAGTGTGAGGAACAGCAACTTTTTCTATGTTCTTTTTTCTCCGTGGGAAATTTGCAAATATGATGCAGTATACTGGGAATTAATCACACACATTTTCCACTAAATACTGAGAAATACTAAAGCAGCTACTACAGTTTTAAAGGTTACTTCCAAGTATTTATGTCTGAGCTCATGTGTATAATAGACCCTTCAAAAGTACCCTTTGTTCTTAATATTTAACATTTGAATGAAACCAAAAAGTGTAATTAAAGCATGATGGCTTTGATCTGTAAAAACCTACTTATAACCCTAACTGAGGCAGATGGCTTCTGATCTGCATATCATACTTCGATAAGCATTGTGGGAATATGGCTGCCATCCTGCTTTCCATCAAATAAATAGTACGAAAATATCCATACCTTGTACTTTATTTACAATGAATAAAATGACAATCACAATTATAGGTAAATGACAATTCTGTATATCTGGTTGGATAATATAAAAAAATTACACATTCACAAGCACATAGATATTTTACCAACACTGAACATTTCAGTCTATGTAGTCAAAGTCTTCTGGAATTCCAAAGTTTTTATCAATTTTATTTTCTTCAAACCCAAATTTTCTTTTGGCCCAAGATTTTATTGCAAATATGTTATCTATAAAGAAAATAAGAAATACTTTTGAGAATTCAAAATACTATTATAAAACATTTCAAATGTAATTATATCCATTGTTTTTACTTTCAGAAGCATCAAAATAAGGAGGTTTCTGTGTTGTCAAGAGTAATGGCACAATGGCAATTCATTTCAAAAGAAAATATTTCACGAGTATTTTGAATAAACAGATCTCGTATTTAAAATCCCAGTAAATCAGGTGCCACAGAAGAATAACTGACCTAAGAATAATCCAAAGACAGGGAAAAGCTAACAGTGCCGCTCCCAGCTCCACAGCGAGGCCAGGGCTCCTGACACCTCAGGAAGCAGAGCTGCTCCAGCGCCCAGCACCACCCCCCCACTCCCCACCCCCGGGAGTGAGCACGTTCCCTCCAGACCCTCCTCCCTCCCCGACAGAGAGGAATGGCTTCCAGACAATCGGGCCAGTGTGAGGGAGAGGGGTCAGGAGGAGAGGAGGCAGTTCCCCTCTCTAAAGGCTGTAAGAGGGGGACAGATGTGTATCCTCAGAGTCCTTTCAGGTGAATTTAAAATGCATTTCACCACTGAAAAGCTGTTCTATCTACTTAGAGAAATTTGTCCCAAGGAAATATAACAAACTGTGTACAAAGATGCATGGTCAAAACTTCACCAATGTGTAATAAAAGGAAAAAATAACAACAGTCTCACTGCCTCAGCCTGGAGGGCGTCTGCACAGGCAATGCCAACGCGCTCAGCACAGCTGCCCGTGGGAGTGGGGATGATGGCGAGTTTTCTTTTTTTCATTTTACATGTTTTCTTTAACATATGTATACCACCTGTATAATGAACAGGTATTACAAATATAAAAAATAATGGTATAAGATTTTCTGGTTCAGCGTATTCTATAAACATTGTAGTGCCAATGAAGTCGAAGGGTTAATAGGTTCTCCTGGAGCGGAAGCCTGTCACCTCCCCTAAATTCTTGTTGCAGTCCTAACCCTCAGTACCGCAGAGGGTGACTGTGTTTGGAAACAACCTTTACTTTTTATTTTTACTCATCTTATTTTGTAATCCTGGAGTGAAAGACATTTTGGTGAAGAGGGTCCGATGATCTGTGAGCTGATCTTTAAAGGAGTGACTAAGTTAAAACAAGCATGTTAGGGAGACCCTCATCCAACCTGACTGGCGTCCTTATAAGACAAGGAAATGTGGATACACCGAGACACTAGGGCAGGGGAGTCAAACTCATTTTCACCAGGGGCCACATCAGCCTCAAGGGTGCCTTTGAAGGGCCCGACGCAGAAGAACGCAGTTATTTCCAAACCACTGCACGACATGGAAAGAGGACGCTACTTCAGGATATGACCCACATAAATGAAGGAGTAAATCTAAGAAAGACCTATCTATGACCTAGATTACTCTATCCAGCAAAGCTATCATTTAGAATGGAAGGGCAGATAAAGTGCTTCCCAGACAAGGTAAAGCTAAAGGAGTTCAGGATCACCAAGCCATTATTACATGAAATGTCAAAGGGACTTATTTAACAAAAAGAAGATCAAAACCATGAACATTAATTAAAAAGGCAACAAATTCACAACTATCAACAACTGAATCTAAAACAAAACAAAACAAACTAAGCAAACAACCAGAAAAGGGACAGAATCATAGGGATGGGGATCACATGGAGGGTTATCAGCTGGGAGGGGAACGGGGAGAATGGGGGAAATGGTGCGGGGATTAAGAAGTACAACTGGGAGGAACAAAACAGACAGTGGATGATAATTATAGTACAGGAAATGCAGGAGCCAAAGAACTTACATGCATGACCCATGGACATGAACTAAGGGCGGGGTGCTGGAAGGAAGGGGGTACCAGGCAGATGGGGGCAAAGAGGGGAAAGCCAGGACAACTGTAATAGCATAACTGATAAAATATACTTTAAAAAAAAAAAAAGGAAAGACATAAGATACAGGAAGTGGGAAATCAGGGAACCCAGCACAGGGGAGAGGCAAACAATCCCAGGATGAGGCTGGAAGGAAACTCTAGGACAACAGCTGTGTATCAGCCGCCGAGAGCGAGAAGACCGGATGGGACAAAACAGGAACAACTTCTTCAAGGAGATGGAGGAAAACGATGAACAACTGGTATGTCTGAACATATGAAGAAGATATTCATACATCTAGTGGAATTTTGTATTGAATTAGAAGTACATGGAAATGTATGAGGTATAGGGTAAGAATAATGCATTCAGCCGTGCATGGCATTACATAATCTTAATAATGTAAACATTCCTATTCACAGTCAACAATGTAACAAGGAATTATAATGATGATGATGGGAAAAAAGGAGCAATGAAGGAAATACGTAATAATTGGGAACAGAATAGCGAAGCTTTATTTAAAAAATGAAAGAACTGCTTAAAATTTAAAAATCAAGCAAAAGCAATATATAAATGTTATTTGGAGATGTGGTTAAAATAGCAAAAAAATCAACTAAGAGTTGAAAGAGCTTGCTCTTGAGACAAGAAATGGGAAGAGGTCAAGGTAGGGTGTTTTTAGAAAAAAAAATTGTGATTTTTTGACTCTTTAAACTACGTGTGTGTAACTTTGACTACGAAAGAACAGAAAAGCAAACACAAAGCCTAGCACAATATCTGGCTCACGAAAATTCAGTGTTAACCACTTTATTACTACAATGACAAGACAGACGAGTTTTTCATACCACCATTACATTCACGTTAGGGACGACAATGCTTCCCCTACCAGAAATGCTACTAGATCTGTTTCAAACATGTTATTTACTATACTCAGAATATCTGGGTACATTTATTAAAATAAAAAATTACAAAACAAACAAAAAAGTTTAATTCCGGGCATCAAATAATGATGAAATGAAGTTCATTTCTAAGGTAACTAACACATCGAATGGAACAATATTAAAAAAATCCTCATTCCTTTCAGTTAAAGTGTTATAGAATATCAACAGATATTAAAATAAATCTTTGCTTTTTAAAAATAACCTAAAACAAATTTTACTTTTTATAAGGACCTAAGAGAAAACCTCACTAGATACTGATGGCATGAGTTACTGCAGAACGACCACATACCTACAGAGGGCTACATAAGGCAGGTATTAAGTGCACTGTGGGTATTCCGGAACGTAAGGAACCTACATTGCCAAGCTGACACAAGAATAGAGAGAGAAAAGTCAATGTACTACTAAACAACTTCAAAGTCTCTTAGAAAGAAAAGATCGAGTGTTAAGCGGACAGCTTTCGGGACAAGTCTCCAAGAGCACAGAACGGTTTCCAGGGAATGAAAAAACAGACGCATGTATGGAAGGGGGAACTTTGGAGCAACGGACTTCGAACCCGGTCAGGAGAGAAGAAAATGAGACGACACAGTGAGGCTATTGCCCTGGCGGGAAGGAGTTCTGATCCACGGGAGGGCAAGATGCCATTTTATCACACACCTTCTAAGATTAAAAAAGGAACAAAATAAACATAAAAGACTCTCCGCAGCAATGCTTAATGGGGCAATTCAAAAAGACTCGATTAAACAAGTCCTTGAGCCCCTGGGTGTCTGCCTTCAAGACAATATTACCCACAATCTCGACAGTTCATTCCCTGTTAAATAATTTCCATATTGGGTGGAAGTTTTTATAAATGGATAAAAAATAGTACTTTAAAAAAAAAAAAAAAGAAACAGCCTTACGAAGACTGGTAGGACTCCTGTACCACGGTGGCACGCCCACCATGGTAACAGGAACAGAGAGACGCAGGAACTGGATGGCAGTGTTGTACACACGAGTCTGTCTCAGGACCTCGCCACCTCCGTGCCCCCTTGCTCTTTGAGACGCCTCTCATACAAAGTCATAAAAACTCCACTATCTTAATTATTAAGCAAGGTGTTCGATGATATAATTTGTTAAATCACGTTTAAAGTGTATTTGCTGTCACAAAACATCTAAATGCAATATTTCTATTTACATTTGTACCGAGGTAATCCCTCATTCCATAAAACTGAAATACTTCATTACTGAACAGTGAGTATTCTCAATTCTATATACACAGTGGGGCAAAAGTAGGTTCACAGCTGTTTATATGAAAAATAATACAGTAATTAATAAATAATACAATAAACTGTGTTTCATATACGTACAACTGTAAACCTACTTTTACCCCCCCCCCCCCATGTTTGGGAATTTTTAAGTAAAAGAAACGAAACCCTAACTAATAATTACACAATAATCTTTAGCTGCATTACTGGTATTTTCCTCTCGTTTTGAAGACGGAGAGGTTTTCTGACGGGTAATCTGTGTTAACTCCACGATCTTTCCCTGACACTTCTGCTGGGAGGGGCGGGTTTGAACCTCACACACAAATACAGTTCTTCACAGCTGTTCCCACTGTTCCAAAAATATCTTCCATCCTACACGATTTTAAAAGTTCCAGGTTCTTTCTCAGCTAAGAACATGGGTGGGGGGAGTTGTTCAAACATTTCTTTAAATCATAATTTTGGAAGTTTATGACACCTGGAAAACAAGAGCATTTCTTTTAGAGGAGAGAGGGACAGGGGGAGCATTTATCTATGTGGCTCCCCAACTGTCTCACTTAACCCTCCCCAAATGGGAGGGAGGTATCATCCACACCAAACGGGTAAGGAAGCTGGCCGGAGAGGTTCAGTTAGTCACGGTGGAGCAAGCAAGGAACACGACCTGGGTTCCCTCCACCGCGGGTCCCCCTCACCGTGCACGCAGGCGGCCTGCTCCTGCTGTTGGCTGAGCTGCTTTGCGGAGAACGACTGGGGGAGATCGCTTTGTGACCATCTTATTTTAGCCTGAAAATTCACTTGATATTTTTTCAAACCCATGTGATAGAATGTATTTATTTAGACTTTATTGGACACATAATTCATTATTCTCTTGTCTTTTATGTCAGTTTGCTGTTTTACCCGTCTCTGTTCTTACCACTAAAGCACTGCATTATTTGGGAAATAACTTCATAATAAATAAAATTACAATTTTGTAGGAACCAAAGGCCAACTACACTGATTTTATCAATCTACTAAATTTTAAAATAGACAAGGAAAAGGATTCTAAAACTTTCTGAGGAACACAGAAGGCTGAGCACAGTCAGGGAAACCCAGCTGAAATCTGTCTTCTAGCGCCTGATCTGGTCACCTTGACCGACAGCAGTCACTCTGAGCTTCCTGACCTCCACATTAACGCACTCTTGCCCATCCTCCCCCAGAGAAACAGAATGTGGGGGAGTGACACCTGTGAAGGCATTATAAACTCCTCCCAGGGTTGAACAGTTCAATTCCCACTATTTTATAATGCTGAAAAACCATCAGTGTAATTTTCAGACAGGTTTTAACAAAAATAATAATACTTGTATATAATTCACAGCAATTATTATTCATTAACTTTCTTCTAAATTTTAATACACATAGATAATGCCTTATTAATTAATTCCCATTTCTTAGAATATCTCTGGTGTAGACCAGATGTATATACTTTGGCAAACGAATTAATGAGGCGTTTCAGGAAGGCAGGTAGACAGAGAAGACAGTAACGGGCAGTGGGGGAGAGCTTGCTCTCGGAATTCAGAAAAGCTGGATTCTGACTCCTGTTCTACTGCTGAGCACCTGTGTGGCCACAGGCTGCCAACGGCCTCTGTTTCATCTCTAAATGTAGAGATAATAATCCTACCTACCTCACAAAATCGCTGTGGAGATAAACGAGAATGCACCGCAGACATCTTTGTAATGCCCGGCTTACATACAGTCAGCCCTCACCACATGTTAGCTGTCATCATTAGTGAGAAGACAAATCTTAAGGTTCCATGAAACTCTTAAAAGTCGTGTGAAAGTTAAGTGGTTAGCCAAAGTGACTTCTCTGGGAAAAGTTACACAGAACTTACAGTGGAAGTAATCATTGCTGTTTAAAAAAAAATCTTGAACTTTACAAAATGATTCATAATAAGATTTAAAAATGTCTTTCCTTGAACAAAACTAATCACAATGGCTTCTGCATTTCACATCAGAGTAAGTGTGAAGTTTATATTTTAGCAGTGCCACTAAAATACATACCAGTCCATCTGTTAGCAGCTTCTTTGGCTACTTTATTTGCTTGACCTGAAAAAAAAAAAAAAGGAATAATATGTATACACACACACACCCCCCATCTGTATCTATCTAGAGATTCTTTTTCTCACATGAACAAGTCTGTACAAATAAAATGGCTATGGTAAAAAGCTCAAAGGTTTGAGACATAGGTTTGTGATATATTTTATCTCACAAACCTGCTTAGCTCCCCCCCAAATTTTAGAAGCTGTAGTTACATTAGTCACTAATAGAAAGTCCAAGTGAACAACACCCCTTTCCTAAATGTCCATTATGATTGTACTTGCTCCTTTAAAGACAACATGGAAGTCTGAGATGTAAGTTGTTCACAATTTACAACCCCAAAATAAGGTAAAATAATTTAAGTTTAATGGTAAGAATTTTAGTGTACTGTGTACACACACACACTCATCAGATCACAATAAATCTGACCTAAAAAAATTTCAGTGGTCATACAGTAGCCCTACGGAAGGAAATATTTACTTACATTGAATTATACATCTTTCTACTAAATGTGGCTCTATCTATTATGTCTTTCAAGTTAACCTACATAGCACATAACAATGCCATGATCAACTGGGAATAAATATTATGTGACAGAATTTATTTACTGGAAGGTAACTTATATACCACAGAATTCACTATATGAAAGTGTATAATTCAGTGGCTTTTAGTATATTCACATGACTATACAACCAGAGCTACCTAATTCTAGAATATTCTCAATGCCCAAAAGGAAATCCCGTACATATTAGGAGTCACCCCACATAATCCCTCCCCCGAGCCCCTGGAGACCATGTATCTCGTTTCCACCTTTACAGATCTGCCTGCCCTGGACATTTCACACAAGTGAAATTCACACAGTGCGTGTCTGGCTTCTTTGACCTGGCACAACCTTGTCGTTTCACCCACGTTGTAACATGTATCACCGCTGCACTCCTTTTCATTGGCAAATAATATTCCATTGGGTAGATAAACCACTTTTTGTTTACCCATTCATGAAGTGACAAATATTGGGATTATTGTTGCCAATATGAAAAATTTAATAATTTTTGAGTGAACATGTTTTCCATTTCAAGGTGGAGTATATACCTAGGAGTGGAATTGTTGGCTCGAATGGTAACTCTGTGCATAACATTCTGGGAACAATAAATTGTTTTTAGAAGTGGCTATTTCATCCAATTCACACCTCCCAGGAATCTAACAGTTCCAATTTCTTCACATCCTCACCAACAATTAATTATTTTCCATTCTTTTTATGACAGCCATTCTAATGGGTGTGAAGTGGTACCTCGCTTGTTGTGGTTTTGATTTGCAGTTCCCTGTTGGCTAACAATGTTGAGCTTGTTTTCATGTGCTTATTGGACAACTGTGTATTGTTCTTGGGAAAATTTCCGTTCAAATCCTTTGCCCACATTTAAACTGAGTTATTTTTTAATTGTTGAATCGTAAGATTTTTATATATATAATAAATATACATATTATATGTCAAATAAATATATATGATATTGGACACTTATCAGATACAAAATTTGCAAATATTTTCTTCCATTCTGTGGGTTTTTTCACTTTCTTGATAATGTACTCTGACACAAAAAAAAGTGGTAAATTTTGATGAAGTCACATTTATCTACATATTTTGATTGCTTGAGCTTTTGATGTCAGTATTCAAGAAACTGTTTCCTACTCCAAGGATAAGCCTATGTTTTCTTCTAAGGGTTTTATAGTTTTAGCTCATAGGCCTTTGATCTGGTTGAGGTAATTTTTAAATGTGATGTGAGGCGAGAATCCTCAGGGATTTACTTGCACATGGATGATCAGTTGTGCCCAGCACCACTAGTTGAAAACACTATTCACTCCTGATTGAATGGTCTTGGCATGCTTACGGAAAATCAATTAGGTTTACTTCTGAATTCTCAACTCTATTTCATCCACTCCATGTCTATTCTTATACCAGTAGCATCTCCTGATTACTATAGCTTTGCAGTAAGTTTCAAAATTGCGAATTTGAGTCTTCCCACTTTTTTTTTTTTTTAAGATTCTTTCGGCAATTCTGGGTTCTTTGCATTTCATATGGATTTTAGGATCAACTCATCATACTCTGAAAAAAGCAACTGGATTTTTTATTGGCTTTATATTGAATCTGTAGATCAAACTGGGGAGTATTTCCACCTTAACAACCTTAAGTCTTCAACCCATAAACATAGGATGTCTTTCTATTCATATAGGCCTTTAATTTCATTCAATGTTTTGTAGTTTTCAGCTTGTCATGCACTTCTTTGATTAATTTTGTTCCTTGGAATTTTACTCATTTTGCTGCTATTGTAATGAGATTTTTTTCTTAATTTCATTTCAGAGTGCTCATTTTTAGTATATAAAATACAAGCAATTCTTGTATATTGATTTCGTGCTGCAACTGGCTGACCTCACTCATTAGCACGAACAGCTTTTTGGTTGTTGGATGGTTTGGGTGGATTGTTTAGGGCTATACTGCAAATAGTGACACTTCTATTTTTCCCTTTCCAACATGGATGCCAATTATTTCTTTCCCGCCTAACTGTCCTGGTTTGAACTTCCAGTATAATGTTGAGAGAAGTAGTGATAGTAGACATTCTTGGGGAAAGCATACAGCCTTTTACCATCCAATATGATGTTAGCTATGGATTCTTTTGTAGATGTCCTTTTATTAGAATAGATGACTTCTATTCCTAGTTTGTTGAATGTTTTTATTGTGAAAGAGTGTTGGACTTTTTCAAATACTTTTTTTCTGTCTATTGAGACAATTGTGTGGGGTTCCACCACCTTTATTCTATAAATATGTTGTACATGATTGATTTTTGTATGTTCAACCAATTTTGCGGACCTGGGATAAATGTCAGGTAATCAGGGCACATAATCCTTTTTATATACTGCTGGATCTGATTTGCTAGTATTTTGTTAAGAATTCTCATATTTATATTCATAAGCAATATTCATCTAGTTTTCTTATAATATCTTTGTTTGGTTTCAGTATCAAGCTAATACTGACCTCAAAGAATGAATTAGGAAATGTTTTCTTCTTTCCTAATTTTTTTTTAAAAGATCATTCTTCTCTAAACTGATAGAATTCTGAAGCATAGACTAGGCTTTTCCCTGCATAAAGTTTTATTTTCATTTCTAATTCAATCTCTTTACATGTGAAACATCTATTTAGATAGATAGTCTATTTCTGCTTCAGACAGTTTGAGTAGTTTGTATCTTCTGAGGAACTTCCTAATTTCACCTCGCTTATCAAATTTATTGACCTACAACTGCTCATAGCATTCCCTTCTACTTCTTTTTATTTCTGTAAGGTCAACAATAATATTCCTTCTCTCATTACTGATTTTAGTAATTTGAATATTCCTTCTTCCTTGGTCAGTGTAGCTAAAGGTTTCTCAATTTTGTTGATCTGCTTAAAGAACCAACTTCTGATTTTGTTGACTTTCTCATTTTTCAATTCTCTGTTACTCTTATTCATTGTATTTTCTTTCTTCCATTTGCTTCAGGTTTAGTTTGCTCTTCTTGTCCCAGCTTCTTTTTTTTTTTTTTTTTTTAAGATTTATTTATTTTTAGACAGAGGGGAAGGAAGGAAGGAAGGAAGAGAGGGAAAGAAATATTGATATGAGAGGGAAACCTCGATTGGCTGCCTCCTGTACGCACCCTGACTTGGGACTAAACACAGAACCAAGGCATGCACCCTGACCTGGAATTGAACCAGCAACCTTTTGCTTTGCAGGACGATGCCCAGCCAACTGAGCCATATGGCCAGGGCTTTCTCCAGTTTCTTTTTTCTTTTTTTAAGTATTTTTTTAAAGTGTACGTTGGGGCATGTTTAAACACTCAGTTAGGCAAATTACAACTCTGCCTTAGCTTTCACTTCCTACTTGTGGAATGTCAAGGAAGGTCAGCTAGAAGTGGGAAATTAGGAACTTCTCAGGTCTTTCCTGAGAATGTACACAGACGTAGGCAATGCATGTGGCCTTCTACATTTCCAGGAACATGCTGAATTTCAAGGTACCAACAAACATGTCTTTCAGTCTCTCCTTTTTAAAGATAATTTGTTATTCATAGATTTTAGAGCAAGAGAGAGAAACACTGACTTGTTTTTCCACTTATTTATGCATTCATTGGTTAGTTTCTTGTATGTACCCTGACCAGGGATCAAACCTGCACCCTTCACATATTGAGACAATGCTCTAACTAACTGAGCTACTAGGCCAGGGCCTCAGCCTCTTCTTTGAAGCTTTTTGGTTAGTCTGTTTGTCATAATTGCTGTTCATCACCTAAGACAGACACAAACTTAAAATTCTTGCCTATAATTGTTTTAGACAAACACCCCCCAGGGAGAGGCTGTTAGCATTGAGTGTACTCCAATTCAGGTCAAATAAAGACAATCTTTTCTACTGGTGGCTTTCAGGGAACCACCAGAGACACCAAATCATGACAATTCTTTGGGAATGAGGGTCTTAAAGAGATCCAGCTTCTTTCTGCTTCCTTTGATACCAGGATGCAGGGCTGTTATTTTTTAAAGTTGGAGAGTAACGGTTGAATGCAGGGCAAGTTAAAACACCACAAAACACCTATTCTTGCTGAGATTCAGCCATTTTTCTTGACTAGGCAAATCTTCGGTTTTTAGAATTCTGACAAAGTTGTGACAATTTTTGCCAGCTTTCATGGAAGGATAAACATTTTCAGAAGTCCTTACTCCACCATTTTTACTGTCATCCTGGCATTTATTTCTAAGAAAAGTTCTTAAATACTTTTAAGATTTACTTTCAAGTATTTTTGTGGGAATTCAATTCTTACAACTTATTTCATCTGTTCTTAAGCAATGGTCACAGCAGCTAAAATTAAATTTTATTTTTATAAATTATTCCTTTTACTTAATTCTTGAATATTTGCAACTAATGTTGCTAATACCTGCTTAACAAGATCAGTAATTCTACTGGCGTGATGAAACAAAAATAGTTCCTGCAGGAATTATAGAGAAGTACGTAAGAGATAATACAGAGCCATGTCTACAAGAATGTAAGAGTTATAGCTATTATCAGCAGAAAAACTATTTCAAAAGAAACCATGACAGATTTAAAGATAAGCCTAATTGTTGTAATATGGGCGCTATAGTCATGCCATTAAGAACCAAATCCTTGCCCTGGATGATGTGGCTCAGTGGACTGAGTGCTGGCCTGCAAACCAAAGGGTCGCCAGTTTGATTCCCAGGAGGGGCACATGTGTGTGTTATGGGCCAGGTCCCCAGCGGGGGATGCACAAGAGGCAACCACACATTGATGTTTCTCTCCCTCTCTCTAGAAATAAATAAATAAAATCTTAAAAAGAAAAAAAAAAAAACCCAAATCCTATCAAAATCAATTTGTGAAACTCATAAACCTTTAATCCAGTATAACCTGTGTCACAATAACATGACAGCCAAATACTATGTAATCCTTCATTATCAAAAAGCACATTCAAAAACAGCAGTCTCATTGGAGCAAGGGGATGTGGGGTGAGTAGAGGTTAAAGTCTAAAAAAGTTCTTTAGATTTAGTGACAAGGAGATCATTGCCATTTACTTACATTTAAACTTCTTGAATCTGTGGGTTATAGGCTTTATCAACTTGGAAAACAATTTAGCCTTTATTTCCGATACAAATTTCCTCAGGGACTGTCTGCCCTGGAAGCCCCTGCTGTCCCAGCGCGCACCCCTCTGGCACCCCGACTACAACAGACCAGGTCACAGATGCTACTGCCATCAGAAAGCCTTGAGTTTCATTTTGGATCATTTCTGTTGCTATGTCTTCAAATACTTTCCTTTCCTTTCAAATCCTTTCCTTTGCAAAGTTTAATCTGCTGTTATTCCTGTTCAGAAATAGTCATCTCTACGAATTTGACTTGGGTTTTTTTTTATACCTTCCATGTTTCTACTTAACTTTTTGAACATATAGAATACATTTACCATAACTTTTAATGTCATAATCTTCTAGTTTAACTCTCTGTGTCAGTTCTGGGTCACTTTTGACTGACGGTTTATTCTTCTTGTAAGGATCATGTTTTCCAACTTCCTTGACTGCCTATCTTTTACTGTGAATTTTATTACATTATTATTACATTATGAATTTTATTTTGTTGGGTGCTAGATACTTTTGTACTCCTATAAATGTTCCTGAACCTGTTCTGGGATGCCAAAAGTTACTTTGGAACACTGATGCTTTCAAGACTTGCTCTTCTAGTTTGTTGGGTGGTTTGAGAGGAGGCAAGACCTTCTTGAGTACTCTACCCAATGAATGCCTTGTGAATCATACATTTTTCTGAGCCAGCTGGTAAGAGTAAGCACTATTCCTGGTCCTCTGTGAGTGCCTGGCACTGTTTCCCAGTGTTGGGCAGTCTCCTCATATTCATGAACTGAATACCTGAGAGGAACCCTTTATAAATATCCAGGGTTCTTGAATTTCTGTGTCCTCTCTCCTCTCCGATATGCTGCCCGTGATCAGCTCCAGCCAGGCTGATCTCCCTGATTCGCCAGGCCTTCTCCTCAATTAAGGGAGTCCGCAGAACTCTGCCTAGGTTCTCCTTTCTTGTGCCCAAACCAGGAAACTCAACAAAATAAGGAGGAGCAATGATAAGGCTTACTTTGTCTGCTCTAATGATTGCTGTCCTTTGTTGTCTGATATCAAGCATCTTGAAAACCACTATTTCATGTATTTTTGTTTCAGGTGGGAGGATAAATCTAGAGCACTACTCTCTGTGCTGGAAGTGCCACGTCTGAATAAAGTTTGGTTAGCTGAATTTTAAAAGCAGAGATGTTGTACATTTCTCTAGAGACGTATAAACTGAAATTAGACTAAAAATTCTGTTTACAGGTACGTAGGCTTTGACAGTCCCCTGCCCCCGCCCCACCTTTGGACTGTAGTTTGGTAGCTTTTCATAGAAAAAGATATCTTACCTTGATATCTAAAATATATGTATGAAATAATGTGATTATGCTGCATATCTACTATCTATTAAGTATGTTCTAATTTTCTGTAATTAATAATATAATAAAAATTGTATTTTTAATGGAGGAAACAAAAGCCAAGAAGGAAGAACTTACACTCATTCCCCTATTATGATCAGAAATGTACAATGTGAAAATGTCAAAAATTACATCTGTGATAAATTCATCATCACAAATTCTATAGGATCAAAACACAGATCCATCTTATGTGGCTGTACAAATATATATTAAAAGATAAGCTACGTTTGATGTTGAGGAAGACTGATAAAGTCTCTTAACTCATTCTAAACCAGAAAATTTCCTTGTCATTCAAACGGACCTCATACCCATCACACTCACGGACACTGGTATGCTTGCCTTGGGCTGAGAAACAACTGACCAGGTTTTAACATTCAAGGGTTATGATGAAGAGCAGGATTCCAGCAACCAGCATAAAATTAGTTACAGCTTCCTCCTCAGCCACGCTTTCTACTCTCCAGAAAATCCATCAACCTCTATATACCCTGAAACTCTTCAAGTTTTGTTTTTCTTTTTTAGAGGCGACGGACTTGCCGCAACTGCTGCATGATCCAGAGGTACATGGAATGGTAACATCTGAAATTACATGTCCACAATAAAAGTTTTCACACTTCGGGCATGCGAACCAAAGGATCGTGGTTTGATTCGTAGCCAGGGCACGTGCCTGGGTTGCAGGACAGTTCCCAGCAGGGGATGCATGAGAGGTAACCATACATTGATACTTCTCCCCTTCTTTCCTTCCCTTCCCCTCTAAAGATAAATAAATAAAATCTTAAAAAAAAAGTTTTCGCACTTCATGAATCAGTCTGGACAATTCTTTATCCCTGCTGATTTTCTGCGCCTCATGGTGATCCACTGCCTTAAGGGCACCATCAGTATATGACAGAGTAGTTTTGCAAGCCTAAATAAGAGTTTTAGTCACTTCTGAGAGGACGGATGAAGTCAAAATTATGACAAGTACTGTAAAAAGGGAAGGCCATAAGTAGAAGTGATATCAGTCAGGGTTGTCTAAGCAGCTGAGGCAACATGAGGGGAACCACAGAGTGGAAAGGCAGCAGCCTTGACTAGTCACGGCTAAGCACTGTGGGTGCTAGACGGAAAAGAGAATGAAACAGGTACGCAAGAGTTGATACTTCAAGGAAAATGTCCAACAATCCCACAAAACTGAAATCAGGAAGCAAGGTAGAACCAAGAGGAACAAATGAAGGATCCGATTTGGTAACTGTTTTACTGTGTAAAAGCAGAATTTTCATGATGAACTGCTAGAGGGTACAGCTATACTGATCCTGAAAACAAACCAGCTGAAGGCATTAAATCTGGGTAATAAAACTGTTCTTAGCCTGGGCCGGGTGAGTCAGTTGGTTGGAGTGTTGTCCTGAACACCGAAAGGTCGCAGGTTCGATCCTTGGTAGGGGCATGTATGGAAGGCAATTAATCAAAGTTTCTCTCTCACATCAATTTCTCTCTCTTTCTCAAACCGATAACATATCCTTGGGTTAGGACTTAAAAAAAAAAAACACTACAGACAAGACACGTATTTGATGTCCTCTTTACCAAACAGTCTGGGTTTTCTTTTAAAGATGAAGCATGAAGCATGAGCAGGCAAAACTTCCTGGCAGTAACCTCCTACCTTTCTCCTTCCACTTTGATGTCCTTGTACTCGCTGAGCGTCTCATTTGATATTAGTTAAAACGTTAAAACACATCAAAGTGGTTAATTTTGTAGCAATAGATTTGGTTAGCAGTTTTCTTCTGCAGGACAATGGTAAACGAAATGAATCTGTGGATGGCGTGAAAGAGCTAACCTGCCTCCCCCAAAACTTAATTACGGAAAGTGACTAGCTCAGCGGGTTCTTCTGCCTCCACCTCTCTGAAAGTCATCCTGGACAATCAACGGAGCCACAGACACATGCCTCCCCCTAGGCCGTGTGCCACATGTGCAGGGGTATATGCCCCCTGGAGCTGCGCAGATGGGGACCTGTCTCTAAAACTAAGTTTAACTTTCAGATTACACAAGAACACCATCAAGGATAACTTAATTATAATCAAACTAATCTCCGGTTAATTTTCAAGTGCCAAATAATTAAGTGCAGCATCTTTATAATACACCCTTTCATTTTTTTAAATATTCAAATTTCTATCTTTGCATAAACATACACAAATTATTCAAAATGAAGCTTTGGAGACTCTGGTTTAAAAGTAGGCCAAAACATCATTGTATATTCAAAAGGCAAGTCAATGCACAGGCTGACTCTCTGCGACTCACAAACACTTATATTTTGGTGTCATTTTCCCTAGAAGATGATGGTGGATATCTTTCTAGAGTCAAGGTACTTGGGGCCAACTTAGCTCCCTCTCTGACTCCTTAGTTTCCTAAGCTTATATTTTATGTCTTTATCCTTCTACCCCACCAAACTTCTTACTCTTGAAATGCTTTTCATTTTAAACCTACCACTGTTCAATGCTTTAACATTAAGTCTCCTCAAAGGATATTTTCATGCAACATGAATACTATTAATGGCTTTATTCTCTCATATACTTGGAGAATGGTTACCAGGCAACCAGAAGTACAAAGTCTTCTTCATTAGCCAAGTTAAATTCCTCAATATGTGACACAAACTTACGTATTTCTTCCACAACTTGCGGGTCACATTCTTTGTATTTCTCTAGTTCTGCCTTGAGCTGGTCCCTTTGTTCTCGAAGTGAAGAAAGCTGTTTTGCTAGCCTGTTTCGCTCTTCCTGCATTTATCAAAAAATAGTTTTATGTACAACTAAGTTAAATAAAATGCCATATATTATAAGTTTATATACTTTATAGACATTTTCATTTTATTCCTCATAACTGATGTGCATTAGGCTTCGACAATATTATAAATACACCTACATATATTTAAATAAAAGAACAAACTCAATTATCATTTTTCTCTGACATCTCAAGCATCCTATATGTATGAACACATATTGACTAACTAAATGAGAATAGGTAGAATGAAAGGCTCATAACAGACAAGAGATCACCAACCACACCCAAATTATATATGCTCCCCAAAGAAAAAATGAGAGCAGGAATGCTAATTAATGAAGACGGGAGAAGCAGAACGATAAACATCTGCGTGCACACAGTGACAGCTCCACACACGGCGGACTGGAGCCACCTCAGACTGCTGCGAGCGCAAAGGCCTTTGCCAAACTACTTCACCTCTTTGTGCTCCCACCAAAAGGGAGACAGTAATGATGGCTGCTTCCTTGAACTGTTGGCAGAACTGAATAAATACCAGAGATGCATTTGGAACAGTACCTGCCTGGCTCACATTAAGCAGAGTATTTATGTTAGCTATGTCTCCTTCATCATCATCAGCAGCAGCAGCATCACCATAAATAATATCTAGTAGACAGGAGCTACGTGTTTCTGGAAAATCCTGACTGGTGAGCACAGGATGGTCATTAGAATGCACCTTTCTCAGGAGCCTCTCTGAACTACTATACTCTTCCGACAGCTGCAGGCACCAGTGAGGCGTGCTGCTGGTTCTTTGCCTGTTGCAGTGGTGCCAGGAGACTGGGTAACACTCAGCAGACTGGCTGACAACTTGTGGGCATGGGTAGGTCATCATTGGTTGAAGGGGCTTCCATAAGTTATTGCCAATGTTAAAGAAAAAAGGATCAAGTAAAGAAGTGGTCATCGATACTGTCAACTGAAGAACAAATAACAGCTTCAGGTTATGCCCAGAACTTCCCTTCCCTTGAATATTCTTCAGAAATCACCATTCTGCGGTTCCCGGCTGCGATGATGCTGACTATTCACATGACAGGAGGTGTGTAAAATAACTTGGAAAGGCATAAAGTCACTGTAAACCCGAGAGGTATTCTTTTCTACCATCTGACAAGTTTTTGAGTCTCTTTCACAATCAAGTGGTACAAACAGAAGTCTAGATAGAATGTGTAATGGTTTGTATTGATCTTCAATATTTTCTCAAGTCACAAATCCATACCTGAGATGATGATGAAATGAGAAAATAATTTTTCAAAAACCTTAACACAATACTTTAGAGAACATTGCACTTTAAAAAATAAGAGTAAGTCAATATTCATTTAAATAATTGAGAAATATTAAAGGTCACAAGGATATTATATTGATAGTTTTCAATTTGTTCTGGGCTAAAACTTAAAAAACAAGACTCTTAAAAACCTACATAAACATTTATATAGGGCTTACCTTATGCCAGGTTCTCTTCTAAGTGCTTTGCCAATATTAATTTAATCCACACAATCACCTAACGAGGTAGATTTTATTACTCCCCATTTTACAACTGAGAAAATCAAGGGCAGAGAGTTCAGGAGACTCTCAAACCCAGGCAGTCCGGCTCCAGAGTTTATGCTTCTGAGCTACGCTGCCATATACAACACCATAAAGTAACAATGAATCCAGATTCACAATTAGTGAGTCCTCCCAGGGCAAATGTTCACGTCCTTCGCCGCGACTTGCTTCTCTGCTGGCAGAGACGGCATGCCCCTCACAGGACCCTGGGTGTCCTTACTCTCCTGTTTAGAACTGACGATTAAAGAGTCTACGGACACAAACTCACCGTTTCATGGCGGCCAACTTTAGCTTTCTCAATGCTTTTCTGTAGGTTTGCGTGCTTTTGGTTTCCCTCATTTAACTAGAGAAGTAAAAACAAATAAAATGGTTTGTTAGGGTAAACCTGCTAAACGTGAAGCTTATGTCAAAAAGACAAAGTGAGATTTGTCTTCAGCCCAAGACAAAATAACAAAAAGGTCAAAGACTCCACTGAGAAATACTCTAATTCAAAAAAAAACTAAGTACCACGAATCATTAGGACAAACTGAAAAATAAGTTTAAAAATATTTCTTCCTGTCCTATGCAGAAAATGAATAACATGCTTTAATCTTTTCTAGTTTTCATTTATCAGGTTCCCCACTCCCCTTTCAAATAACTTGAGGCATATTATTTAAAAATTGAATTTGAGCCCTGGCTGGTGTAGGTCAGTGGATTGAGCACAGGCTGCAAACCAAAGGGTCGCTGGTCTGATTCCCAGTCAGGGCACATGCCAGGGTTATGGGCCAGGTCTCCAGTAGGGGGTGCACTAAAGGCAGCCACACATTGACATTTCTTTCTTTCTCCTTCCCTTGCTCTCACTCTAAAAATAAATAAATAAAATCTTTAAAAAAATAAAAATTGAATTTGAAAATTTGAAACCTGTTCTATATAAATCCTCTTCAAATTTCATTTTGCTGTCTTTTTTGTTGTTTTTGACATTATTACAGATGTCTCCTACTCGCCCCCCTTGGCCCACACCCAGCCCTACTTAAACTATTTCTTGTACTTGCATGTGACCCATTTTACTAACAAAGACAAAAATTAATGCATCACTTATTATTCTTGAATAAGTTACCTCATGAGGAATTGATACTTTATATTCTAAGTCCTCAGAGAGTAAAAAAATCTATTAGCCTGTGGCCAATTTAATGTAATTTTATGTACCTTAAAAGTGATTGGTTTAAGTGTTGTACTAAGCTTAGAAAGTAGTAAATTATATATGAAAATGGATTAAATAGTGTAGCAGCATAAAGACCATAGATACAGGATATTCATTAGCTGTGGCTGGGCCCATGCACAAAAGGACTAATTCATTTCAGAACATCGCTTCCCCTTCTCAATTTTTTAAATCTCACTTGAGCCCATAAATAAAGAATCACAAGAAATTCCCAATACTAAATTCTGCACATCTTTTGCTATAAACTAGACAGAAATTACAGACTTATTTGATTGGGTAATGGTCTTCCTAAAATATGTTCCAATCCTCCCTCATTCTTGAGTCAAAATCATTTAGAAAATAAGGATTGAATGAGTGATTTCATTTGGCTGATTATAAGAAGCTGACCTTTCACAATACGACCCAGTTATACGGAGAGGGTGGACAATACTTAGATACACGTTTTGCTTAAAAATCATGAATAGTATCCTCAAAAAGCTGGTAGCTTCACCCTCAGAAATCTTCCACTTTCAATACGCACAAAGGGAACACTGTCAGCTTTCTCTAACGGCCTTCTCGTCACTGACTCTAGCCCACATCGTGAACACGATCCCCCTCTGCGGCCAGGAAGACACTGCCACCCAACCAGTCACAACTCTTCTTGAGAGTAATTATCTTCCTAAGTTAAAAAAATTAAAATCTGCTGTAGATTTAAGATCCAGAAAAGCTCTAAAGCCCTAAATTTAGCAAGAACTTCTAGTTCTTTAAAAAAAAAAAAGGTGTTTCCATTTATAAAATAACACCATGTTTAAAAAGTTAACATTCCATTCTGAAGGAGCCACTTGAAATAATTAATAAATGCATGTACTATTTAAGTTCAGGAAAAGAGAATTTTCCAATAAAAAAAATGTATACCTACATGCACATATATACCATAACATTTTTCCATTAAAAATTTTTTTTAAGATTTTATTTATTTTTAGAGAAAGGCTAAGGAAGGGAGAAAGAAAAAGAGAGAAATATCAATGCATGAGAGACACAAAGATCTGTTGTCTCTTGCAAGCCCCTAACTGGGGTCCTGGCCTGCAACCAGGCATGTGCCCTGACTGGGAATTGAACTGGCGACCTTTCGGTTCACAGGCCAGCACTCAATCCACTGAGCCACACCAGCCACATCTAAAAATGTTTTAAAAATAACCAGATAGGTAGATGTTATAAACATTTAGAAATAAGCTAACACCTATATAAAAATGTTAATAATTAACAAATACATATATTATACTAATGAAGTGTCTTCCAGGTATTGTATGTCTGCTTGTAATTATTTACAACTTAAAAGCATTTGAACAGAACTAATTAAAAAATTCCTTCACTCTGAAAAAAACCTTATGTATCTGAAATATGTTTTCATGATTTGTCAGTTTTAGTGTCTGGGCAATGAAGGGAGACACAATCTGGAGGACATAAACAAATGAGACGCTTCTGCTAATTATCCTAAGTACGGAAACACTTTGGTTCAGCTCAACAGTGAAAGGTTCTTGGCTCTGTTCAGTTTTTAAAAGCTCAGCCACTGGAAACAATGAAAGCAACTCCTGTGCGGCAGCCTTTGCTATCGGTGTTCCATCTACACATCTCTCCGAAGCTGTCCTGCCATAGCTCCTAATGCATATCTTGGAATCAAACCAAACCCCAGCCTCAAGTGATAGGAGCTGCACAGATATTATCTAAACCAGGAGTTCTCAACGTTAGCATGTACCACACTCATCGAAAGGGCTTGTTAAAACACGGGTCTGTGGGCTCCACCTCCCAGTTTCTGAACAGGAGGCCTGGGATGCAGCCTAATAGCTTGTGTTTCTAATGGGCTCCCAGGTGGGGGCGATTCTGATGCTTCTGGGTGGGGGCACCTCACTTGAGAACTGATCTAAACAACATCTATTCTTGCGGCTACAAGCTCAAGAAAAACACACAAGATACTAATATATGGGAGAATATTATCTAATTTATCAGCAAAAATCAATTAATTACTGCTAAATACTGTAGCCTGAACTTAGACAAAATATTGTTTCCATCACAGGATGAAATAGGAAAGTCCACACTTACATACTCTATATTCAAAGAAGGTATTCAGCATAGGATTCCTTTAAAGAGCAAACTCTCCTCACATATTTCTACAACATGAAGCAGAACCAACTATATACTGTAATGAATCCATTTCCAACTTTCACTAAAGCAAGTAATAATTTTTAAAAATCCAGTAACTCAGAACAAAACAACAGCAGCAGCAACAACAAAAACTACTCATAATTAGTAAGAAAAGGATTTCATCTTTAGATGTAAGGATCTGACACAATGCGTCTCTTTAATGCGTTCCAGGCCACCTATACAGACAGCCGGGGTTGAGAAACACAATACCAATGTTTTCTAAAGGGCTAATTCGCTGCCTGGAGGAACTGCCTATTCATAAGAGGAACAGAAAGACTGATTCAAGCTGGCTGCTTTGGAATTTTTATTTGCTCCTTTTTAGAAATTAAAAAAAAATTCCAAAGCAAAGAAAAGGAAGATGGACATTTTCATAGGTGGGAAAGAATGTCAAGAAGCAGAAAAGGGGGAAAAGAGGAAATAGCAAGAGAATCTGGATCAGTCTCAGCTTTAGCAAAATCCATGTACAGTGTCATGACAAAAATGGGTTCTATGTCTTTTATTTTTCCTTAAAAATAAAGTCAGTATCATTCACTCTAAAATTTTATATACTTAAAAAGTCTTGTAAAGAGTATTTAAAACAGCCCTGGCCAGTGTGGCTCAGTTGGTTGAAGCATTGTCCCAAACACCAAAAGGTTGGGGGTTCAATTCCTGGTCAGGGCACATACATAGGTTTTGGGTTCGATCCTAGGTTGGGGTGTGTATGGGAGGCCACCAATCCACGTTCCTCTCTCACATCCATGTGTCTCTCTTTCTCTCCCCGTTTCTCTCTCTCTAAAATCAGTAAACATTTTTAAAAATTAAGAAAAGTATCTAAAGCATTAAAACTTATCTTTTAAGACAATATTTAATTTAGGGGTCAATTTAAGAAAACAATAAACACTATAAAGATGTATTTATATATAAAGATGGGAGCCATGTAATTATCTTAACAATAGAGAAAGTTCAATCAGTATTTCATGGTATGGAGGTGTCACAATTATATAGCCAAAGAAAATGTTTTCAAAGAATTTTTAAGAACACTGTAAAATACTCAGAGAAAAGAGGTTTTTAAAAGTGGCGACAAAACTGTTGATACATTTGAGAACCTATCTCTGACAAAAGAAATGCACTGACTCCTTGCATTACTCTTAATCAAGATCTACAATTGTTCTAAGTTGTCCATTGGAGCCTTGATTCAGAAATTAGAATGTCTAACACACAAGTTAACACTTAAATCTTGATTTAAAAGTACGACTTCTCCCCTTTCCCGCAACAACGGGCTGCCAAGCTCTTTTGCTGGAGAGGACACATTGTCCTTTGCTTTCCTGGTCTAGAGTTTCTGCTCGCCCTCCAGCCCCCTGACTGCTCTTTCTCCTTCCTGGCCCTCACCCCACCCCCACCTGGTTGGAGAAGGGAGAAAAAACAGGTGAAGGGGAGAGCACATATCGTACTGCTGTGAAGGTGCCTCAGTGCTCTCTGGGCTTGACAGATGTGTAAGCTGAATCCTTGCGTGGCCAAGCTCCTGGGTTCTTGGTAGGCTTTCCTGCCGGGTCCCCCTGCCTGTAATCCCCACGATACAGAAGACATGTTCTCTTCCTCTGGGGGCTACACAACACGCCACCACTCACCGCCCCACACCCTTCGAGCCTGGTTTTTCAGAGGTTCGGTCCACATCAACTCTCAGTTAGGTTTCAATGTCCTCGGGGACAGAATCTAACATAGCTCCAGGGGGGCTCTCATTCTCTGTTGAGTGGGGCTCACACGTGGTGCACGGGACACCCACATACCCAACAAACTCCAGTACTGCTGTCCAGCTCCTTACTTTCATAGATTATAATAATCGACGACAATCTAACAGCAGATTTACATAGATGTTAAAACTATCCTTACATAAGGTATTATTTATTTTCCTACTATCTTTCAAGAGCTATGGGAAATAATATGGTCGTGTTTTATTCCTAAAATTTCCAAAACCTTCTTAGGAGAATTAAGACTGTCCACTATTGAAATTTCTAATGAAAATGCTGCTTGAGTGGAATTTTAAATGTTTTGATCTAATAAGTTATTCGATTTCTTTAAGTAATTTAGTTTCATTAGAAGCCACCAATCTAAACTAAAACAAATTACCTGCTATAAAAAGCATTAAAGTGCTTAATCTCAAATTTAATTTAAATAGGCCAGATTATAAGAAACTCTACATTAAATTTATAAAGCCAAAGAGAAAGTCATAAAGAGACAATAGTGCTGAGAAGCAGTGATTAGACTACCTGCCCATAAAGGCCCTTCATTAAAAAAATCTTTTTAAGAGAAAGTACAGAGCAAGAGCAGAGCGGACTGTCTGGACACCTTTGACAAGCCGATACGGAGCCACTGTCAGCCATGACATTATGGCAAGTGGCAATACGTCCAAGCCTGAGGTGACGGGGTGTAACAGGAAGGGCCTTAAGTGGGGCCCAGAACGCCCAAACCACAAGTCTGGACACTTGGAAAAGGACTCCAGTGGACCCTGATATGAGGGGGCCTGCAGCCCCTTGTGGACTATAAGAACGCAGAGCTTCGACCACCCAGCGCTCGGGTTTGGCCATGCTACAGGTCTCGCTCCACTGGACCCATGTCCCCCCTGCAGCCACCTCTGCCCCTGGGGACCCGCCCACGAGCCCACGACTGGCACCTCACGGAGGCTGCTTGCTCTGCTTGTTTCTGTCGCACAAGCGCCCCTTCTCTGTGAAACCCAAAGGTGAGTCTACTGGCTTGTTAGGGAGGTGTCCCCTGACAGGCCTGGCATTGTGGAAAGACACAAACAGGCAGGGATGTTTCCTTGCTCACGACAGAGAATAATGCTCTTTCGTCTTTTTCTATTTCTGCCTCATAAAGCTGAAAGGTTCAAGAAAACTTGGATTTCAGAGGATTACAAAAGCAAACTAATGTCTTCTCTTTCATAGCCTAAATAGCTTTAGCAGAGTAAAGAGAGCAACCTAACACGTTTGGATGGTAAACTAATTCAAGAGTGGAAAGCAGCCAAACAAGCTAAGATTTGAAATACTTTCTTTAAAAAAAAATTATTTACTTACTTTTTAGAGAGAAAAAAAAGGAGGGAGAGAGGGAGAGAAACACCAGTGTGCGAGAGATACATCGACTGATTGCTTTTCACATGCCCCCAATTGGGGACCTGGCCCACAACCCAGGCACGTGCCCTGACGTGGAATCGAACCAGTGACCTTTTGGTTCACAGGTCGGCACTCAATCCACTGAGCCACACCAGCGAGGGTGATTTGAGGTACTTTTAAGTGTTAAAAATTATTGAAAAGGCGAAATGCATATAGATTATAAAAAGAAAATAATTAACAAAATTTGAAATTGAGGTTGTTTTCCATCGAATCAAAAGCTATTTTTCAAAAAAGATTTATAGTGTAGGAAACTTGTGGCTATAAATAAATATAAATACTAGGGAACCTGAACAAAACCCTGTATTTGAATCTGATGAAATGCAGGCCTGGAAGTCTGAAGAATGACCTTTGGTCAAGTAAAAAGCATATTTAAACAAAAAAAGCACCCAACTAACTGCCATTTCTGTAAAACTTCTAAATACATAAGGCAGCCAGAGAGATTAGAAATATTGAAATATGAAACTGTATAAAATATTGATATGCTTTTTTAAGGAAAAAACAGGCCAAACAAACTAAAATGAGGGCCATTCTCTGAGACTAAGGATACATATGACTTTGAGACTGCCACCACCTGGTGGCAAGACATCAAAATTGCAGGTCCAGTGCTTTGTGGAGTAAATCTTTTTCTGGGATGGTTGATTTTGGGAGAAAACAGTTGTGACTGAAGAATGGCTGTCATAAACCTGTAACTCAAATGAAAAAGTACTGAAGAGTGTTTTGGGTGTGATGACAATTCTGTAGTTCTGCAGTCTGTTTTTTAAACTCATCCAGCAAGGTGCTCCAAGAGCAAAGGAGAATAATTCCTAGGAGAAGGTTTAGACGCTTGGCCCAAAGCTATCTACTACAAAAGCAAAACAAATAAATATCAAAAGTGAATCTCTTAAGTCCTTTCATAAAAATTCATGCATTTCACAGCTGTAATATTATAATTTTGTATTACTTTTTATTATTTACTAATAAAAATACTCAGTTTATATATTTCCTCTACTACCCACCCCCAATTTCTGAGCCACTTGATCTCAACAGACATATATCTAACTCTTGACTGTCCAAGATGATGGAGAGAAGTAATAAAAACATTCGCTTTAAAATACATGACTTTTAAATTCATATCAACGAAATTTTGCAGACCCTGGTAGTCGCCTCTCTAAATCCTTTACCCACAAAACTCCAACTCTGTTCAGACTGGAATGGCATCGTGCCCAGAGAGAACAGCCCCTCCTGGTCTCATGGGGGAACTGGAATGGCTTACCCTTCCACCGCGAGCATGCGCCTCAGACCTGGCAGATGAGACACAAAGGGTAGCCTACTTGGGAAAGGGGCCTTCTGAGATTTTCCTCCCAGATAAAAGAGAGAGATGGACAAGAAAGTCCATCTTTCTTCTCACTTTAGACATTGTCAAGGGAAGACAGAGCAGGCGTCCTTGCTACCTGCACCCAAAACCAGAAAGCCAAAAATGTCAGAGGAGCCAGTCCAGACCTGACACCAATGTGTGGCAAGATTAACCAATCCTCAAAGAGCCCACCCCTCCAAAGTTCTTAGGTAAGGTTAAAAAAAAAAAAAAGCCCTATTATTTAAGTCAATATGGATATACTTTCCATTATTTGTGGCTGAAAATATCCTGATTCATACATATAAAATGAAAGACTATATATATCAACAGTAATTAGTTTTAAATGATAGGATTGCAAGCAATTTACCTTTTTTCCTTTATTCCTTTTCTACAGTGAATACATTTTACATTTATCAGGGAAACATGCCAATGTAAATATTTAAAAATAGTACAATACATAGTTTTCGTGGCTTGAGAATTCCCACTTGCTAATATCATGTTAGATATACAAATCTAAAGCATGCTAAACAGATAGAGAACAGATGGAAAATCCCTAAAGCAGACACTATAGGTACACACTGATGGAAAGCTGACCACCACACTTAAGTGCCTCAGAATGACGGAGGTGTTAAGGGAAAGGGATCATGGGTTGGGCTCTTTGAGAGACTCCACACAGGAATATTTAATCAATATAGCTTTGAACATGTTGGGATGTGGTTTGCCAACCGGCAAGACTACTGCAGGCAGCAACACAGAATGGACATCAGCTCTAAGGCAGGAAACAGTCTTATCTGCCGAAACACACCCGTGAAGTTGGGCAGCATTTCCCAGAGTGTGTTCCGTGCAGCCTTAGTCTCTCAGCTCACGCAAGTGGGTCAAGTAAGATGTACAATACATGGTCTAGATGACACCAATTAGGACCTGTGAAAGTTCATGTGAAATAACTAGTGCTAACATACTTAGTTGATATAAATCTAGGCAAATAACACTGCAGTATCCCTAACTCTAAAGAAGGGTTAGTGTATTCTTTCCGTGCGAATCTCATTTTTGAAGAACTACCATTTAGAAGAACGACCATTCATAAGATTTAACTAGCCTATGCAGCCCCATTTTAGGGTAATATATGTTTTCTGTTAACATTACTGAGATAGGGAAAAGGAACTCGAATCCAGGCAACCTCCCTTGTCATACCACGGATCCCCAGGCTGAGCCCCAGCATTCTGTCCTCAGTCCCTGTCCCTTCTTGCTCTGCACATTCTTCCTGGGAAGTCTCATCTACTCCCACAGCTTCCACTGCCACTTCCGTACCTTTGGTTTCCCAGTTTTTATCTCCTGCCTATACCTGTGCACTGAGATCCACCTCCATCCATTCAGCTCCCTACTAAACTAGAAAAATGTAGAGAGACAGGCAACTCATATTCAGTATGTTTGAAATTCAGTTCTTCGCCCAAACCTGCTCCTTTGTGTCTTCTAGACTCTGAAACTGCTATGCACTTAGTCACCCAAACCACGTGGTAGTTACATATTTTTTCCTCCACATCAAGTTGGTTTCGAACCTCTGTTGATGCTATATACTGATACCTCTGAAGTCTCTCCCTTTCTTCCATCCCCACTGCCACAATCTTACCTTAGACATCGCTGGTCCAAATTCTGAACCAGCATCTTCACTGATCAGCCGGTCTCCAGTCCTCACTTTCTCCCATCTGCTACAGTAGTCATCTTTAATGCCTGCCCACTGGATGGTTTCCCAGTCCTGAATAATGAAGTCCAGCTTCCTCAGCCTGGCTTTAAGGCTGTCTGTAATCCTGCTCCTGCCACTGGCCAGTCTAATGACCTGCTGTTACCCCTGCTGTAACCCCGCACACTAGTCACACCAAATTGTTCACAGCTTTCCGAACGCCATTCATTTCATATCTTTGTGTTTTAACATGCTGTCCTGGGTGGATCTTTTTGCTCCTCTAACAAACTCCAACCTGTCCACTAACCAGTGATTTTATGTATCTCCACCTCAAAAACCTTTTCTCCTGGGAAATTTGTTATCACCTCCTCCTCAGCAGAGCTTAGTACTTCTTTGTGCTTTATTTCTTTTGTAGAATGCCTTATTTCCACGGCAGACATCCTTCAAGGGCAGGTATATCTTGATCATGTTCATCTCCGGCACAGAATGCAGCTACGGAGACACGCAGAGACCTAGTAAACGCTGATGGGTGAATGCGTAAATCAGGTCAGCACTGCCCAGGTTCTGCCCCAGCCACTGCGTACTTGGTCTAGGAGGATACCTCCGGGCCAGCTTTTCTCTTCCTTCCAATCCACAGCATACTATGGTAAAGACGATTTTCATTAACTAGTAATGATTACAGTAATCTCAATTTTTTAATCCAGCCTTTTTATATAAATAATTAAGCATGAATTTTAATTATTGTCATAATCTATGCTACCTGAACCCGACTTTCAGAGAATACAGACAGACAGACAGCATGTGTTCTCCATCCACACAGACAGGCAACAAAGGGGAAATCTGTGTTTACATAAAAATTCATCTGCTTATTTTAAAATCTGAACTTTATAGACCCAACATGTACATTACTACTGACTGCAGATTCTACCTCCTCAGCTTCCCCCCTGTCTGTCCATTATCCCCAACCCCAGGTCCAGGGTCTTAGTTTAAGACTTCATCATCTCCGAGCTGGACGACTTCACAGTGCACACTCCTCCACACCATCTTTCTAAAATAAGGCTCTCACGCTCTCGCTCCCCTACTAACAGTCTCCAGCTCAGATACAGGGGCCCTTCCTTACCAGCTCTGCCTGCCAGTGTAGTCACAGTTCACTGGTCCCGCACGCACAATGAGTGGCACGGAAACAACTCAGGGCTCCCTCACACGCCATGCGGTTCCACTCACGCTACGATGCAGATCTTTACCCATGATAACAAAAGCTGAAGCACTTATCACGTATTAGTCATTGTCGTAAGCAGTTGCATAAAACATTTGATTATCATAACTACCTTAGGAAGTAAAAAATTAGCAACAGTTGACAGATAAGAAAACAGAAGTATAAGAGGCTACTAGTAAATGGACGAAGTTGGATTTGAGTTTGGAGTCTGGGTCGGGAGTCCACTCTTAAACCACTACACGATACTGCCTTACCATCCTGGCCTCGGGACCCAGAACACCCTGCGCCCTAACTACCTTATCATCTCCCATACGTGTTTCCAGAACCAACCTGAATGTCTCCTTGCTTAACTGTTAAGCCTTTCCTCAGCAGGACTGCCCCACCTTGTACCACTCTCCTGCACACATTGCACCGCACTGCAATGATTTGTTGACATGCGTGTCTCACAAGACTGTGAGGTCCTGGAGGACAGGAACTACTAATTTAATTTTATGTCCCTCTCATCAGTCACAATGCCTACCAGGACAGGCATTCACTAAAAAATTACTGACCTCAAAGAATTTCAGTAGAGGTAATGCCTATTTTTCTTCAAAAGCATTTCACGTTGTCCATCCACACAGTCCAACAGCAAACCTATTCTTTATTCATTTAATTTTAGCAATAAAAAATTCTCTATACTCATTTCTAAACACTGGTAAAAATTTTTTAAAATTATCCTAAGAATCTATTAGTGTCTTCCAAAACCAATACACTATATCTGAAATCCAGCTTAGTGTCAATATCAAAATGTAAACCCACTCCTAGAAAATCTGCCCCTTCACTACCTTCCACTGGTAATAAATGGGTTTGAAACCAGAACTTGGATGAACAACTACAGATGATCTTAGCAGAGCAGGAAAACAAAAGAAAGAGTATGATTTCTATCATTTTGACCCTTAAAATTAAAAAAAACAGTTAAAAACTGCTCACACTAGTTTGCAGCACTAATGAAATTCTCTGAATCAGTGCATGGTTATTAGTAGATGGTTATCATCGCCTTGTTTCCTTTCATTCCCATTCACTTCTCACATATCTGCCAGATGCCAAGGACTGTGCTAGGTACTGAGGACACACACAGACTCAGAGATGGGGCTGGACAAACTAACAAGTAGCAGGGTATGGCAGACCGGAGTTGGTTCGGGGTGCTACCGCAGCAGAGAAAAGGAGTATGCCGGTCAGAATGGAGTGTGGAAGGAAGGACAGAGACAAGAACGCAAAAGCAAAAGCAAAAGCATACTGAAATGCTGTTCCTTTGGGGGAAAGTCTAGTCCTTTTGCGAAAGGCTTAAGAAAAGGGCATTTCTAATCAGCAGTGGTCAGTTATTTCCCATTCTGCCAGTAACCTCAACAGCATGTCAAACACCATCGCAGTGACACTGCTCTGAGTCATTCCCTTGAAGTTAAGACTGTTCCTTCATTGTGAAAAGCTATTTGAAAGGGGCAAAGAAATGGAGAAAATCAGAGGATGATGGGAAGAGTTATTTATCCTAACACATCCTGTCTTGTTTATCCATATGAAAAATGTTCAGGAAAACCACACACACACACAAAGTAACGAAAAATTATTATCACACTGAAATACATAATCGGCAAGTTTCAGCCAAGACTCTTAAATAGTTCTCAAGAAGAAAAAAATCATTTCTTGACCTTTCACAAGTTCCATGCATTCTTCAGGACAGCGAGCAATGCCATCTCACTTGGCAGTTCCACATTAGAATTAAATTTTAAGCCACACAAAAATTCACAGCAAAATCACAACAATGGCATGAGAAAAGGATCTGGTAGTTTATACTTTCTGTTGAGCTGAATGGCTATTTCTACAATCACCCAAATATTGTAACATATTTACATATATGTCAGAAGAGCTAGCAGATTTAAACATATGCTACCATTTTGATCATCTCAACATAAACCTTTTCTTGCCCATTAAAGTTACTAGTTTTTGTAAATGGGCTTCAGGAACACATCTGTGTAACAGCTATTTAGAGAATCTAACTTAACTTTTTTCTACCCAACCCAAATATTTATTTCAGCTTCGCAGAAATAAAATACATCATATATTTTCAGCAATATTAGTAATGCTATACTACTTACAGAGAAGGAGAAATTTTTTGTGCTTAATATTATAATGTAACAGCACTATTTTCTAAGCTTATAATTAGATCAGGAAAACAAACATAAAAATAATCTGGCAAGAGAATTTTCAACTTTCTCTCCTTGGTGTATATGATAGAAATCAAACCAACCATTAAAACATGCCAAAATAGGCAATCTAATTTCTAATCTTATTTTCCCATTACTATACAACAAAAAAATTGCACATTCTTTGCACGCTGGTCACCAACAATTCACTGAATGCAATTTGCTTTAAAATTTTGTTTATTGTCTCGAGCAAGGACTATGGAGTCGGATGCCTGGATTTGCATCCTGCTTCACCCTCTACTAATGCTGTCACCTTGTGCAAGTTATTTAACCTCTTGATGCCTCAGTCTTCTCACATGTACAATGGAGTTAATAGCTACCTCATGCAGTTGTAAGAATCAAATGACATAAAACATGTAAAAGCTCTGCTATGATCTGAATGTTTGTGTCTTCCTCAAATTCATATATTGAAGGTAATTCATATATTTAGTAACCCCTAAAGGTAATGGTATTAGTAGGAGGGGCCTTTGGGAGCTGCTTAAGTCTGAGGGTGAAATCCTTGTGAATATGATTAGTGCCCTTATAAAAGAGTATCCACAGAGATGCTGAGCCCTTCCCACCACATGAAGTTTGTAAACTGAGAAATCAGTGACCTGTAGAGTACTCCTACCTGACTAGCCTCCAAAACTGTGAGAAATAACTTCCTGCTATTAATAAGCTGCCCGGCCTGTGGTATTTTGTTACAGCAGTCCGAAATAACAAAGATAAGCTCTTAGAACGGTACCCAGCTACGTGCTCAATGCATTCTGGCTGTCACTATAAGCATCAGTGGCTTCCTCGGCACCCCCCGCAATTTCTCCCACCCACCTAAATCTATTACAATTTCTGCTCAAAGTAATTGCTTCTAAGAAGTTTCCTTAACTAGAGGGATTTAGAAAAATCTTACCATCCCCTAAACTCGTGTAACAATTAGGACCTGTAGCAACAACAGTCTTTGGTATTGATCTCATATAATTAAATTTTACACAATTAATTAACTTATCATAAAAAATTAACTATGTCTTTTTATAAAAAGTTAACTACATAAGCAATTTACCTTGCATTACCAAGTAAAGTGTAAATCATTTCAACATGAAATACATATTCCATTATTTTATATTGCCCAAAGAACTCAGCACAGTACATGCAGAAAACAGCTACATGGTAAATATCTGTAGACATATGAATAGTTAATCCTCCCCACGCACAGCTAATGGCTTGTTTGCTAGCTTAGAAAATGTTAAAGAGAAACCTAAATTATAATCATGAGGCTTTTTTAGACTGTCTTTAATAATGGTCAATACGCACAACCGAAGGGGAAGGGAGGGAAAAAATGTTTCTTGATTTAATTTTCAGATCTACTACAAAAACGTCTATTCTCAAGAGAGCAATACATTCCTGCACATAATTGAAATCACTGACAGAACCAAAGAAGAAGAGATTGATGGGGGAAAGAAATTAAGAGTTCCCCCTCTCTCTAATCTGGAAGTAATTAACAAGAAACTCAAAGGAAATTTACATTTTACTTTGGCAATGCGTTGAATAAATGGATCCTTCAGTGCAACCTTGAATTTGGAATCTGGTTCAATTCAACATTAACTGAGTGCCTTCCATCTTTATATAAATCCCACCATCTCTTGCAGCATTTTTAATCTCTACAACTCATTCCGGCAGTGAGCCACGCAACACTTTCAACTCCTTCATGTATATGTATATTAGCTGCAGCACAGGTTACAAGCTCTTTCTTACCAAGCATGGATTTTGAATTCTACTTTTTCTCATATCTGGTAAAATGTTTTGTACATAGCAGACCCTCAAATACCTGTTCCAACTGAACACATTAACTTACGGCACACACTCCTGGATGCCTACTAATGTGACTGAATCTGTGGCCACCATATGCTAAGTGCCTACTTCCACCAGGCACTTTACACATGTCACTTAAAGCTGCACCACAGGCCTTTGAAATTAGTATAATCTCTCTTTTACAAATTGCAAAACTGAGACTTTAAAGAGCTTAAGAAATTTTTCCAAGATCCTACAATTAGTAAGAAGTGAAACCCGACTTAAATCCATGCCTGATTTCTAACTATCTTTCCATTAAGCCATATCACTTCTCTAAAATAATAAGCAATCTTTAGAGCCATGATTGAGGGAGCATGGTATGCCATCAACGTTGACTTCTCGAAGTTTGGGGAAAGAACAGAGTAGGTTTAGATCAGTGAAATGACATTGCGTGTTTGTTTGTTTGTTTGTTAACAAATGCCAGCAGCTATCAGCCATTTACAAATGACATATCAGAATCTCACTCATCTACTTCTGGAGTGCTTAAAACAGAAGATATTAAACATACTGCCCATGCGTTAGCCCCTGACTTGACCTCTGCTTTCTGAACAGGTGTGTGAGGTTAAGCTGTGACATCCAGTTTGCAAACAAGGGTGGGGAGAGAGGGATGTGTCACAAAACACATTGGACGCCAACTCTCAGACCAGTAGGGAGGAGTATATTGACAGTAACTAATTAGAACATCCGATTCCTCAATCATTCAGTATAAATAAACATGACATTATGCTTACTTTTTAAAAGTACATTCACTATACTAGCATACTAGCAAGAATCTCTTGCTTATTTCTATTAATGTTTGCCAAGCTCCTCTGCTTGCTTAGTAGAGACCATGCTAAATCAGAGGCGAGGAAATGAAAAATGTGCCTTTTTTCTCAAAGTCACAGTTTCTCAGTCTTGTGAAATCAACCAAGAAATGTTTAATGAGCACCTGTTACGCCTAATTTCAGGCACAAATAATTGCCAGAAGAAAGTAAGTTATCACACCAGAAACACCAACCATAAAGAAACAAATTGATAAAATAGACTTCACCAAAATTAAATACTTTTGCTCTTCAAAACAGTTAAGAAAACAAAAAGATGAACTACAGACTGGGAGAAAAACATTTGGAAGGCATTTATCTGAGACAGAATTTATATCAATTAAGTACAGAGAACTGTCTAAACTCAGTATTAAAAACAACTCAATTTTTAAAAAGACAGAAAGATCTGTGCAGACACTTCATCAGTGAAGATATATGGATGACAAATGAACACATGCAAGGATGCTCAACATTATTAGTCAACAGGGAAATGGAAATTAAAACCAAGAGATATCACGATACACTTTTTAGAATGGGTATCATACCAAGTATGAATCAGGATGTGGAGGGACTAGAACTCTCACACATTGCTAGTGGGAATATAAAATCACATTAACACTATGGAAAACAGTTTGACAATCTCTTAAAAAGTTAAACATACGCCTACCATATGATCCAACTATTTCATTCCAGGGTTATTTTCCAACTATAAAGGAAAACAAACATTCATACAAAGACTTGTATATGAATATTCAGAGCAGCTTTATTTCTAATAACCCAAAACTAAAACAAACAAAAAGTCCAAATGTCCATCAGCAGGTGAACAAACTATTGTACATACATGCAACGGGGTACCTCTCAACAATAAAAATGAACGATTAATACATAAGCAACATAGATACATCTTAAAATAATTATGCTGAGTAAAAGAAGCCAGGAAAAAGAGTACAGACTGTATGATTCCATTTATAGAAAATTCTAGGAAGATAAACTAATGCGTAGTGACAGGAAGCAAATCAGTAGTTGCCTGGGGATGGGAGCAGGGGAACAGTGCAGGGAAGGGCAGGAGGGAAAATCTGAAAAAGGAAATAAAAAAACTTTCTGGGGTGATGGGTAAGTCATTATCTTGACTGGGGTGATAGTTTCATGAATATATACATATGTCAAAACTCATCAGTTTATAAACTTTAAATACGAGCAGATTTTGTTTGTCAATGATTCTTCAATAAAGTTATTTTAAAAACTAACTGGCAAGAGAACACATATACATTTGAAAAGTTAAAAGAAGAGAAAATCTGTGGCATGTATCCTTAAGCTAAGGGAGTTCAAGGTTTCTGAGGAGAGATGTTTGGAAATGTCTAAGTAGAAATGAAGCACAAGGGGATTTACAAAGAGCAAAGAAGCCAGAACAAAAAACTCATGAGGACAGGCAAACACAGTAAGGCCTAAAAGTACATTGCCCTGCATAAAGTTTTTAATTGCATAACCATTTAAAAAAATTGCTAAGTGATAGATACGCATGTCATTTCCTCATAGGAAAAAAATGCAGTACCATATTTAAGAGCTAAAACATGGCAAAAGATCTGAACAGATAGGTCTCTAAGAAAGATACACAAATGGTCAGTAAACACATGAAAAGATGTTCAACATCCTTAGTCATCAGGGAAGTGGAAATCAAAACAACAAGACACCACTTCACACCCACCAGTCAAAAAGTCAGGTAATGACAAGTTCTGGTGCGAAAGTGCCGAAAGCTGCATACGCTGCTGAGAGGAATGCAGAAGAGCGCGGCTGCTTTAGGAGGCAGTCTGGAAGTCCTTCAAACAATGAAACTCATTATCATGTGGCTCAGCAATTCCCAAGATGAATGAAAGCATATGTCTACACAAAGACTAACACAAAACAGGATAATGGGGGAAACTGTATCTTTGGTAGGGAGGAGGAGGTGGGTTTCAGGAACTCTCTGTATCTTGCCATCAATTCTTCTATAAACCTAAAAAGGAACTAAAATACTAGAACACAGTATCATGGCACATGGGAAGACAAAGGTTAAGATATTCTAGGATATACGTATATATTTTTTAAGATATTATTTATTTATTTTTAGAGTGAGGGGAAGGGAGGAAGGGAGAGAGAAAAACATTGATGTGTGAGAGAAACCTTGATCAGGGACCGAACCTACAACCCAGGCATGTGCCCTGAACAGGAATCGAACCAGCAACCTTTTCGTTTGTGGAACAATGTCCAACAAACTGAGCCATGTGGGTCAGGGGCTAAGGTCCTTGTATTGCTTGGGAGAAAGCGATGTTGATATCTTTAGACATTAAGTCAAATAATGTATGTAAACAATTTAACAGAAACCATTAAATAAAAAGATTAAGTGGAACAAATTTCCTTCGAAGCAAATCCATAACTTTTAACTGTGGTGGCTTACCTGAGACTCCAGAACCTCCAACTTACGTTTCCTCGCATGAAGAGCTTTGCTGGGAAAGGCCCAATAGTAATTAGACGTTCCGATCCGCTCACAGTCAACCATACCATCATCAACTAAGCTTTGAAGAACTTCTTTCACTGACATAGCAGCTGAAAGAGACAATTTTTAAACATTTATTATAAGTAAAATTAAAGGGCCAGTAACTGGGGAAATACAACAAATATTACAGATCAAGAGTTAGTAAGTTAATCAAGTGCAACAGCATAAACAATAAAATATTTTTTTAAAGAGTTAATAAATAAGGAGCTTTTAGAAATAGTAACAAAAAAGCCAAATTCTCCAATAGAACAAAAGTGTATCAATGGGCATCTGCAAAATGTGCATGGTCGGTAAACAGGAAAAATGTTCAACCCCATTCATAATTAGAGAAATGTAAAATAGCAATGAGATATGATATTTTGACTACCAGATTAAAAACACTAAAAGACACAATAAAGGACTCGGGGAAATGGGTACTCTCAACATGGGTGGAAAACTCATGGTGGTGCGGAACTAAAGGTTTAGGTTGACGCATGCCTTTTATGTAGAAGTGCCACCTGTACACATTCGGCCAAAGAAAATAATGATGGATACCCATAGAGATTCTTGTTAAAGCGCTGTTTTCAATTGTAAAAAGCTGGAGACCAGTCCAATAACTGGACTTTTAAAAGGATTTGATTGTGATGGGATACTATGCAATTATTAAATTTATGTTATAAAATGTTTAATGGTATGCTATACATACATTCAAAATGTATTATGTAGAATGTATTATATCAAAATATAAAGTTAAAAGACAGTACACACTAATGTGAAAGTGGTTACCTTTGAATGACAGATTAAGAAGCAACTTTTATTTCCTTCATTTTGCTTATTTTCTTATTCTTCAACAATAAACATGTATTACCTTTTTTTGCTAAGAAAACTACAATAAAACTATTATGAAAAATTGAACAATAAATAAAGAAATAAACTGGATATTATGGTTAGGGGTAAGTTTAAAAATAATTTTTAAAAGTAGCATATTAAAATACAAAGTCATTCATGGACAATTCTTACTATCTTTTTTACTTTCTATTAAATAAAACTGTACAAAGAAAGATCATCAGATATAATAAAATCTATTACAAAATTAAAGATTTAATAAATAAATAAAATTGACGCCAAATGTGTAAAACACTCAACCTCACTGTAAAGAAGTACAAACTAAAATAAAATGTCCAAGAATTCTAAAGTGAAAACATAGTTCTGGGAAATGAATGTGAGTTTGATTTGGTATAGCCTTTCCTGAGGTAATTTGAGAATACATATAAAAAGCCTAAGGCCACATGAGTTTCTATTTTCTATTCTATTTCCTTCTGAAGTAATGAGATGTGGAAAAAATTATGAGGGGGAGAGGAAGGGATGAACAGGCAGAGCACAGACGATTTTTCAGGCAGTGAGGACACTCTGTATAATACCCTACGATGGATCTGTGTTATGTATCTGTCCAAACCCATAGGATGTACACCACCAAGAGTGAACCCTAGTGTAACCTGTGGACTTGGGGTGACTATGATGTGTCACTGCAGGTTCATCAATTGTAACAAATGTACCACTGGTGAGTGATGCTGATAACAGAAGCTATGCACATTGGGGGCAAGAGATAGGAATTGTATGAGAAATCTCTGTACCTTCCTCCCAAATTTTCCAGGAACCTGAAACTGCTCTATAAAAATAGTCTTTTAGGAAAAAATTTATGCATAGCATGTTAATTACCCATCATTTTAGCAGCAAAAATTTGGGAACAAGCTAGATGTTCAACAATAGGAAATGGGCTCAGCAAATTATGGCACAGTAGGTAGTCTTAGAATCAAACATGAAGAGATGCAGCTCTTTTTTCAAGGCAAATGACACAGGTACATGTGGATGATAAAAAGCTGTATGAAAAAAATGCATGAACACAAAACTGTATGTGCAGCAGAGTTCCTTCTCAGTGAAATGGACAAACACGCACATACAAGGACAAACAGACCCTAAGAATAAGACAGCAAACTACACTAAAGTGTTAACAGTGGTAGTCTCAGAATGGAAAGATTACGAAAAAGTTTTATTTTTGTTACATTCCTTATAATTTCCAAATCTGTTAAAATAAGCATGCAGTTTATATAATCAGAAAAGTTTTTTAAAAATGTATAATACGTAGTGGGTTTAACAGTGACCTCTCAAGGGATAACCCCCAGAACCTGTGAATGTGACCTTGTTTCTTAAAAGCATCTGTACAGATATGATTAAGGATCTCAAGGTGAAATCATCCTGGATTTAGGAATGGCCCCAAATCCAATGACACGTGTCCCTATTAGAGTCGGAAGGGGAGAAGACAGAAGGGGTGTCCACAGGCATGCATGCGTATTCCATTTTAATTTTCCTACAACAGATACTCCAAACACAGGAATCGTGGCCGTAGCCCCAGGACATCATGTAAGGGCTTTTACAAACATTCATCTCTAGAATTTATGTTTCTGTAAAATGAAAGACCATGGCAGAAAAGATGACTGATATTTCCCTTAATGTCCCCAAATGTCTTTGATACTTACTAATGCCTTTTTCTTTGGGAGCAATCTTCTCCATGTCTTTTAATTGAAATACATCTTTCTGTTAAAAAAAAAATTTTAGAGATGAAAAACATGCTTTTATACCATATATTTATCACAACTATGTTCATAAAACATTGTATTGAAAAACTACACTTGAAAATGAACAGTGCAATAGAATCAAGCATTTTGGAGCTGGAAGCAACTGCACATATCTTCAGCAGAAGTTAAAATGGACAGGTTTTGCATGAACATACACTTCTTAAAGTCCCTGGAGAACACCTTCCCACTGAAGTATAACAACTAGTTAGGATGAACCATTGTTAACATGAGATAATCTGGCTTCTCTGACAGTGATTTTAAGCATCAGAATGGGAATGAGAGGACATACTCATCGATACATCTGATAAGGGGTTAATACCCAAAACTTGTAAAGAACGTATAAAACTCAACACACACACGAAAGAAAAGAAAGAAAAGAAAAGAAAAGAAAAGAAAAGAAAAGAAAAGAAAAGAAAAGAAAAGAAAAGAAAGAAAGAAAGAAAGAAAGAAAGAAAACAATTCAATTAAAAATTGGGCAAAGGACCTGAACAGACATTTCTCCAAAGAGGACACACAGATGGCCATTAAACATATGAAAATACGCTCAACATCACTAATCAGCAGAGAAATGCAAATTAAAAACCACATTGAGATATCACCTCACACCTGTCAGAACGGCCATCATCTATAAATCAACAAACAAGTGCTGGTGAGGATGGGGAAAAAGGGGAACACTTTTGCACCATTGGTGGGAATGCAGGCTGGTGCAAACACAGTGGAAAGCAGTATGGAGATACCTCAAAAAATTAAAAATGGATCTGCCTTTCAACCCAGTGATCCCACTTCTGGAAATATATCCAAAGAAACCCAAAACACTATTTTGAAAGAACATAAGCACCCCTATGTTCATTGCGGAGTTATTTATAATAGCCAAGAAATGGAAGCAGCCCAAGTGTCCATCAGTAGATGAGGGAAAAAAAAACTATGGGACACTTACACGATGGAATACTACTGGGCCGTAAAAAAGGAAACTTCACCATTTGTGACAGCATGGATGGACCTGGTGAACATCATGCTGAGCGAAATAAGCCAGTCAGAGGAAGGCAAATACCACATAACTTCACTTCTATGTGGAATCTAAGAACAAACTGAACTAACATGCAAAACAGAGACAGACTCATAGATACAGAGCAGGAGGACAGCTATGGGGTGGGGGATGGGGCTGGAGGGATCAAGCAAAAAGGAATAAGGGCTCGTGGACATGGACAACAGTGTGGTGATTGCCGGGAGAGGAGAGGGGTTTAAGGGGGATAAATGGTAATGGAAAAAATACAATAAAAATAAAGGGAAGGGGATCACAGGGGGAAAAGGGGAAGGGTCATCAAGGAACATGTATAAAGGGCACATGGACGAAGCCAAGGGGGGTAGGATCAAGGGTGGGAAATGGGGATGGCTGGGGCAGGGAGTGTGGTGAGGGGAAAATGGAGACAACTGTACTTGAACAACAATAAAAAAAGAAAAAGAAAGAAAACAACAAAAAATAAATAAGTAAATAAGTGAAAATAATCTTAAAACCCATTTCTGGGTCATATCCTTGAAAATACGATCCTTTATTAGAGGATGGCTAAAACTGATATCTCAAATTTGAGATAAGACAACAATGTCCCGACGAGTTAGAGGTGCTTATGGAAAATAAGGAAGATAAAAATACTGTCATTTCAAAGCCGTAAGGTTTTCCATGTAATACTGTGTAAACCTATCATGTGTATTTGTAAGTACATGATTTCTCTCTTCTAGCCCCACCAAAAATCTAAACGCTGAGGACTGTAAACATGAAGCTGAACCACACCCCAAAGTAAGAGAGTTTTGTGTAAACTAAAAGAAAAACACTAACAGTACTTTGCTTACATTACAGAGCAGTTCTAACTGAAAGCACAACAGGCAACTGTGAAGACTTGTTTACAGTGAGTTTCATGGAAGAGCTACACTTAAGCAACAGGAAAACTAGATAACTCATGGCTGCCTATCAACCATTCACCTACACACGTCATATGTCCACCAAAGCAAAAATTATGGGAATCCATACATGTAGGTTGTTAACCTTACGATTATGCCTTCCTTTTTGTAATAAGCTTTGGTTAAAGTGGTGAAAAAGATTTGGATAAACAAAGTGAAATATTTAAGACAGAAATATTCAGTAATTAAAGAGAATTATTGTGATTATTGTTCTGAAAATCTGGGATCTATTTCTTCCAAAATAAACTTGAAAAGGCAACTTCAACAGGATGAAAATTAGACTTCATAAAATTTAAAACTTCTGCTCATCCGAGGTACTATTAAGAAACCAAAAAAAAAAAAAATACTGATGAGAAGACAGTATTCTCAAAAGACTGGTACCCAGGTGTACATTCCACACAGCTCCCCAAGACAAATGGATGGATGGATAAAGGAGTGGATAGGTGAATATACATGTGATGAAGCAAGTAGAGGAAAAAGTTAATGGGAGAATTTAGGTGTGGAACACACAGGTATCACTGAAAAGTTCTTTCACCTTTTATAATAAAATAGTAGAAAAGTATCTTCATCTCACTAAACTTAAGATCTAGTAAATTAAGGAAAATACTAAGTCGTTGGTCTTAGGATGTGAAACCAATTTTTGCACACTGGGAATAAACTGTTTAAAAATAACACATTAGGGTCTCAGAGAACATGCAATGAATTACCGGATTTAGGCCTCCAATGCATTAAAAAATCAATTAAACAAATCTATTTGGAAACGCTGTAGATTTCCTGGAAACAGGTCATGCCTTCATTCAGACATCTGAATTCAGACATCGTATATGTGGTGGTCAAGGCCCCAGACACACCAGCCGCCCCTGTGTGGTTGCTGTGTTCACAAATGAGCTTTCAAAGAACTAGCCGCAGAACTCAAATGTGGTCATTTAAGCCCTGGCTGGTGTGGCTCAGTGGATTGAGTGCGGGCTGTGAACCAAGGGGTCGCGGTTCAATTCCCAGTCAGGGCACATGCCTGGGTTGCAGGCCAGATCCCCAATGGGGGCTGTGTGAGAGGCAACCACACACTGATGTTTCTCTCCCTTTCTCCCTCCCTTCCCCTCTCTCTAAAAATAAAGAAATAAAATATTTTTTAAAAATGTGGTCATTTAAGTGGACACAGAAAATGGACAAGTATATATTACTTCTCCCCAGCATTAAAGGAACATAATAAAGGAGAGATGAACACAATGGTTCTAGCCCTTACCAAAAAAAAAAAAAACACAAACAAACAACTATGTGTAAGATACCTCTAGATAACTTTCAATTAAGTTCTTACGACCTACGCATTGCAATGTTTTACACAGAATACCTCACCTAATTCTTATAACAACACTGTGAGCAGGGTACCCTTATTATCATCCTCCTTGACAGATGAGGAAACTGATACTTAGGTCAAATTACTTCCTTAAAATCACAAAGCTATTAGGTGAAACAGACTTCAGGTACAAGTTCTTTATCATTGAGTTATACTGCTCCCACATTCTTCTTAAATGTAACAGGCAAAAAATTCTTTTTCTAGTACATTCACAACTACAAATATATATATACACATATGTGTATATATATGTATCATATGAATATATAGGAATATATGAACTGAAACCAATCAATCCACCGATTAATACAATTACAGTCATGTACTGCATAATGACACTTTGGTCAATGTCCCATAAGATTATAATGGAGCTGAAAAGTTCCTATCGCCCAGTGACATCGCAGCTGCCATCCTGGTAGTGCCAGCATTACTCACACGCTTGTGAAAGGCCGGGGTAACACCCACTTACATGCACTGCCAGCTGTATGTGGGTAGAGCACATACAATTCTGTCCAGTATATAACACTTGAGGATGATAGTAAGGACTGTTACTGGTTCATGTGCTTACTATACTGAACATTTTACCATTGTTTTAAAGTGTACTCTTTCTGTTCGTAAGAAAAAACTTTGCTGTAGAACAGCATGCTATGCCAGCAGCAGCCTCATACGTCTCGTGTTTATTGCGTCTGTTGCATCATTTTCTCTTGTGCGTGATTTCATCTCGTTTTCTACAGTAACATGCTGCAGGGGCTTGTAGCCTAGGAGCGACAAGCTGCACCACACAGCCTAGGTGTGTAGTGGGCTCTACCGCCTAGGGTCGTGTAACAACAAAATCACCCAACAATGGGTTGGAATGTAACCCATCTTTAAGCTGTGCATGACTGTAATTAAGAACAGAACTGAAAAATTTTGTAACCAGAAATAGCCAAGTTTGATATTTGAGAAAACTCTAACAATATCAGAAAGGACAAAATAATTTCCTCACCATTCTCCCCAATTTAACACTGCCTGGTAGGAATTTAATCTACTTTTCTTGCTCTGAGACCATAAGGAAAATATTTCAACTCAGCAGAACCAATAATCATAATCCTCATGTATAAACCTCATCAATTTATCTTTCTAATCATATCTTCATTAATAAAATAGTATGTTTTGAACTGTCAAGGACTTTTAGTCAGTCATCGTATGTGAGATCAGTAAGATCACACTTAGAGAGCAAATAGTTTAAAAAGAAAAGGTTGCCTTGGCTGGTGTGGCTCAGTAGATTGAGTGCAGGCCTGCGTACCAAAGGGTCGCCAGTTCAACTCCCAGCACATGCCTGGGTTGTAGACCAGGTTCCAGGTGGAGGTGGGCAAGAGGCAACAGATGGATATATCCCTCACACATTGCTATTTCGCTCCCTCTCCTTCTCCTTCCCTTCTCTTCTCTCCTAAGGTAAATAAAATCTTTATTAAAAAAAAAAAAAGAATGAAAAAAAAAAAGGCCCCCAGAATATTTCACTTGTTTTACTGAGAACCTGCATTATAAAAATGAAAATGCCAAGGATTACCATTACTTATTAATTTCATATTCTGTTTTGCCATTTCCCCATCTTTTTCACATTAATGTACAATGAACAGAGCCAGTAGGTTGGGGCCAGACTAGACTTTGAAAGTCCAGTCGGGTAGTGGGCTAAGACCCAAGTTAATGCTCTTCATAGGTCAAAGGCATGGACTTTACCCTGGAAGCTAAGAAAAGTCACTGTATAGCAGCCTGGTACAGAAAACAGGCTTCAGAGCCAAGTGGCTGAGTTTGAAAGTGGCTCTGCCACTCAGGAGAGGAAACTTCAAACACCTTTCCTGTTTCTGGCAGGCACAGAGAAGCAGAAAAATTAAGGAGGCCTAGGTACCATCATGTATACGTTACATCATAGACTGAGTCGTAAATGCAAAGCTGCAGTGTTCAGCCCTGCCTTGCAAATCAGATGACGCTCCCGGGGTTTACATCCTCATACTATCACCACTTCTATTTTTTGAGATCCAGGGCTAGTATTTTAAGCTGTATCTCGATGTCCAGAACTGTAGAATGAGAATGGTAACAACAGTACTGTTCCCACAGAGTTAAAAAGGATGCAATCAGATAAACTACACCACGTGACTGGCACTTAGAAGACACTCGGTAGAGGTGCCTCATTATTCTCATTATTTGCAGGCGGAAAGAGGACGCAATCGAATGTGCCTCAGAGCATTCTGGGAGCGCCGTGCAGGGGCATCGGGGCGGGAGACGCCCTGTGAACGCTGTGGTAAGGTCCTCTCATGCCCCGCAGCTCACAAGTGCCACGAATGTTGGCAGAATTTTATTCATTCTCCAGGAAACTGGTGAGTATTGATCTCTAATAAAAAAGGTATGGTTAACACTGGATGACATATACGTAAGGAAAAATTATGCAAAATACTAAAAATCTTAGGGAAAACGACTTACCGTCTCAAAAAAAATCTCCATCATGCGGGCTCTCTTTTCCTCTGCGCTCAGTCCTTTCTTCTTTGACTAAAGCACAAAAACAAAAACCAAACTATACTTTTTGAACACTGCAGTTTAAAAGAACTTGGTCTGAAACATCAGAAGTTTTATGAGTGACCCTGTCTGATACCAACAGGTTTGACAATGCTCAGAGCCAGGCCTAAGGACTGATTCTGACTATTTTACTTAGTATATACCATGCCTGGTGGTAGGTGTAGCCCGCACAACAAAAACTGACTGAGATACAGAACCTGGCATTCTGTAGAAATTCATTATTTATCAAATGATCCAATGACAAATCACTGTGTTTACCTTCAAAAGACTGACAATGCCTCAAAGAAAACAAAGAGATGTTAACTACGTACAACATGCACAAACGTGTAACATGCCCAACTGCTTCACAGAACAGAATGAACTACTACTCGGGCCAGAATGAGTTGATTCCACCTGAGGAGAAAGGAGAGTTCGCTAGGACAGTTGGGCAGGAGAAGGACTTTGGGGAGCTGAGAAATGGCGAGAGCAGTGTCCCGGGCAGACCACCGACCACACACGAGCACAATGTTAAGGCACGGAATGCTCCAGAAAGACCATGGATGACTTTTGTATGGCACGGGAGGAAGAGGGAGCGGCCGGTGAGGTGAGAAAGGTAGTCTGGGGTCAGATGCCGGACGGCTGACTGTCCAGCCGAAGACAGTGGGCTCTATTCTTGGCACTGAACAGCTACCGCACACTTTCTAAAGCAGGGAGTGACCATATTAGGATTGCATTTTAGGAAGACAGTCGTCTAGCACTGCAGAGGCTGGGCTAGAGAAAGGAAAACCTACCCAAGTAGGCAATGGAGCCTCCTTCAGGGTACTATTATTCTTTTAGCCAACTTGAAATAAGATACTATGTAACTAAAATGCATGTTAATAAACTTTACTATATATTGTATATACAGTCCAAAACAGAAAGAGTAGAAGAAAAGCCGGATCTCCTCAACGCAGAGACTCACAGAAAACGAGAGGAGAGAACAAGATCACCTCTAGCGCTCTAACAGAGGATCTGCTCTAACGATTCTTAAGAGCTGCATTTTTCCCAGAAATTGCACATAAAAAATTTCAAAACACTTTATACCACTTAAAAAGCAGACATAAATAAAACAACAATTAAAGACTGACCCTATCCACCAAAACTCCACCAGAAAATGAAAGCCCATGACACAGGGATGGAGGGGTTTGGGGCTGCCGTTCTGAACCTATCCCCGAGCGTGACTCTTTCTTCTACTTGCAGAGCCTAGAAACCCACCAGCTCACCTTCACAGCAATAAAATTATCCTGTGCTCCTCGATGAGTCGTGCGGGTAAAAGAAGTAGCCTTCAAGTTTACACTCCCCCCCCCCTTTTTCTGTCTCCTCTCAACACTGCAGCTCCCCAGAGCTCTTCAGGGATGCCCTCCCCTCCTCACACCTTCCCTTTGATGTCATCAGCGTCCATGGTTTTTACTAACACGCAGAGTCCTGAAATCTTCCCAGACGAGTCCCTGAGTGTGCTCCAGAGCTTTGATCTCCTGTACCTACCTGCCTGCTGGCCACACTTCAAACTCAGCAGGCCTAAACTGAACCCCCCCACCCCACATCCACCTACACCCCAGACCTGCTGTTCTAGATCTCGAGTTCAGTTAGATACCACCGTGTTACCCAGCCAGAGCAGAGGTCCGGCAGTCATCCCAGGTTCCTTCATGACACTGCCTGCTCCATTCCCACCACCTCTACCCCAACTCAGGCCTTGTATCTGCCTCCTGCAACATACCTGCAGGGCCCCAGCACGCTTCATCTCAACCTCCAAGTCCACATTCCGCACTGTCAAAAGCCTTCCATGGCTCCCCACCATCCAGAAGCACCCAGCACCCCAGGAGTGACCTACAAAAGCCCTGTATCGCCTGACCCCAATCCACTCTCACAGGTGCCACTCCCCCCCTCAAATTTTACCATGAAAACATGGAGAGCTAAGCAATTTGAGCTGTAATACAAAAACTACTTGCAATTCTCCACCCGTAGAATGCTCTTTCCCATTTCTGTGCCCTTAAAAATGCTGTTCTACCTAAACACCTTCTCCTTTTACCTATTCAAAACTCCAAAAAGTCTCCCAAGGCTTCCTTCAGGCATCCCCTAACAGAACTTGCCTGAGCTCACTGGCTGGGCAGAGTGCCATTCTGCATTTCTGGGAGACATTTTCATCAAGTCACTTACTACAGTTAAAAAGATGTGTTTACTTGTCTCTCTCAGCAGAACGAAAATCTTCAGAACACGTACTGCCTTTGCCTGCTCAGAGTTTAGTGCCAGGTTAGACAGGACCAACATAAAGGCCAAGACGTCGTATCAGGACCATGTATCTAAAACCCTAACCCTAAACATTGAGGCTGTTAGTCCCCAAACCCCACAACACCCACTGCAGTTCCATAAATATGATACAGGGTGAAATAAGAAGAAATTCTATGATAACCATTTATTGCCTGGCTTAGAGAGGTAAAGCAGAAAAATCTCAAGTAGACCTGTTCACCAAACGCAGGGTGGAGAGCTGGAGTTCGGTACAGCTTCATCAGCTGTATCAGAGGCCTTCCGCAGTGGCCTCTGCAGTACCCACATAAACCAAGCGCAAAATGCACGCTCAGCAAAGGCTCCCTCAGGTCATTCTGCTAGTCCACCGGGTCTCAAGCTGCCATCAGAATCCTGTCAGGGGCTTTTAAAAAACACTGATGCCCAGGCACATCCCATAAGAATGGAATCAGAATCTCTGACAAGGGGCCTCAGCTTGGGCATGCTCATTTAAAAAATCTTTTCCAGGTGCTTTAATTGTGCCCTACGATTGAGAACACTGCTTTTCTCACCCCAGAATCTAAAGGCCATATCGGGTGCACTGGCGGAGCAGTGAGAATCCCTTTAGGTTTTTAGTCTGTGGCTGTATCAGGGAAAAAAAGATTTAAAGCTTTAAGAAAGGCTCCTAATCCTAATGTCTTAGCATTGTAAACAGTTCCTTGGAGAGACCTATCGATTCCACAAGAATCTACTACCCAGGGGCAGGTAGTGAGAGAAATCTAGTGTGCTGGGGACAGTTTTAGGAATGCTCTTAACACCCAGCTCACAGCCATGAAAGTGACTCAAGGATTGTGGATGAGCTGTACCATCCAAATACACTGCTTTCAGGCTCACTTATTCATCAGTCTCTTTTATGACTCCAAACACTTTTTACTATTAATCACAGTAGCAGAGTATCGTGGCTGGAATTAAAATAACTGTTGCGAAAGGATGCCATATTGATCCATATTTAGAAATTTCTCCTAAAAAAAAAAAGAGCTCATTTAATACTTAAGATTAAAGAAAATCTCCTGATAGTGTTAGTTAGAGATGCATTCAAATTAGTATAGTAAGGGGACTCAAAATTTGATGACAACAAAGAAACTTTCTCCAGTTAGGAGTTACAGAATTCCTAAAGTCAGCCCTGTTGATCAATTACAATAAAATTTTGCAAAATTCAAAGTAGATGATACCAGCAGCCCTTGGAAGTGGCCGACTGCATTGCACTTCTCCACTTCCAAAAATAATTTACTCTGCAAGCCTAACCAAATCAAAACAGCTATTAATTCACAACCAGGAAAGAGAACAAAAAGTTATCTTTGATCAACAAAACACTGAACTTGTTTCTTAATCATTAATAAAAATAGGAAGTATGTAGCTTACAAAAAGTTTTCTAATTTGTTTCATATTTCTCCATTATCGGAGGTAAGAATCTGAATAAACAGCACGTGAAACCGTTACGCATTAGAAAGTGGTTTATGAAAGACAGAAAAGGGCAAAATTAATGCATTTGCGCTGCATAGTTAGTTATCAGTAGTCAGTTCCATTAGGCCAGGAACTCTGTAAAAGAAATACGGTATCACTGGTACCAGAGCACTGGTAACAGATTTAAGGGTGGTCCTGTTTGGCTTCTTACATAATTTCACGCCCAGGTGGCTGGGATGGTAGTTTAACCACAAAGAAGCCGTTATCAGTTCTAATTACATCTGGACAAGTATCTTCAAATAAACAGCATACAACCTACATCCACATCTACCATTATCTCGGCAAAATAACTGCTACTGAACTAAATTAAGATATTAAAGTCTTGATCCATTTAATTAGATGTTGATTCTCTGCCAACAGAAGCAGAAAAAAAAAACAGCATGAAACTCTGAAGGTTATGAAAATGATTTGATGACCACAAAAACATTAACTTCAGAGACGATTTGGAACCTTACCAGCACTTAACCAAAACGGCGCGCAAGCACAAACTAACTGCGGCGCTGCCCTAATCAAATGACCAACTCCCTACAGACCTGTAGCCCGAGGCAGGATCTCACAGAAATCATTTAACTGGCATAAAGTGAAGACTGACTGGGGTACTTTTGAAACCGAGCCATTCAGACACGTGCTCTACACGCTGCGATGCACACAGCCACTCGATTGTCAAAAAACAATCGTTGTCTTTCGGTCAGATCGCAGAGTTTGGGCGATACTCGGGCCACCCACGCAAACGTTACGCGTGTTTAAGCTAACTCGCAGGGAGAGAGCCGCGGAGGGCGGAACAGCGGTCGTTCCCGCAGCTCCCAGTCTGGCCCAGGGGCGCGCAGGGGGCGCGCCCGTCTCAACGCAGACATTCGGCCTCCGGGTCTTACGGCGGAGGCAGGTGGGCTGGCACGCGCTCGGGGCCGCGGCGTCGCGCCCGGAAGGCGCGGGGTGGCCAGGGCGTCGTCTTAGCGGCCCCTCCGGGCGACGCCCAGGGACCGCGTACCAGTCCCCGAAGCCCGCCAGAACCCGGGTCCCTGCAGCCCGGAATCTGCGGAGGAGGGGGCCCGCGAGCTTAGCCTCAGCCCTTACCATGGCGTAGGCGGCGCGTTTCTTCGGGGTAGCCCGCGCTGGCGACGGGGGGCGGGGCTCGCCTTGAGTTTAATTTTGGCGCCAACCCCGCCCCGGGGGCGGGGTCAAGGAAGGGAGGGAGTGGGAGAAAGACTGACTCTCGCCCGAAGGCGCGCAGCGACCCCTGGTGGCCCCTCGAAGAGGCCGGCGCGGTGTGGCAGAACCTCAGTATAGTTTCTTTGAGGTATTGCGAGCTCCCACACATTCTAGAACATTCTTTCATTTCTCTCCATTAGAAAACAGTATATTAAATAAACATTCACCCTGGAAACGGAGAAAACAAGCTTTATTATAATGATTTGAGATTTTTTTGTGCATGGTAAAGATAATACACACGAATCTTGTTTCTCCTATGTTTCAAGACAGAATTAAAGTTTTATTGTAGACTAAAGCATCCAAATACTGTGGTACGTATGTAGCTACGAACATACAAACACTTTGATGCACAGCGTTTATTCTTTTCTTTAAATAGGCAGTCAGCATTTTGATTCATAAAAGAACAAATGAGAATATATCAATCAGTATCAATGAGCACAAGGCATTGTGTTCTATACACAAAACGTATGAAACAGACCTATAAAGATGGAATGTACAAAATTTAAAAAGAAAATAAAGGAAGCAAAAAACCTTTATACTCATACATAGGATCGAAAGGCTGTAGAACTGAGAATGATGTAAAGAACCCTATTACAAGAACACACTCTCGTTGATGACAGAACATTCCATGTCATAAAGCAAAAGCGAGTTTAAGGCTGTGCTGCTTTCAAAGGTCCGTGAAAGTGCTGTACATTCATTGGGACAACATAGCCAATTAATTCATCGGCTTTAGAATATTAATAGCTTTCATACGTTCTCCACAAACAAACCTCACAATCACTGCCACACAATTCATCTTCAGAAAGTTTATTAACACCATGATTTGTAGCTTACTGTCATTTAAAACAAAAAAATTATTTATTTATACCAAACAAATCTTTAATGGGCACTTAGTTCCTTTATGGCAATACTAGATTCCTAGTTATCAAAAATATTAAAATAATTGTAAAATTTAAAACCCTGCAATGTTTACAGAATGCAACAGTATTACAACTTTCGGGTCTAAGCAACATTAGATATTGTTTGCAGCTTTAATTTTGTCCTACCTGGAAATGTCTTTTTAAAAATTATGAAACTAAAAATACTCCTCCCTTTCCAGAAGCTGGTGAATAAAGAGGATACTATAGAGTCCAAACGTACAAAGATTTTTCCCATTTGAAGCAATCTGCAGAGGACCTGATGTTTATTTGGCATTCCTTCCAATGAACTCAGCAGGCATTTCCAAAGCGTTTATGTGAACCCTTTAATGTGAAGGGTCCACCGTCACTTGCTAGCATACCGCTGTTCCAGTTCACTCCATGTTAGGACATACCCTGTATATTTAGTAGTAGGAGCAAGTGTGTTCTAGTTTCATGGACCTGTAGTATTTATTTGCCTCAAATCTAGTCAAAGAATAAATAAAAATAAGGAACTTGGGGCTTGTTCAGTTATTGGAGACAAAAGTTTGATTAAGATACTAAGTACCATTAAAAAATGGTGAACAGTCATAAAGGCTTTGGATTCGTGTGTTTCTGAATGGTCAAGTGACTCTCTACCACCCCGTGTCCAGCAGGGGAGGTCTGTATCGGGAGAGAATGCAGCGCCATTGACCTTTACATTCTAACTGGCAATATTTTACCCTAGTGCCCAGGGGAAATTTGAATGGGTAACTTTTCAGTGCTACTTATCATGAGTGTATGACAGGTTCTGTACACTTGACAAAGAGAAATCAAGCAATAATGGGAGCCCAGAAACAAAAGTCACTTACTTTAATATCCTTCTCAGTTTACCAGAAACCATTTTCCATAGAATGTGACGAAATTTCACTTAAATCTTGCCTATTTGTATCTTAGCAGCACTTTACCCCTAAAATATGCTTACCAGGAAATACAGTAAATGCACATATGTATCCCAATATGAAATGTTATGTATATTTTAACATACATGATTATATATCGGGGGGGGAAATCTAGTGTTTCCTGGAGTGCCCTTAGCATGTGTTTTAAGAACAGATAAACAGGTCTGGATCAAAGTATCTATTCTTTCATTCCAGTTTGTGCCAACATTGACATGTAAAAAATCAGCTTTGTCTTCAATCTACTAGTTGAGATACTCAGCATGATACGGTATGATGGCAGGTTAATTTCTAAATTCACACGTATAATTTAAATGTGCAAAGAAAACCCTTTAAGAAAACTAGTCTTAAGATCAATAGCCTGTGACAAATCTAAATAGGAAGCCATTTTTACTTGTGAAAATAAGCTAAAATTAATTTAACCAATTTAAAAAGTTTTCTTTTAAATAGTCTAGGAGCTATCAAAAGCCTAGCTTATCGGAATATGCAGAATACTAATAAAGGGCAAGATGCAGAATATTAATAAAAGGCAGAATATTAATAAAGGGCAAAGTGAAGTCCCCTCCCTAGAGGGTAAGCTCCAAGAGGGCAGGACCTCGTCCGTTTCGTCCGTCACTATGTCCCCAGTGCCTGGAAGAGCTCCTGGCGCCTGGCAGGCACTTGTTACATATGAGCATCTAAATTCAAAGACTCATTTCGCTAATGCTGGGAAACGGTATCTGAATGCTCTAAAAATGTTATTGAATTTTATAACTTGATCACAATCTTAAATATTTGGAAGACTCTACCTAACTAAAAAAGTACTAAATCTAAATGTAAATCTTTCTGAAAATTTTTTTCAGAGGTTGATTTGGGCATAAATTTGATAGACAATGGGAAGTAACTAGATTTCCTTTTTAAGTTTAAAAATTCCTATAGAAGAGAATGACTGAATTATAAATCAATAAGCAATAAACATCACAGCCATATAATTATATGGGCAATGTTTTGTTACAGTACAGTTCTAAGGTGCTTTCAGTGGAAAAGATCCCAAAGTCATTACTGAAAATGCCACACATGACATTCTATTTGGTAGAACTGAGTGGAAAATTAAACAGCGAAAATAAACCACATCTTATTTTACAGTATCAATGACAGATTAATGATTGACTAAATTATTCTGAACATTTCTCAAAATGCGTTCGTATTTCATTTAAAAGTAACTCAAGTTCAACTGTTCTTTTTTGACCTGTTTTTGGTTTTTGTGTTTATTTTTGAAAGACCAGAAGGCCATTTTCTGACGCAAAGTCAGCTGATACCATCATGCCTAGAAAATGGCAAAAATTAAATCTGCTTTAGGGCTTGTTCTGCTAGGATGGCCGGAAGCTGCTCCGTAAAGGAATGTGCTGAAGAAAGGCTGCGTGATGCTCCTGTCTTTCCGAGTGCTGCCTATTTCAATACATCAAAGATTCAGCTATATATATAGATATATATGATACATTCTACCTTACCCTAATCATGTATACATAGTCCTTTAATGCCTCTACTATTCATTAGACAACGATAAATAACCATAACATGCCCTTACCTGTAATGCTTTCACAACTTTGGTAACACTTGCTTTCTAAGGGGAAACCATTACTCAACCACATGCCTTTGGTTGACACCATCCGTCCTCCAAAGGGCTACTTATGGCTCTCTGTCCTAGGATACTGGTGTCCTGTTACATGTGCTGACATTTTGCAGGAGGTAAACCTTTCGCTTTCATGAAGTGGAAGAGGGGAGACACATGTGAGAAAATGGCACATAAAACATGACCAACTTTCTTGATTCCATTCCAGTGCATTGACCTGGAGTTGGGCTGTTTGTTTACCAACAGGTACCATTACTATTGTAATATGCTTTTCAGAGCATTAGGAATTTCAGGCTTCCCTGAAAATGTACTTTGTTTTTGATAAAAGGTGAGCAGAAGAGAGAAGGTGAAAAGAACACACACAAAAAAGGATCTTTGATCTAACCCAGGAAGGATGGAAAATTTGCATGTATTTTTAAGTGCTAAACTCAGAGGCCTGCTAATCACAGGTGAGAGGATTTTGTAAGACAGTCTTATTTGTTTTCCTAAATAATTTATATGTAGTTGTTGGTAACCAAAAAAGTGTCACAAGAGTCATACCTAGTGTAAAAGTGGGGTTAGAAGATCCCCAGGTCTTGTGACTGAGGTTAAAGTATATAACTACAACAGGTTTTGTCTTTGTTTTGTTTTTGGAAGCTCTGTGCAAAGGCTACCATTCACCACATTAACAAATACCTTTATATCTTCTAGGTTTTCTTTTAACGCTTGTTTGATTTGCAAAATTAGTCTAACTACATAAATCCCTGTTCTATAAGCCATAGATCACAGGTATGAAACTTCGCAGTTTTTATAGATTCAGTAGAAGAGATCTCGCTCTCTTTTTTTAACCCTAAAAGTCAATTACAGAAATCAGATATGCAGTTTTTAAGGAAATTATTACATTCAGAAATAACGTTGGAAAGTTCACCAATGATTCCTTCTAGCATGAAAAGTCTAGTATAATCTGGTCCCGCGCTGAGAGATCCACTCCAGTTTATAGTGCAAGACCTTCGGAAGGGGCGGTCCAGCTGCCCACCGTCACTGTAAGTACCGATAGACCTTGAAACAGTGGTTCCCAGAGTCTGCAACCACAACGTGGCCGTCCGAAGTCAGGGCCAGGCCTTGGGGGCCGTAGAGGGGGTCAGCGGATGTGTTAATGTAGGACAAGAATGATCCACTTCCATCAAAAACCTGTCAAAAATATAGAGTCAGAGTGTTATAGGAAAAGTTGAAAGAATATTAGGACGCAGGACTTAGAAAACTATCGATGCCGATGTTGTTAAAAATAGAAGCATGTGCGTAATCCCCTCAGTATAGCCAGGGCAAGACTATACCGAATCTTGAGTAGAGTAGTATGTGTGCTTTTGGAACCAACACATTAAACAATAAGAAATAGTGATGGGTCTAACAAGGACTTTTTGTTTTGAAGTAGTGATGAGCATAAATGACCGTTTGAGATGTTTGCAACTATATGATTTCTCTGGATGACAAAGTTATAAATATTACAAAAACTACTGTGATTATTGCCTATATTCATAATTAAAGTAAATGATAATTTTTAATCAGAAGTTAGTAAAAAATAACATATTATTTCTGTTCCATGGACCTCATGAATTCTATCCACAAACCCCTTTGGGGGGGGGGTGTGGAATCCATGTTAAAAATGCCTGGTTTAGAGGGTTTCACTGTGGTAATATATTGCCTTTTTTAAAAAAATTATTAAATTTATTGAGGTGACACGGGTTAATAGGATCATATAGGTTTTCAAGCATATGTTTCTATGATACAGGATCTGTGTGTTACATGTGTGCCCACCACCCACAGTCAAATCATCTCCTGTCCTATATGGCAGGCCCCTCTCCGCCCCAACCTCCCCAACCCCAGAGGTTCTTCCTACTCCACCTTCCCTAGTTTGGTACTTCTTGTGAGATTATCTATGGTCTTATGACCTAACCAAATGAAGAACAAAAAACATGAAGATTTGGGGACCGCTAATTCTCCACTTTTGACAAGCACCAACCCCCTCACACGAACGCATTGCACTTGAACCTGCCTGGATCCTGCTGTTTCCCCAGTCGGCCACGATGACGTTTCCGCTGGAGTCCACCGCCACGCCCGTCGGGGCGTTGAACTGCCCGTTCCCTTCTCCGTTCGAGCCGAACTTCAACATGAATTCTCCTTCCTGATTGAACACCTGTATAAAGTGTTTTTAAATTGCTTTGTTTTAAATGAAAATAGTTGAGGCAACATTATGGATTTAAAAACACAGATCAGAGCAGGTTATTTATAACAAGATCTATGATGTAAGACATTCTTTTAAAAGATCTAAAAACTAGACCCTGTATCACCTGTGGTTTCCCAACTTACCATATAAATCTGATTTATTATTTGCTAACTCAATTTTTATATCTGGTTAGTGAGTACTTACATAAAAAATATTTCCATTATAAATTATAAATATATACAAATGTAACGTAGTATGAGAAAGTAGAGCTATAAGGTTCAACATATTATTCTTTCTGCCTTTAAATAAATACCTAAGTTTCAAAAAGCATTGTATTTCTAACAGGATGGATAATGATTCAGAGTTGGGTCAGAAAGTAGGAGGTTTTTGTTAGGCCAGATGCTCAGAATTTATAACCATTTTACTAAGTCAATACAACAAGAAAGCGTAGGCAGGACTTAACAAATCAATAGAGGGGAAATCGACTGTGTGTGAGAGAGAGACACACACAGAGACACACAGACAGAGAGAGGTGGCAGTGGGTGAGGAATACAAAAGGGCTTATATATGTTTTTTCAGAATATATTTTAGTTAAAATAGAGTTTCTAAGACCCTAAGGCTGCTGAGAGCAGGAAGGCGGACAGAATAGGGAGGCACACAGAACTCTTACACAAGTTCTCTAATCTGATACGGGCGAGCAGTGGGGTGTTGCAGTTAATTAAATGTTCTAATTACTATTATTACTAGAACATTACTGCATATCTATCAAATACATATACATTACTGATTTTTGAGAGAATGAATGTGTTTAATGATAAGACTAGAGTAAGCATAATTTTATCTTGATGATTCAGATGATACTCAATGATCCTGAAATGTCTCCAGGATATTATTTTAAGCTCGCATTATTATGCATCCTCCACATATGGAAATACTCATGAGCAATCTGCAAGTATTACAGGCAAAGCACCAGGACAGGAAGGGTTCCTCAAAGGTGAAACGGAGGGAGGGCACTGCATCGGAGCGCAGATCAAATGCGAGGATGATCCTGGGACCTTTCAGCAATTCTCCTACTGCCATCTCTGTGGACAGCAAGGATTAAAATGACTCTTTCAGTCACCTATACTGGGAAAGTGAGATACTTCAATCCCTAAGTGGCTAAACTTACTTTAAGGTAAAGAAGAGGAGTCAGGACCACTTCCTGAATTGACCACCTCTTGAACTAATTACTAACTTGCCAACTAAGCAAGTTACCTCTGTGGTTCTTTGCAAAGGACAAAGACAAAAACCAGCTTTTATGAGTTGGCCAAAAAGTCTGTTACATTTTTTTTCCATAAATAAAAGGCACATTTTTCATTTTCACCAATAACGTTATAGATTTGGATATGTTGAGTATGTCAGCTATCTCCTGCCATTGGCTTCTAGTGGGCAGAGGCCAGGGGTGCTGCTGAACATCTTCCAGTGCATAAGGCAGCCCCACAGCAAAGAAGTATTTGACCAAAAAGTCCAAAGTACCAAGAAACTTTGCAAACCACTTTTGACATGTTCCATCAGTCACAGCACCTTCTCCATGCACTGCACAGATCCCTTTTTGTGTGTGTTTCAGTTGGGTTTTTACTTTTCTTTAAATAATAAAGTATAATACACGAAAAATGTTCTGTTTTCTCCCATCTTCAGTATTAAAATGGCTGTACAAAAATTCACCAATTTTGATCATTTTTTAAATGCATGCTGCTATTACAGTTGTCATAATACAACCTAACAAAATTGTCGAATACAGTTAGACAACTAGGCACTACCAGAGCCATTGCATAGAAAAAAACAAACAAACTTCTTGGCCAACTCAGTACTAAGATACCATGTTTCAAAAATCTCTCCTGACTATGTTTATCTCCTTTCACATAAAACACTCTAATTTTAAAGAGCAATAGGGGTGTCTGTATGCAAGTGAGAATCCAATTTATCATTCTCTAATCCTTCCCTTAAATCCTACAAATAATCTTTTTGTTGGCTTGTTTATATTTATCTCTCTGAATCAGTAGGTTTTCCTTGGCATAATCCCAACGCTTGGGTGCTTCTGCGTCATTTTGGAATGATGGATGATGCCAAATGTACTCTTACTTGTTTTGCCACAAAAAGAAAACACATAATGAAGGTAGCTAAAGAACTAACCAGACACTTGTTAGCCCTGACCTTAAAGTATAGTGTTTACATTTATCAAGATAAGTGACTTGAATCCAGAACTATTGTTAACTGTTCTGTGTTTATGGAAAACAAACAAACAAAAAAAACAGACAAAAAACTCCAACTAGCCATAGAAGTTATATGGAAATGGTTATCAAAGAGAAGACAAAAAACCAAAACAAGAGACTAATTTTAAGTAAGAGGAAAATTGAGTTTAACTAAAATAATCTACCTCTATTGTACTGAAAACATGAAGTTTTCAGAATCAATAATTATAAAATTCTCATATTTCCTATATCCTCCATCTAAAATGTCATTAATTGTTTATAAATTATTCAGGTGTAAACATATTAAGTGGCAGAACTCTGACCTGAAATCATGTTTTATAGCTTTGCTTTTTGGAGTATTTATGGCGTGTTTTCATAACATTGATGATAATCCCTTTCCAATTTCCAAATTCTGCTCACCTCAAATACCACTCTACTCGGAAGTCTTCCCTGATAGTCCTAGAAATCTTCTCTTTTCTTCTGGATACTTACAGAACTTTATATGTACCTATTTGTGAGAAATTATTTATTGCTATCTGCCTTGCCTTCTGGTTACTTATATAAACCCAATTTCCTTCTACAGTGTCACCAGGGCTGATATATAGGGGGCATCCCAAACATCAATGCCAGGATTCATAGAGGCTGCCCGGAACCCTGGGGACAGGAAAGGCTCTGGGGCCACAGGTGCACTTAGTAGAAAAGAGCAAAGTGACTAATATCACTGCCTTCCGGCAGGGGGCAGGGAAGAGCATCTGTGGTCAGGCATCCGCCGGCCTTTGCACTGTTAGGATGTATGTGGGCTTTCTTCAGGTGAAGGGCCCTTACGTAGTTCAGTGAATGATGCCTCTATAAACTAAGGGAAGGGCAGCATGTGGTAACAGCCTGTGCCATCCTTCCATAGTTATGCTCATTGCACAGGACCGTGAGAGCCCCCAGGAGGAGGGACACAAGCCCAGTCTCTGCTGCCTCTTTGCTGTCAGTTCCCTTCCTTCCCTGCCATTGATTTTTCCCACTGCTCTCTTCCCTTTTTCAAGACATGTCCCAAGCAGGTGAGAATATGCGGCTTACTGGCATTGAGGGAGGTGGGGGTAGTGGGGGTGGAGTTCTACTACTTTGGTAGCAACCCTGGAGAGAAGGTGTGGCAGAAGGCAGCCTTGGAAGTCAGCCCGATCAATGGATGGGCATCCTCTTCCCTCGTCCGGCCCCATCTCCACAGCCCACTGTGCTCTAACTACTCTTTGCACAGGGGCTCAGCATAACCATCGGAAAAGCCTAACGCTTCTCCATTAACTCAGGTTAAAGAAATCTTCTGGAATGAGCTGGGGAAACAGAGCTGTGAAGGACCCGGAAGAGGAAGTACCTTTGGGTGTTAAAGTCCTTTCCATCTATTCCACTTACCAACACTGGCAAATCGTTTTAATGTTGCTCGCTCCATGGTTGTCTCTAAGTGCAAACCTTAGTCCCTGGCAGAGCACCTATGCTGTTTCCTTGTTATCCTTCCTTTAAAGTCCGAACTTGAAAAAATTTAAATACACTTACTTACAAGGAAAATTTTGTATCACTTCGATAAGTGCAAACCAGTATCAGTTGATATAATCAGAAGGGAATGCTTAAGGTAAAAATATGACTCTTAAATTAAAACATCCGCCAGTACACTGCCCATGACCACCTGGCAAACCTTCAATGGAACATGCATCCCACCTTGAGAAGCCTGGTCTTGAATGTTACTGAATGTTTTCTCATTTCCATAAGTGAGAAATTTATCTTGAACCACTTTTTTATTTCCTGCTTTGTTCAGGACGAAGATCGAATCTTTCTTCCCCCTATACCTAGTAAGAACCATGTACTATACTATCTGGGGAAAGCGGGTGGGCATCGTTCTCTTAGGAACACCGACTGCGTGAAAGCGTTCTACAAAGTATGAATGAGATGTGCTATGCGAACGTATGCAATGGCTGTTTTCCTCCCCAAATGTTTTGTTGTAGCGGAGTTAAATATCTAACTTTGTTTGAAAGGCATTATGATGCAGAAAATTGAAAAAAGTGATCTCATTTTTATTATTGAATAGCCAAAAAATACTAAAGTTTTGGAAAGTTCTGCCTCTCCAAGGTCAAGCAATTGCTTTTTCAAATTTAATTTTCAAGTCGTCTCCATTTACACAGTTTCAAATTAAGAAACCCATCGCCACCATATTTTGTTTAATTTCCTGACTCTCCAAAGTGTGTACGTCCAAATGAAAACCTGCATCTTTGAGGAGAAACAAAATCTGCTCCTTGACATTAACTCCTTAAGGTCCTCTGTGTATGTGGGACCATGACATTATTTTCTCCCAGACCAGTTTCTCCATAAAAGCAGTTAAAAGTTAACAGCAATTGATGTGTTTCAGTACCTTGACAGAATGATTATGGAAATCTGTAACAATAATTTCATTATTGCTATTTACGGCTGCAAAATGGGGACCTGCAATAAAGATGGGAAAAAAATGTGAGATGACCACCACAACAAAAATTACAACATAGCAGTTATAAAACTTAATATAGTACTGACTTATTCAAGGAAAAAACAAATAAAGTGAGCCTCAGAACTCGAGAGACCATTCAGCCAGACCTCTGGCTCCAGACGACATGGAATGTCTATCACTCTACCCTTGTGACTGTCTACTCTGACTTCTTCCAGATCAAGCTAAAAGCTCCAGCAGCCCTAATGAAGAGGGACGAGCAGCGAGCATCAGAGCTCATTCTCCAAACCACCACCGGAACGTCACATCTGCCAGCTTGCCTAAGTACATGTTAGTTATTTTAGGGTCCTCAGGGCCTGCTGAGGAAAGACATGGTGATGCTCGGCATTGAGAAAAAAAGACCCCGATATATAAGATTTTTTAAAAAGTAGGGCAGAAAACCTATACTCTATAATTTTTGGTGACATTCAGAATGTGGTAGAACTGGAGGCAAAGCACAAAGAAAGATTATGCAAAGTGAGGGTAAATGGAAAAAACATCCTTTTAAGAAGGAGAGTGAATAAACTGTTTTCAGCTTCTTGCAGATATGAAAGACTAAGTAAGCCTGTGACTGCAAAGTGGTACAGCAAAAAGAGAAATGAAAGATCTGCCCTTCCCATAATCAGCACATACTCTGAACGCCTGCTCTCCTACAATCACCGAGAACGGTGAAAAATATCTCATTCAGAGGCTCTTTGAATAAAGCTCCAGCTAGGTGGAAATAGGAATTATACTCCATTGTTTCTCAAACATTCTTCTTTAAAAATATTTGATCTTAAAATTTATATGTTATTTACTATGACTATTTGAAGATTAGACTTCCGAGTAGTGAAGTGCCACCAATAAAGGCCGCACATGGACAGCAGTTTAACTTACTGGGGGGGTTGGGGGGGGTTTCATTGAGAAGCATCTAACCATGCTTTTTGCTTAGATTTCATCCCCAGTATCTTCCCCAAAGCCAGCAAACACAGTGGGGGTGAGGCGTCTCCAACATGCTCCAACATCATGCAAATGTGAGCAGAAGGGGCATAAAAAGGGGGTTACATATTACCATCAAGTGTACCTGCAAACTGCCTGTCCCCGTTGCCTCGGCTACCAAACCTGGTGACGATTTTCCCATTTGGCTGGAAGATGAACACGCAGCACGCTTTGTTATCCACCACAATGACGTGCCCGTTGCGGTCCACCGAGACGCCTTTGGGCCCCATCAGCTTTCCTGACCCGATTTTTGTCTGTGGAAGACAAATGCAGCAGTGAGGTTGGAAACGCAACACAGACATGAAGACGGCCATTTTTCTTAGCAGCCACTTACTGAAATGTGCAAATGGTACAGTGACTCATGCCGCAATGGTCTCTGTCCTGGAAAACGGTCTCTGTCCCATCTATCATCTGCTATTGATATTTATACAAAATTCTTATTTTTTAAAGGAATTGCCACCAAAAATGTTCTGGAATCCCCTCAACTGGGGTCAGTCTGGTATATAGCAATAGACCCCTGGACTAGGAGTAGGGAGTCTGACCTCTGTCGCTTGCTTTGGACACAGCTGGTATAGCACAAATGCATGCAATTTCTTTAGGCTTCAGATTCCTCATAAGTTTAAAAGTGCCAAAAAATTACCTTGATAACTTCCAATGGTATTTTTAGAATATGTACTAAAGTTAAACAATGTAGGTAAAGTGTTTAATATAGAATATAGCCTATAAGCCATAGTTAAAAGAGAAACTATCATTGTCATTATTTTATATCATAATTCACATCAAAATTGCCCGGCGCCTGCCATTGAACTCTAGTAGAATCAAGTTCCACAAATGTGGGAGTCATGCCTGTTTTATCCAGAGCCAGGTACTTATTCAGAGCCTAGTGTACTTCTTGGTGTCCAATAGGTACTCAACAATTACCTCCTTGATGTATTAATTAAAAAACTCTAGCAGTGTTGTAGGGTAAAATGATGACTAAATGGTTCCAGTTTTCACAGTATTTTAAAATGGGAGGAAAGCATTAGATTTCTATCAAACACACCACACGCATTTTAAATGATATCCATTTTGCTGAGTAGGCTACAGTGTGCACTGGATGCCTGCTTGCCACTAGACCCATGCCTTACACCTTTACTTTTATAGCTCCATTTTCCAGGGTGCTTACAAAGTATCGACTCCTTTCCCCGTTTATTTACTAATTCTACAAACGGTGATTGGGCACCCACGTGTGGCACCAGAAGCTGTGTCAGCGGCGTTGCACAGACAGACATGCCTGCTGCGCCTGTTTCAAAGTGCCTGGTTGTGAGCGTTCCACGTGGTAGGTTTGGGAGCACTCCCATGAGCCATCTCAGAAGACACGTGGAACAAACAACTGGCTGGCGCAGGTCACCACAGACAGGGAAGGAGAAAGAAGCCAGAAGGGATGCCTGGTGCGTGAGGGGACAGCGGGAAGCACCGTTGTTCTTGGCACAGAGGCTTAAAGGGTCAGAACAAAATAGATCTCTACGTGAGTTTACAAAAAATCTCTCAGATATGTTGTAAAGCAACACACAGAACAGTCGGTGTAATCTGAGCCCACTTGTGTTAAATGTGTTTATACGTAGAAACATATGCCTGGAGGAGAAAGTAAAAAAAAAAAAAATAGAATTTGCGTCTTGGAAAGAGATAATAGTAGTGGCAAGAGAAATTCTAACTTTTTATTTTGTATTCCTCTACAGGCATATTTGAAAAATCTATTTACAAACATTACTTTATAAATTAAAAATGTTAACTCCAGAAAAGCGACATTCTCAAAGTTTCCATTTAGTCCTCTCAGGTTTTCTCTCCAAATTAGTGCTGTTTGATGGAAATATAACATGTGCTACACATGTAACTTAAAGTCTTCTAGTAGCCAAATCAAAAAATTAAAAAGAAAAAGGGAAAATTTATTTGAATTATATATTTCATTTAACCCAATATATCTAAAAGTGATCATTTCAACATGTAATCAATATAAAAATTAGTGAGATATTTTGCATTCTTTTGGGGGGACTAAGTCCTCGAAATCCAGAATGTATTTTACACTCACAGCACATCTCAATTCAGACCAGCCCCATTCCAAGGACTCAGTATCCACGTGTGGCTCGTGGTTACCACGTTGGACAATGCAACTCCGCACATCTTCTAATATCCCATTTATGCTGAAGCATCAACTTTCACCTCTATGGGTAAGATTCTCAAATCCATATCTTTAGTCGTGGCCTACTTTACAAGTTTCACCTTAAACTCAACAAATGTCAAACCAAATGTTTATCTTCTTCATTTCCACCATTAAAAAGATGAAAGGAAAATGCCTGAGCCAGCGTGGCTCAGTAAATTAAATGCCAGCCTGTGAACCAAAAAGTTGCCGGTTCAACTCTAGTGAAGGCACATGCCTGGGCTGCAGGCCAGATCCCCAGCTGGGGACATGTGAGAGGCAACCAATTGATGTTTCTCTCCCTCGGTGTCTCCCTCCCTTCCCCTCTCTCTAAAAATAAATAAATAAAGTCTTTAAAAAAATGAAAAGAAAAGCCAAACTAGCACCTCCCGATTTGCTAGCTCCTTTTATGATACCACAGTTCACCCAGTGAACCAGGATCAAAATTTCAGAGCAAAATTCATTCATTCTTTCATCAGTCTGAACCTCAGTTTTCTCATCTGTAAAATGGCAACTATGCTATTTACCTCCTGAGTCTTGCAGATTCTAAAGGATAAAGGAAAATGTCAACCACAGCATATGACACATGGACAATCTCCTCTCTTTCACCCTACTCAGCTGGTACCATACCTGACCCACAGGATTATCTTCTTTCCCAACAGAGACATGAAGAGATGTGTAAAAACAAAAAAACAAATAAAAACAAAAGCATGAAGAGAAGGGTGGGAGCTTTCCTATGCAGAAGTTCAGACCTTGTATAATCTTTTATTTTTGGACATTTATAAATGACTGAGATTCAGATTTGACCTCTTTAGAACAAAGACACACATTTACTTAGGAAGGAAACAATGGTGTCCTGGCAAGGGAATTGGTTGTATAAATTTGATTATGACTATGCAATCTAGCCCCCAGATCAAAGCCACTATAACATAATAACTTACAAAGAAACTGTGTACTGTCTTTGACGTCTGAATAGAAGATAGGTCAGTAGGGATCAAAAGAGAGAAGACTCTGATTATTAAAACAAGAATATTATTAGTACCTAACATGATGAACACTAGTTGTTACTGAAAATGACTCAGCCATATAATAATGCCAAGCGGATGATAATTATGTAGCTTAAAAACAGAAAATAAAGGACTACTGCTATTCTATCATGTAGTTAAGAGCTAGTTAGGGCGGGTCTAAAAGAAAAAACTTAAGTGTTGAACCAAAGCCTCTTTTCTTTCCACTTCCCTTCAGTCCTAGTTTAGCTGCATTAGATTCTATCAAGTAAAATGAGAATTAATAACATTTGGCCCAACAATCTGTCTCCCATCTTAAAGAGAATAGTAAGCAAAGCTATTCTAGATCCTGGCTCTGGAACTGTTAAATGAAAGTATTTAGGTCAACAAACATGACCTTAAGTGAAAGAGGAAAAAGATGAGCTATTTTAGAATATAGTGACCAGGGTCTCTATTTCTACCATTAAACAAAAAAACAAAAGAAAAGAAAACCCCAACTGGCACCTCCTGATTTCCTACTTCTTTATGACAGGTACTTCTGTATCAGTTCTGAAGTCACAGAAGGTTCCTAGATGGGCCAGAAGATGGAAGTCAGGAGGGAAGATGGAAAGAAACAAAGTTAGAGGGAGATAGAAATGAGTATTAGGGCTAACAAGTGAGTGAGTAAAAGAAAGAAAGGGAGATAAGATGCTATAGCTCTAGAACTATTAGGGATGACTACAAAGAATCCACATTTGTGGTAAAGGTTTGTCCCTATGAGCCCTGTTTTATTTTAGTGAATCCCATCCAAGAAAATAAGCATCTCTCAGTATGTGGTCATGGACATCACACTTGAGTGAATCCCTTTATAGTACTAGAGTGTTTTCACTTGCTATCTTTCAACCCTTAGGGTTTTGATGAACCACTGAATGAAAAAGGCTTAATTCAGGAAACCCTTCTCTCTTCTGTTTCAATATATTAGATATATAATATTTCAATATAATATATAGATATAAAACTCCTCTTTCAATACCTATCTTAATATTTGTTTCTGAATTTAAAAAAAAACAGGTCATGATTATGCTAGAGTCTGTGGGTTGTCCCCCAAGAGGTCCCTGTATAGTTTTTATTCTATTGCTGGTAAAGTTGCCATATTTGGGTATGGCATATCACACATACGATTAGGAAAACATAAAAAAAGGGAAGGAAATTAGAGAAAGACAAGAGATCTTCCAGGGTGCATAGCCTTCAAACAAAGGCATTACATGACTAGTGGGGTGAAAAAAATCAAAGGCAACTGGAGAACTGTGTGCACTGTGGTAGAATTAAAAACAGTAGCTTTTCATTTTCCTAGTTTGAAAAGACGCGCTGCCTCACACAAAACAGGGGCTCCAATCTGAAGATGAGTAATTGTATAAATAACTTTAATAATAAAAATGCTATGACTGTAGTGACCTCACAACCTGAAAAAGGAAAATATGAGGGCCTCCAATAAAGACTAACAGGAGAACTTCAGGCAGCCTTCCGGGCTCCAGGATGGATTATGAAGAGCACCGCCCATTCTCAGACAAGGAACGATGACCACGGCAGCTGGCATATGAGGACACAATGCCCAAATCACAGCTAACTGAACAGACTTCATTTTGGGAACAGACTTACTACAGGCATTGGAAAAGAATATTTTTGATGCCTACTTCATATCGGACACATACAAAATCCACAAATAAAACCTCATTTAATCCTTACCCAGGTCCCAAATTGAAATATGAGGCTATCAAGGCTTGAGAGAGTTATGTAATCTGCCAAACAGATTCTAATGGGTTGATCTGAGTTAAAGTTCATGTTGTCAACTGAAAAGAAGCCTCTGGAAGGTTGGACAGGGGGATATAGAAGGTATAGTGCATGTGACTTTCAAAAACACCTTTGACACAGGGTCTCATAACCTTCCTGTGAACAGCATAGAAAATGGGCTGGACGATAATATTCTTTGATGACACCTTAGGAGAGACATTGGTTATCACCCGAGAGCTCTCTACCCTTGGGCAACTTGCTGAAGAAACAGAGGATGACCCCGAGAGTGACAGCAAATATGTCAAATGATGGGACCCCTCAAAGTGTAGCTCGATTTGCATTTTCTCTGTGAAGCCAGCCCCCATCTTTCCAGTTCTTATACTATATTCTTTAACACTCTACTTTGAGATCATACCAAACAATGCATGATGGAATAAAGGCTGACACACATTGTTTTCTGTGTATTCATCTCTTTTTCTCAAGGGGCTTGTATATTTTTAAAAGGAAGGGACCATGTCTTACAATTTTGTTTCTCCCCATATATCTGTCACGGGTCTGAGAAAGTAGAACCCACTTCATAAATGACAACCTGTAGGTTAATTTGGAAAATACAAATTGCCTCTTAATAACCCTTACATATGATGGTATGAAAAAATTGACTGGGGCCAGGCTGGTGTGGCTCAGTGGATTGAGTGCCAGCCTGCGGACCAAGGGGTCATCGGCTCCATGCCCAGTCAGGGCACATGCCTGGGTTGCTGGTCAGGTTCTCAACCGGGGGTGCAGGAGAGGAAGCCACACATTGATGTTTCTCTCCCTCTTTTTCTCCCTCCCTTCTGCTCTCTAAAAATAAATAAATAAAATCTTTAAAAAATTTGACTGGGTAACATAACTCCTTTATAAAATGAAGCCATATTTAGGATATATAGGATTAGATTGATGGCAATATTATTGTTACTCTCACCTCATAAAACAGATGTAACACACGCTAGATGTCTTTGCATGTGAAGAATTGTTGAATATTTTATTAGACCTCAAAAAGGAAAAAGACAAGGAAATGCAAAAATTCCTTCTCTCTACCGTTTAGTGATTACTCAGCAGTTAATCTTACCTTAAACTTCCCATCTGAAGAGAATATGCTAACCCACTTGTTATCGTAATCTGCAATAATTATATCCCCACTGGGATGCACGGCTACCCCTGTGGGCCGCTGCAGCTGCCCGGGAGAGCGTCCTCGTATGCCAAAACGACTTTTGAACTGGCCATCGTTGGAAAATATCTGTAAAACAAATTACATTCATTGGAATGAGAACCCGCACAGAAGAAACAGGCCAGAAACTTTGTCATCTGCACGACAGGTCAGAACTTGCCAGTCCTGTGTGAACAGAAGTCTATGCACATGTTCGAAGCTTTCCTTGCACCATGCACCTCAAGTCGTAAGTAGGGAAATAGGCAACTGCCCCTGTGCTGTCCCCACTGGTGGCTGGAGGTACACAGTTAGAGGCCATACCTGCACACACTGGTTGTTACTGTCTGCAATTAATATCTTCCCACTTGTAGATGCGGCTACCCCTTGAAGATTGGTAAATTCTCCTTTATTTCTTCCTTTGGTGCCTGAAAATAAATTATAAAACCACAGACATTAAGCAATAGAGAATCAAATTTCTCAGTTTCAGCAAGAGAATTATTCAGGCTTCCATAGGAAACCTGAGAATGCATTGTTTTAAAATTATACTGTAAAAAAGAGAAAAAAAAAGCAAGAGAACCCCCTCCCCATGACCTGACTTATCTGCTATTTAACTCTCTTCTAGAACAATCAAGTCTTCAACAAATCACTTTTTTAGGCAAATGCCAATCTTCTCTTGCTAAGTTGTAGCTGCATATTAATATGATTAAAATAGATTTAAATTCCACAAAGACACCAAAATAAAAACTAACTTTATAATTGAGGATTTGCAACAGGAGAGAGCCTTCGCGTTTTGCCAAAATCCCACCCTCTCACCCAGCAGCTCTTAGAAGAAACCTGGACTTTTGACTTTCGGTACATTTAACAAACCTTAAGGCCTGTGATAAACTAGCAGGCTGATTTTCATACACTGGATTTACTTCTGCATTAGTTTCCCAGACTCAGTATCTCACAGGCTGCATGGAAATGTAAAAGATATCCTCCTGACAGAGCACTTTCTGGATTAAATAAAGAAGAAAACCAAAAGGAAATGAATTTAACCAAGTATTATTTTCATCCTTACTGACTTTTTCTTTAGTGAGAGAGATGAGGCAGGAGAAAAAAAGAGCAAAGGAATCTATGGGTTAATAGATGCCTGTGTTCGTTTCAAATGAAGTGTTTACAACTTATTTCAATAGGACCATGTGAATAATAATGGATGGGAACAGAATATATTTTGCTCAGAAATGACCAGGGAAGTTAAAGTTTTCAGAGAGAGAAAAGGCTGTGCTTCTGTTTTATGATGTCATTTATATTCAAAAGAGCAATTTGATATTTTGTCTTTAGACATCAGTGCAGGGCCTTAGGAAAGAGTAGGCAAAGAGGCCTAGTTGGATTCCCTAGCAGTATCATTCAGAACAAGGGAAAGAAAGACGCTGCCCAAATGTGTGCTGCTCAGTACCTGCCAAAACTGGGTCAGGAGAGCAATGGAACTCTGCTGCAAAAGGCCACACTGCGAGAAGGGGGTCCTCCAACCTCTGCCGAGCTCCAGGGCCAAGTGTGGCCCAGCTCTTATTCTCGGTCTCAAGTTAACTGGAGCTGGAGTCGGTTGCCCCACATGTAAATGAAATCACAGAGTTGGAGGCACATATATTAGTCCACGATTGCCTATACGTTCTAAAAAGAGCTAAATAGAACAGGTGTTGCCATTTTAATTTTATAATATTTGTTTTTTAAAAAAATCTGCTTCCTTAAGCCACAAGGCTCAGTTTACAAATAGCTGGTGTAACATCCTGATTCTAACGAACATCTTTTGTCAGAGTTACTGATCATCATCTTTTTTTAAACTCTATTTGTGCTTTTCAAGCACAGCACAATCTCAGCGTTTCCCCTGAGGATCAGAGGAAACCACCAGCACACTCTAACCAGAGGGACGACGAATACCGATTTTCACCAGCAGTTAAATTGGGAAAATCTCCACAGTGATGCAGAACTACAGCACATGATTGTTACACTGAAGTGCCCATGGTCCGAATGTTGACAGAAGGTCTTGAGACCCAAATAAAATAAACAGAAATTTCAGACATTAGAAATAACTTGGGAGCATGCTTTACTCTTCAAGATCTTTAGTAAACTTTATGTAGTCTATAGAAAAGTGCCCCCAAAGTATTCTAAATATATAATCAAAATTAGTTCTTTCATAACGAACATAAATGTAACACAAAACACAGAGAGTACTTACAGAATCTTTTCCTGCCCCTTTGATGGAAAAGATTTCATTTGATGGTAACATTGGCTAGTAAAGCAAGTAACGCGAGTTTAAAAAGTAATTATAAAAAACTGGGCAACAATTCCATAAGATAATTAAACTTGTTTTCCCTGGATGTTTAACGAGCTGATGAGGCACAAAATGAATTTTTAAGCCAACAGTTTCTCTCATCTATGTCCTTCCTGGTCACTTCCACCCACGCCTCCAGGAAAATTGCAGAGTAAGGTGATAGGTAACAGTGCCCTGGGCTGAAATAGGGGATTAAAAACTGTAAACCCCGCCCTGCTCAATTTAATGAGAAAATGAATGTTAAGGAAATCTAGATGCTTAGAATGGGATAATGCAAGAGGATGAAAGTGAGCCAGATAGAAGGTCTCACACAGGATTATCAAGTAGGTGCTTAATGTACGTTTGCTGAGCGAATAAATGCCTGAATGAATTACTAATATCTGAGTAAATTACAACCCACATTACATCATGGGAGAATGAAAGGTTTCTTAGTATTTGTAGCACTTTTGTATACTTTCTCTCATGCATACCTTACAACATCCCCCTGAGTTAATATGATAAATATTACCTATCAGTCCATTTTATGGAGGCAAATCAAAGCTAGACGCATCGCGAAGGTAGTAGACACAGACGGAAGACTAAAACCCAGGTTCTCCTGACCAGGAGACTAGGAGGTTCACATAACCCTTTTTCTTCTGATACACACAATCTTTCTTTCTAACTGGACTTGAGAACACCAGTTTTCTGAGATGGGGATAATTACCCTTTGGGCTCACACAGATCATGCTTTCTCCATAAAGTCCTTTAGAAAATCCCATCCCTTATCACACAGCATTTCAACTGCGGAAAAGTCCTGTCTCCCTCACTGACCTGTGAGGGTATCCCAAAGGGCAGGGGTACCCTCCGCCCCCTCTCATACAGCATGGTGCCCACCTAGCTCTCAGTAAGTATCAGTGGCATCTTTTTCCACTTGACATGCTCAAACAGATCCCAAGGGTGAATGCTCAAGGTGGGTGAGGGCAGGGTGCCTGTAATGACCTCAGATGTCAAACTAGTATGATCTCCCTCCTCTGAGATTCTAGGGTGGGAAAGTGGTGGTTTGCAGAGGCGAGGCAGGGGAGAGAGGCATGAAAGATCCTATCTTCCTGTAAAGCCTCCAAACTCATGTGACTTCACACACCCATTTCATATTCAAAGAACACACACTGCTCTACAGCACAAATGAGTGGTTCTTTCCACACTTCTTGTGGCCTCACTAAGGTATGGTGTATCAATTACATATTTTGAAACAATTCAACTGTAATTCTTTCACTCCCTCCCACTCCCACGTCTTCTGGCTTCCCTTTTGTTCAGTGACTTTCTTTAGCAGCTGACAAAACCTGCTCCCTAGGGAAAACGAATCCCTGGGTTTCAAGGAATCACTGTCAACAGATGCTCTAAGCTACTTCCCTCAACTCCTTCAGGACTGTTGTGCAATCCAATATTAGAGAAACACGATGACTCATTCACTGTGGGCACATCATTAAGTTTTCAGAGGCGGGAGGTATCAAGTACCTCGACTTTGGAAAACCACAGTAGTTCAAGGACATTCTAGGTGAAGAGGAATCACGGTGCCATTAAAAAGGCACAGGCGCGAGAGTCGCAGGCAGCTTGGGTTCTGTCAGCATCCCAGACAGCTCAGGCTCCCGCCCCAGCTCTCTGAGCCTCCATTCCTTCCACGGTAAGAACAAATTATACGTTGTCCTGGAAATCTGGCTGTTGAGGGCCAGGGGCTGGGAGAGGAGCTCTGATCTGCAACATTTGCCGGTTTGTACATGTAAATGCTCCTCTCTTGGCTGATTTCAGGCTTCCAACATGAAGGCACAGAGCAGCGTTGGGAGGTGGTTTGAGAGCCAGTATAGGCTGACTCCAGCACATCACAAATTATGCTACAGTGGGTGTATGGCACCAGAGGGACCTCAGGCACTGAAAGTAGAGTGTACTTGCCAAAGATTTTAAGAAAGGACATGCAGAAGTGGACTGCACAATGCCTGGCCCAGAGAAGGCCTGTTCCTGCCTCCTGCTTCCAGCCTCCTGCCGTTCCTCCCGGAGCCCCAAGGCCTGTCTTTGACAGCTCACTGAGACTCATGCTGTCAAGTAACTCCTCTGTGCGTGTCAATCCCAAATTGATGTCTAGCCCTGACTTCTTTGCTGAGCTCCAAACCCATACTCCAACTGCCTACGGTACACTTCGACCTAGACAATTAAACTGAAACACACCTTTCTTCCTCTTACTTTCCTTATCTTGGTTGATATTGACCAAGATAAGGAAACATTTATGGAGTCCTTATCATTTGCCTTCACTGTTCTAAGGCTCAACATGTATTACTTTCATCCTCACCAAACAACATGTGTATTAAGATCACCCCCACCTCACAAATGAACACAGAGAGTAAATTTTCTCTAAATCATACGGCTAATGAATAGCAGACTGGGATTCAAATCAGGCAATCAGGTTTTTGTGCTCTTTTCTCAGCATGTTCTTAACTAAAGTTAACTGTTACTTCTACGCTACCACTAGGAATATGTTAACTAGTATTACCTATGTTGCTTCTCTAAAATGTATTGAATATTATTCAAATTAGAGCTTACTATTCTAAGCTCTTTCGTGCATTAATTCACACAATCCTCAAACCCCTATTAGGTAGGGTTTTTTTTTTAAAATCCCCTTTTTATGGAGGAAACTGAGGCACTGAGAGGTTAAGTAACTTTCCCAAGAGCGGTCAGGTAGAAAGTGGCAGTGTTGGGGCTGGGACTCAGGAATGTCTAGCTCAGCATCCACAGCCTCAGCTGTCATCCGCTCTGCGGCCTCACACCCCTACGGTCACCAAGTCTTGCCCTCTTGCTCCTAAGCATCTTACAAATCTGCTCCTTCCTCTCCACACCATAGCATCACCCTTAATTCTGGCTCATGTGACTACTGTAGTAGAAAGCAGTTCCCCGCTTCCCAGAGACCTTTCCAACACATCCTCTATGATGCGCACAGGCTCTCTGGAAATAAATACTGTCTCAGTAAGTCACTATGTTACACCGTTCAGTGCTTCCCTATCACCCACCTGGCAATTATTCTCAAACGTCAGCGTGTACAAGCTTCATGGAGCTTACAGAATGCAGATTCCCCACCCTTCCCCCAGGGATCTTGATTCTGTAAACACATCATTTTTACCAAGCAGCCCAAGGAATTCAAGTGGTTTATGGGCTACACTTTGAGGGACGCAGGTATACAGAACACAGTCCCCGCTCCTAATCAAGGAAATGTAGCCTCCTCTCTGCATCTCACTTCATTAGATGCCCCAGGATGATGGAATTATTTACAGTTCCTTGAACAGCTCTGTTCCTCACCTTCGTGTCTTTGTACCTATTTACCTTTCATCTAACACCACCCTTTTCTTCCTTCCATCAGACGGACTCGCTTCTAAAGCCAGCTTAGGTTTAGATGTTGCTCAACTCCAGGAACGTTCCTTAACTCCTCACTGCCTGTCTGGCTCCTCCTCCACCTACCCCAGCTCCTGTGCCTTGATTCATACCGAAGGGGCACTTTTCCCATGCCTGTCTCCTCCTAGACTATGGCCTCCTCTAGGTCGAATTTAGAATCTCCTTCCTCTCTTTATACCCTAACCCAGCAAAGGGTCCGGCACAGAGTTGGTGCTGAAATGGTAAAGTCACATCTAACCTGAGGCAGGATAATTAGTGAGGAAGGTGAAAATCTGAGTCAAATTTACCCCTGAAAATCTTTCACATCACTCAAAAGTGACAGTTCACTTTCATGAATACGCAACATTAACACGTTATTTAGGGTGGTTGAATGAACTCCTAACCCATGTATTATGAAACTATGTACCTTTACACACAAAATCAGTGCCACACCGGCAGAATCACGGTTGCCACCTCAGACAGGTAGCTGAGTTTCAGTGAACTGTGGATTACACGTGGCAGGCTTTAACTCGTGCACAGAAGGACTGTTCCAATCACGAATGTTCTCTTATCCTGCACCTAATAGCCTGACCATACAAAGAAACAAAGTTCTAAACCAAAATAACAGACAAAGAAAGCTGAACTCTTCTAATTATTGATATAAACTCTACCCACTTGTAGCCAATGGTATACACGTTGAGAAGACAAATTCTTAAAAGCCAGCACTGTCTGACGATGCCCAGCAGAGCCACAGGCATGTGAATGGCTGCCCTTGAGTTTAGTGTGTCGTTGCCTGGTCTGGTGCCCCTGGGCCTCGAAACTGGGTGAGCGTGGTGAGCATGGCGAGCGAGAAGTGAAATCATGCAGTAGGTCATGACTTGGTCCTATTTCAAATGGGCCATGTACTTATGCAGAATAGTCTTCTGGGTATTGTTGAAGATCATAAATGATTAAAGACATCATCCCTGCCCTGAAGTAATTTATAATCTTGTTGGGAAATAACCCAGGCATAAATAATAATAATCACAGTGTCTTACACAAGAGGAGGAGGCACTGAGGGAAGAATACAACTGGGAAAGGGCTTCGTGGATGAAGGCACCCCTTGTGAAAGCTCACAGGTGCCCTAGGAGCAGGGGCTCCAGCAATGACTTGTCCGGCCTCATCTCCTGCCAGCGCCCCCATCATGCTCCACTCCTCTGCCCTTTGGCCCACCTACATCTTCTCATGGATGTGTTCCCCTAAAACATCAACCGTGTCCATGCCTCTTTGCCTTGCCTTTGCCCTTCACACTGGTCCCTCTACCTGGGATGCCATTCGTACCTGTCAACTTGGAGAAGTCGTATTCATCATTCATGTCCCATTGAAGTTCCTCCCCATTTCTGTAGCTTTCCATCACCTAATCCACAATCTTAGAGTTAGTTGGCCATACATCTGTCACCCCAAACTCCTTGAGGAGGAGACCTCATTTCTTTCATCTCTATATTCCTATTACCTAGCATAGTACCCAGCAGGCACTAAGGGCTCTAGAAATGTTTTCAAGTTATATTATTGTGTAGTGACTGGCCTCTTTCAGCTAGACTCTGGATGAGAACATAAAGTTAGAGAGGAAGAGGGCAGTAGGACCTGTTTTCCTTTCTGCCCCTATGTACCTGGGGTGCTTAGCACCTGCTGCGGGCTGAACTGTGTCCTCTGCAAAATTCATATGTTGAAGTTCCAGTTGTACCATATAAGATAACTGTATTTGGAGATAAGATCTTTGAAGAGTGGATTAACTTAAAATGAGGCCATAAGGGTGAGGCCCTAGTCCAATGTGATCGGTGTCCTTATTGTAAGAGCAGGAAGCACCAGGGGTGCCAGCGCACGGGAGGACAGCCATGGGAGTGCAAGGCAGCAAGAAGGCTGCCACCTGCAGGCCAGGGAGAGAGGCCTCAGAGGAAACCAACCCTGCCGCCACCTTGACCTTGGACTTTCATCCTTTAGAAATGTGAGAAAATGCATTTTGTTGCTTAAGCTACTTAGTCTGTGGCACCCTGAACAAACAGAGACAGAATCTTTACTTCCTTAATAAATGCAGACATAGTGCTGCTTGCCAGGCACTGTTGTAAGCACTTTCCAAATGTTTGAACATTTAAACACCTGCCCACCAGGGTCAGCGAATCACTAATGCTGCATTTCTCAACGGGCAGGAGGAGGGGACAGAGCAGATCCGCTGCTCCCTAGGGTGGGAGCTGGGAATCCAAAGTCAATAGAGTTGGAGAGAAAACACCCCTAATAGAAATGTCTCTTTACCGAGGTGAGTATCACAGGAGGCGATAACGATGATTGATAGTAACAACAGTAAAATAACAGCGACCAGGAACTGAGCACTTGCTTTACACAGGGAAGTGCCGGCCACATTACGAGAATTCTCTCTTTCAACTGCACAGCCACCTTGGGAGTTGGTAATACTTCATTCCTTTGTTTTACAGAGGAATAAACCATGATCGGAAAGGGTAAGTCAGTTGCCCAGAAAGCAAAGAGAATCAGTGCCACAGTCAGACTCAGGTCTGCGCCTTTCTCCGCTGTGCACACTGCCTGGGCAAGTAGACCAGGATGCTTGGCTTGGGGTGGGGGTTTCTGAATTGGAGACTTATGGAGAGTAATGGGATAGTTTATTTTCTACACATAAGGGTATAATGTCTATGGGCCATGGGGTGCTCTATGTTTTCTATTTTTATTTATTAATGGATTGTTATTCCACTTTGTTGTATATTATGCAGGAGATCAGTAGGTAGCAACGAGTTAAACTGTTTGAGAAGGTAGGTAGGAAAAACCTAACAACCTTAATTGCACGTGCAAAAACAATACTTTTCATTTATTTAGCTCCTCCTACATGCCAGCCATTACTCTTGGAATTTAGAACAGCTCTCAGAAGCAGAAATTTGTCTTTCCATTTGATGGACATGGAAACTGAAGCCCAGGGAAGCTCAGAGACCTGCCCAAGTCTCAAGTAAGTGGTAGAACCGGTGTGGCAGATCTGGGAGGCTCCCAATCCTTCGCCCACCCCAGCTCACCCTCTCTGCTTTGGTGGGTGGCTCGACAATTTCTGCACCCACGCTGCACAAATGGCCAGTGATTCTACGAGGCCTCCATGCTCTGAGCAGACAACGGACACCTCACGTCCTGGTCTTTACCAAGACTCAGGCTCACGTGTTCGCATGTAGCAGCTTTGCCCAGGAATGTGCCAAGGAGTTATCTCCCCAAGATGTTCCCTGGGGAAAGTTCTGTGGTCACCAAAGTTTGGAAGTGCTGCCTGTTATCCCTCCCCTGCCTTGCAAACTTAAAGTGTACATCAGCAAATTCTAAAGGTTCTGCAGTTAAAAAAAAAAATGTTTCCTTCACTTAAGCCAAGCTTTCCCTCAATATACTTGAACCACAGAATTGTTTTTCTATATGTGTCAGTTAATACTTGGGGCAGCGACCTTTTAGAGGTTCTGCGATAAGGGACTTGAAGGAGCAGAAAGAGAAGCAGGCTGCGTTTGCTTTTGAAGCAGTAACTAAAGACTCTTTTTTTCTTAAGAATTATCAAATCGTTTGTTTACATCTAGCTTGCTTTTTATTGAGAAAATAAATGGCTAAAAATAACATTCGACTCAATACATTTTTGTTTTGTATTAAAAAATTAGTCTCAATAAGTGTTTGTTTTGCTATTCAAACAAAACAAAACAAAACAAAACAAAAACCAGAAACAGGCTCTAAATCAGAAACAAAAAACAGGCTCTAAATCAGAAAAGGGATGGGCTGTTTGCATACCCCAACCTCTTGGCTCACTCGGAGCCTTCTGCCTCCACCCCAACCCCATTCCATCCCCAGGTTTCCACTCTCCCTCCCATTGGGGGGCTGCTCTGCGGCCAACACACTGGAGGGAACCCCAACTTGCAATGCACCACTGCCTCACCCCCAGCCCTTATAGTAGTGCAGAAGCAGTGACAAGGAGGCATCAGACCCTCTGCCCACACCACAGGAGTAGCTGGCACATTTCAGAGAAACTGAAGGTTATCTGATAGAACGATCTCCCCGCCTAGTCTGTACTATTCCAAAGGCATTCATTCCCACAGGGAGGTAAAAGATTGCCAACATTCCTCTAAAATTTCCAGATTATGAGTGCTGTGATAGTTCTAATTCCCTTCCTGCTTATTTTCAGTTTCTAACTTTCTACAGTGAACATGCAGCCTTGTGTTAGAAAGGAGAAAGAGGAAGGGAGGGAAGGACGGTGGACAAGGAGGAAGAAGGAGGGGGGTGGAATAAATCATAATATCCCCAGAAACAAGACCGCATACACTCACCTAATAAAATATACCAGTACGTCCCAACACCTTCAGGTAGCAGTTCTGACCTGCAATGTTCTCGTTTGCAACAGTTCTGGCTAGCCCTCAACCCAAGCATCCCTCAGCCTGCCGGCACAGTGCCGCCTCCTTACCCACTCGAAAGATCAGATCATCCTCGATGGGATTCTCTTTTCTTTTTCCAGTGCTGTACATGCTTGCGGGTCTTTTCACAGCTTTTTGCTTAACGTGACCGCTTCCTGGGGATTTCACACGCCTCTTCACGCCCTCGGTCGTGGGCGACACGTCAGCCGACCTGATCACTTTCAGCTTAAATGGGCTGCCTCGGATGTGCTGGTCGTAGAGTCTCAGAGAGAGGGTGAAGTCCCCTTCCTTCTGCACCGTGTACAAAAACTCGTACGTGCCGTTTTTGTTGTCCAGGATTTCTCCGTCTGCCACGCTGCCGTCGGGCGTGCTCAGCTCCGCGGTGATGTAGGCATTACCAGTTTTGCAGAGCTCCCCGTCTTTGTCCTTGGTTGTTATGGTAACGGACATGGGCTGCCCAATTATGGTCTGCCGCAACCCCTCGCCCGTGGCCACCGTCTCAGAAGCAACGGCGTTGGTGGTTAAGATCGTCCCTAGGTTGTGGATGGACTTCTTGAGCCCTTCAGTCTCTACGATGAAATCCAGCTGGTCATTCTCCCGCGGGTGCAGAGGGAAGTCCTGGTCTGCCAGTTCGTTCAGCTTCTCGCTCATCTGCTTCTTCACCAGCAGCACCTCCGTTTCCGTGCCATGGTTAAGGGCTTGCGCGGTGAAGTTGCTGCAGCTCTTAATATTCTCCTGCCCCTCGAGCAGAGTATCCAGCTGCGACTGGAGGACCTGCAGGAAAAAGGCACCCGGGTGAGTGCCTCCCGCAGCACTGGAGTGGAGCGCGCACAGGGGCAGTGCCTTCCGTGGGTGGGCCGGAACCGGTTCTGTACCTGCCCACGCCAGTGGCTCTCAGCAAGGGATGTTTAATTTCACTAGCGAACCCAGTTCTAATGCATCATCCCACACTGCATTCCCATTGCCTTCTTTCCCTTCCGCCTCGCCCTGTTTCTCCCACACACATACTTCTTAGGTCATGTGTTTTTGATAGAATGGAGCAGAAACGTTGCCACCGAGAGCTTGGCAAACAGTTTGCGTGCTTGACATCTGAAATATTCATTATTCAGTATGTTTCCTTAATGTCCAAAGCTCCCCTGTCACCTCTTAAAGGAGCAGAAACCAGAGGAATGAAAACTCTTCCACACTTGAATCTGAAAAGCTTTTCATCCCTGCTTTTGAGATCAGACATGCAAAGCCGAACAAAGCCTGCAGTCACGGCTCACTTAGAAGCTGACTAACAGGTTGGTGTGGATGAGAGACCAATTAACAAACTATTAGACATTATAATTAAGGAAGAAAAACAATCCAGTTTAACCCCAAATCCTGAAAGCATTCCTTTATATTCAACCTTGCCTTGTGTCAAAGTATAAATTGGGACTTAAGGTCACAGAATGAGAGTTCTGCTGAAAACAGGAAGGGAAATAGCTGGATATGCCATTGAATGAAAACTCCTGCTTACCGTGGAGCAGTGACACTTAAGGACCCCTTTGAGGCCCCTTTGCTGCTTTTGGAACACAGCAAGCAAGGACCATGACACGCCCCAGACATCGGGCCTCTCCCAGGACATCTGTAAGAACAGCTGGAGCCTTACTTTGTGTTTGAGGCCGTAGTTGACCTCCAGTTCCATAAGCAACACGCTCTTGCGCACGTTTAAAGTCTTCTGGAGCTCATCGAAGGTAGAATGGATGTCGTCCACGATGCTGGCCTTCTGGTTGGTTAATTGATGAATGATTTCTGAGATGAACTGAAGAGCAGAATCTATTTCTGGGAGCCTGAGGACAGTTGTTAAAGATCATTATTATTTAACATCAATCTAGAAATAGTAAAAAAAAATATATCTACCTAAACACTAGTCTCTGAAGAAAAAAACATTGTAAGTGCCTCTCATCATCTTTAAGAAGTAATAACTAAAGAACAAAAGGCATAAGACATAATTTCAGCCTTTGAGAGAAGAGGCATTGAGGATCTGTGTCTATTTCAGTCCACCTCAGTCATCTGCTCTGAATAACAGGACAAAGTCTTGAAACTCCCTGAACCCCCATCTTTCCCTCATTCTCTAAACCAGGCTTCCTTTCTCAAGCTTGATACTATTGATAATTTGGGAGGGAGAATTCTGTGTTGCAGGGGGCTATGCTGTGTCTTACAGATGTTTAGCAGCATCCTGTCCTTTACCAGATGCCATTAGCGCCCCTTCACACACACACACACACACACACACACACACACACACACACACACACAGTTGTGACACTAAATTGTCCCCAGGCATTGATAAATGTCCCTGGGGTGGGGGTGGGGGTGTATAATTGCTTATGGCTGTGAACCACTATTCTAAACATACAGCTGCATCTTCTTTCTCAATCACATGAAAAACTTATCCAAACTCGGAGTTCCCTGGGAAGTTCTTGCAAGTTTCTGCGTTCTCTTCATTCATATAGAATAACCACACTTTTCTCATTACAGCTGTTGAAGAGACTGATTTTCAGCTGGCTACTTATTTCCTCTCTTTGGTCTTTCTCATGTATCACACAGCTTCTCTGTTCCTTCAGTGCCGTGGTAGAAAAAGAGCCCAGACGTAGCGAGACATAAGGAAAATGGAGCAATCACTGCCTAGTGTCATTTTGCTGCCCTGGAGCAGAGAGGAGGCAGGCACAGGCGGCCCAACGGGCCTCTGAGGAGGTCAAGAATAGCAGGTAAGAAAGGCTCCTCGTAAAGCCTGGTTTCATGCACACGTTTCAGGGGTCACCTGAGAGCATTTTCCTCAAGTATATTTTATTCATAATCACCCTAAGGTAGTAAAACAAAAATGCCACCACTCCTAACATAGGGGAGAATTTTATCAAGGGGCAGGGGACAACCCTCCACTCACTAGTTTGTGATTACAGACCGCAATCAAAGAATTTATTTAGGTGACATGAACCTACCATCTCACTGAGACAAGAGAGACCCTGAGGCCACGCCTGACGCACAGGCGACCAGTTAGGAACCGGGGGAGATGTGCGCACCTTTTGTTGACAGCGTCCAACTGGACCTGGAGCGAGGCTTTGTGCTGCTCCACCACGTCCTTGAGGGGCACTGTGGGGTGTTCCGCATGCTCCCCCTCAGTACACTCCCGACACATGGCGGTCTCACAAGACTGGCAGTAAAAGTCCATCACCTGTGGGTGACACAAGAACAATGCAGGCCCGGTGCCACTGGGTGAGGGCTCACTCGCACTCTGCCGTCTAATTCTCCCAGCCTCCCCAGGATGCCGGCCACAGTCACCCAGTTTCACAGGAGAAAAGGAAGGATAACGTTTCTGTGCCAGGTCTCAGTCAGCGGTGGATCGGACTCCAAAGCTACTGTAAAGCTGGTCACAAAACCAGCTTTTCTGGGACCAGTGCACTAAGGCAGGACAGTGCAGGGATGTGGCTGCATCAAACTTTTTGGTCTCAGGACCCCTTTATACTCTTCACAAGTGATCGAGGACTGCAAAGCACTTTAGCTTATGTGTTATATCTATAGATAGTTATCACTGTAAAATTGAAACAGGAAAAGTTTAAATATTAATTTATTACAAGCAATGATAAGCCCATTAAATAGTAACATGAATAATATAGTTGATGAAAATAACTATTTTGCAAAACAAAAAAGTTAATGAGAAGAATGGCATTCACCTGAAACCTATATAAGTTTATTAGCCAGTGTCACCCCAATAAGTCCAATTAAAAACAATTAAATGAGTATATGTAAAGCTTGTCCCGATATATAAAGGGGAAAAAATAAAATAAGGAAACTGTCATCAGCTGGCTCTAGTCCCCGTGCTATTTCATCCAAGTCCCATTAGAACGGAACCAGTGGCTAGTAAAACGCAAATCAACGGGACAATAGGTCATTCACCAGAAAATAGATCAGCAATTCATCAACTCTTGCCACGCCAAGGATGGTGGAGTCATTCCAGGGCATGTGAGCAGGGCAGATATTGAAGCCCACACAGTACGGAAATGTATAAATGATTACCATCAGGGATGCAGACTTGTGGAAAGAATACACAGCAAAGCAGGTGTGGTACCCTGAGTAATGACACACCAAAGATGTCCACATCCTAATCCCAGAAACCTGTTAATGTGTTTACCTTATGTGGCAAAATGGACTTGCAAATGTGAGTAAGTTAAGGATCTTGAGACGGGACGATTATGCTGGGTTAGCCAGCTGGGCCCCACATAATCACGTGAGTCCCCGTAGGAAGCAGGCGGGGCAGGTCAACAGTGCAGGAGGTGAGACAACAGAAACGAGAGACTGGAGCAGTTGGAGGGACAGGTCACAAGCTGAGGGGGTGCAGGCAGCCTCTACAAGCTAAACCACGCAAAGAAATGGGTTCTCTATGAAGCCTCCAGAAGGACACAGCCCCTCCTACATTTTGCTTTTAGACTTCTGAACTCCCGAACTGTAAGAGAATGCATTTGTGTTGTGTAAAGCTCCCCGCCACAAACAAATAATGAATCAAAGAAGATATCACAAGGGAACTATCAAAACACTATGAGATGAATAAAAATGAAAATACAACACACCAAAGCTTATGAGAGATGGAGCTCAGAGCCACATTTACAGCTGTAAATGCCTACATTAAAAAGAAGAAAGATCTCCAATCAATAACCTAGGTTTCTACCTTAGGGAACTAGAAAAAAGAACAAACTAAATTTAAAGGAACCAGAAGAAAGGAAATAAAGATTAGAGTGGAGATTAGGAGTAGGAAAACAATAGAATAAACAATGAAGCCAAAAGTTGGTTCTTTGTGGAGATCAACAAAACTGAGAACAGAGTAATATGGACAGTTGTATACCAAGGAACTGACCTAGATACAGTGGACAAATTGATAGAAACACAAAAACTATCAAAAGTGACTAAAGAAGGATAAAAAATATGAATAGACCTATTATAAATAGAGAGACGAATTGATCTTCAAAAAACTTTCAACAAAGAAAAACCCAGGACCAGATGGCTTCACTAGTGCTCTCTACCAAACAAAGAACACCAGTCCTTCCAAATTCTTCATAAAAGTCTGATGTGATGAGGAGGTAACATTTCCTAACTCATTCTATTAGGCCAGTAATACCCTGACACCAAAGCCAAACACATCACAAGAAAAGAAAATTATAGACTAGTATCCCTCATGTATATAGATGCAAAAACTCCTAATAAAATACTAGTAAACTGAATCCAGCAGTATATTTAAAAAAATTATACCATGATCAAATGAGATTTACCCCAGGAATGCAAGGGTGGTTCACATATAAAAATCAACATATGTAATATATCACAGTAATATAATGAAGGGAAAAAAATCCACAGGATCCTCTCAACTGATGCAGAAGAAGCATCTGACAATATCCAACACCCTTTCATGATAAAAAAAAACAAACTAGAAATAGAAGGAAACTGCCTCAATTTAATAAAGAGCATCTACAAACAGCCACAGTTAATGCCATACATACTTAAGATCATGAACAAGACAAGGGTGTCTCTTGCCACTTCCATTCAGCAATGTAATGGAAGTTCTAGCCAGGGCATTCAAGCAAGAAAAATAAATAAAATTCATGCAAATTGGAAAGGAAGGAAAGGGGTAGTAAATAAGTGGCTGCTTCATGGGTATAGAGATTCTTTTTGGGGATAACGAAAAAGTTCTGGAATTAGATAGTGGTGATGTTTGTACAACCTTTTGAATATACTAAAAGCCACTGAATCGTACACTTTAAAATGGTTAAAACGTGAAGTCTGTGTTATGTGAATTTTACTTCCATTTAAAAAAACTTTTGATGGCTTTGAAGAGACAGCAGCAGACCTGGGTTATTGTCCCTGATTCAGGATTCTAAGTGTTTCTTGAGAGGCAAAGGCCCTGAAATCATTTTGAAATATCAACGGCTAGTCAGTTCTCAAATGCCTGTGCTTGGGTTCTGACAACTTTGTCCCAAGCTGGGAGTTAATTGTGTGAGGTGTAAGACTAAGCTGAGCTCATCATCTTGAGTGAGATGATGCTGGTGCTTGAAGCCGGAGGGGAAGGCCAGAGGCCTGGATGAGCTTATTGCTGGTGACAGGTCGTCACCATTTGTGTTCAATGGGAGAGAAGATGACCAGGACTATGTGCATTACTAACTGCTGAAATGTATAGTCAGGGCCTTGCAACCAACCCTGAGGCTTTCTGGAAGTGGGGACTCATTCCTGCCATGGCATTCTTGCTGAGGATCTCTCCTTTGCACCTCTTAACATTCTTATTAGCAAGGCCTAAGCAAGCAAAAACAGGGTTTAATGATCATTCGCATTCTGGGACCGCAAGGCATGAGCTCAAGTGTCTGCTTTAAGTGCAAAGAACCTCTTCAATCACTGACCGCTATTCCCATTTTCTTTGTATCTGAACAATGCGGCCATGGCAGTTTAACTAGAGGACAGATTGTGTCACAGCACTTGGAGCAAATGACAGGCTTTCATCCACATGTGCTAATCAGCACCAGGCAGTTTATGGCAGCAACATCCTGCTTTATTGTTAATTACTGGATTTTATTAACCTTCAGATGCTTGAAATGTTTTTAAAGATTTACCCACGACAATTAACTGCAGCAATTTATTTGTAATATTGCATGCATTTGGCTTGAATGTGCAATGAGGACCCTTGTTTCAAAGCAGCAGCCGTGAACTCCTATAGTCTATGATGAAACAATAGAACAATTCGAGACACGCTGCTAATTTTCCAAGGCCTCTTGCTGGCTTATAAATTTTATGATTCCAAAGAATCACAATGACCCAGCATTGAGAAAGTGCTCAAAACACACTTTCAATAGCTTCATTCACCCTAAGGAGGATCAAACTCTTAGACAGATTTCATTTTTAGCGTGATCTGATCTGATGCATTTGGTAGAAAGTAAAGCTTTGAGCTAAAGGATGCTTTAATCTCGCTGAAATTAGCATCCCTGGGAGAGCTTCTGCCTAGCAGCCTGTGGCAACCAGGAAATACATCTTTAGGAATTCTTTCCCATGTGTCCTCCAGGCTCTAATGACATACTTCTCTTTCTGGAGTTTCTCTAAGATCCACAGTGCCATTTTATAAAAATTCGTAGTAATTTTAAAGAGTCAACCTCTGTTTCAGTTGGCTGCACCACTGTTTACATAGGCACCAGAGCTAGACACCTGGGAGGCGTGCTCACCCCACCAGTCCTCCCAGCCCATCACCTCTTACTTGGCCCACTTCTCCCATCTTGCTCTGGCTGTTCTGGGTCAGGCCCCCTCAGGGGGATTATCCCAGTAGGCTTGCAAGTGCTTTCCCTCGGCCCCTGGCGCATCCCCTCGCCTCCCCTCAACTCTACTCTCCCCTCCCCCATCACATCACTAGCAACTTTGAAATGAGCTGAATGCAAACCTTACCTGGGCATTTCAATGTCTAACATCATTTAATAGCTCCCTATGACTTCAGACACACCCAAGTTCCCTAAAGGGGCATCCAGGGCCCTCTAAGACCTTTTACTTCTCTGGCCCTCTCGCCAGTCACCCGGCACTTCCTGGTTCCTAGAGCTCTGAGATCGTATAGAGAGCTCAAAAATTTGATGGGTATTTTAATTAAGAATTTTACAGCTACTTTGATAAACTGAATGATTGGTATTTTTTTTTCTTGTTTTGCCTTACTAGATTTTGCTGTCAGGGTTATGAGTATACCTTGGGTGAATTGGGCAGTTTTCTATCTTATGACCCAGAAGTATACATACGCACTATGAATCATATCTGTTCTATACAGGATTGAAGGATTTTAAATTAACTTTTGCCACTTTCTTTTGAGATTATCAGTCTACTCACATTTTCTTGATCATCCACTTCATTCAAGACTTTCAGTCTATAAGCCTTTAGCACGTAGAATAGATTTACTCCTTTTAAAATCTTTTTATCTGTACTGATATCTCTTTATTAGTCCTGATTTGATTTATTTATATTTTTTTACTGCTTTATCAGATGTCAAATTATTTAATTAATTTGTTTAAAACATTCAGCTTTTAGATTTATTCTACTCAATTGTCTCATTTTTAAATTGTGTAAGTTTAATATATTTTCCTTTGTCCCATATATTTACTTTGTTTTCCCTAAGTTTCTGAATTGAACTCCTTTTCAAAAAATTTCAGGTCACTTTGCTTTCAATAAAGGAAAATACCTAAACCTATAAAATTTCCTGAGTATAGATTTGACTTTACCTTATATATTTAATAGACAAGGCTTCCACTTTGAATACTTTGTTGTTTAATTTTCCCATTTTTTTCTTTGATTAAATAGTTGTAAGCTTTTTTAAAGGATCTGGATTTCTTCTATACCATGTTACTAATGTCATGTGAGTGCATGGTGGTACAGGGTCTCGGTTTACACAATCAGAAAATATAATGGTATTTTTAGTATATGAACAATTTTAACAGTTTAAATTTGCACAGTCTTAATAGCTTAGTTGAACATATTTTAGCATATGCCTTTTTATCTTGAGGAGGCAGATTCTCAATTGAAAGAGTATTCTTTTCTCTGAAAGTCATCTTTTCATTTCCATGCCCATTGATGCTATTCTTGTTCTACTCCTTTGAACAACTCAGTGAATTCAGAATAGGTGCCGCAGCCTCTGGTTTCTGCTGCTCCATCCCTCCATAACGCCACTAAAATACTCACGTCCTGTTTAAAGGCTTCAATGCTTCCCCAGTGCTAATGAAATCTAGGTCAAACATTTTCTCAATGACATTCATAGTTCCACCGTTTCTCCCCATCTTTCTTCCCAGGCTCATCCAGCATTCTCCAGCCACCTGGGGCCGCACCCCACCACCCCACCTCCAGTCTCCAGCAGCACCGAGCTACAAGCCCTTCTCTGATTTCTACAACACTCTTACTGATGTAATCTTTCCGCTTGTCATTATTTCTCATTCTAAATGATGGCCCTTTCACCCCAAATGTAGAATAGGAGCCTCTAAAACTTTACTCCCCTATCAAGTCTGCACTCCAGAGAGCTATGTGCCTGGATGACACATTAAGGGGACTCGTACTTGAGAGAAATGCCTTCCCAGACCAGTATTTAGAATGTGAGCTCCGGAGGAGACAGCCTCAGCTCTCACTAAGCGCCAGTGTGAGAAATGGTCATACGGAGAATACTCAAACTGCTTTTGAAGGCACTATTTAAAGTTCCTTTGACAAAACTTACACGGTAACTCTACCTCGGAGTACAATGTGCAGATGACCTAGTTATTGATAGCCTGGTGTGCTTTCATTTAAATAAAGATAGTTAATCCATGATGTTTCCCTTATTTGGGTTCCCAAAAAGCTCAGGGCGCTCTTTCCTCTGGGTCTAGCATTATGATGTATCACTTATATTTGTGACTTAAACTGTTCCAGTCTGTGTCTTCATCTATAAAACAAAGGTGACTAACACCTCCTTTGCAAAGTGGAGCGTAAGAAACCAAGCACGGTGTTTGGCACATTCAATCAGTACAAATAGGTACTGATTGACTTCTGAGAGACTAATTCTACAAATGGACAACGGCCAGACCATATACAAAACAGAACTCTGAGCAACAACCTGACTAGGAAACTGACTCCATGTCTATAATACATGGTCCAGGAAATCAGCCTGCTGTCAGTCAGATTTGTAGGAAGTTAGATTGATTACTATCTCTAGTAACTGTCCAAAAAGCTAAACAATAACTTTGGTAGCAACTGGTCTGAAACGGCTAGCACTGGATTACTGGTAGCTTCCCTAATTTTTGTCTCTGCTCCCAACTTAGGACCAATCAGAGGAAGGCAAATATGTACCTCTAACCAATCACATAGCTCTCCCCTTCTACTCATCCCACCTCCAGCTTCCGTGTGTCAATAGCCTCACATCAGGGCACACCTGAAGCCTTCTCTTTTTTCCACTATTGAGCATGCTTACTCCTTGCCTGCCTTCAAGTCTCTGCCAAAACGCAAGCAATAGTGGCTGACTCCTTGTTATAACAAGTTCGGAATACATAGTATTTGCTTGTTTTCATCTGGTTGGTCTCCGATGCTTTCCCTTTGTCTGTGTATACGAGACACTGTGCTTAGAGTAGAGGTATAATGGGAACATGATCCCTGCCCTCCTGAAGCTTCCTTGCCAAAAGGAAAGCTAGAAGATCAATAAGTCAGCAACTATACAGATGAAGGATGCAGGGCATGGTGGGTGCCGTGAAGGAAACCAGGAACTGATGTGATGTGATGCACGTCCCTAGGTGATGGAAGTGGCATCTCAGAGCAGTTAGAAAAGACTGTTCTCTGTGTAGGAGAAACCTGAGCTGATGCTTGAAGGATGGGAATGAGCTATAGCCACATCGAGAGAGAGCAAAGAGCATCACAGGAATAAGGAACAGAGACCAGCCAGGCCGGAGGTGGGAAACCACTTGGCAAGTTCTAGGCAAGTGAGGCTGTAGCATAGTGAGCAGAGAGAGTGGTCTGCAATAAAATATATAAATACCAATTATGCCTAATAATATTGTAATTGCTTTGCTCAAGCAATCTCTTGTTGATTATGTGGTTTTATTATACTTGAGCCTTATATTAAAAGCAGTTTCAAACACTTCTGAAGTGGCCATCATATTAAAAAAGGGGACTAAAGTTATTCGTTAGAAGTAATTTCAATGGCTAACGTTTGTCAAGAGCTTACTATATACTTTATAGGACTTAAACATTTAATTCTCCCAAATTACCCTACATGGTAAATACTGTTATTACTTCCTTTTTATTAACAAGGAATTGAGGCACAGAGAGCCTGACCAACTAGCCAAAGCTGGCAGAGGACACGTTGAAGAGCAGGGCTGGAACCAGGTGGTCTGGCTCCAAAGCCCATGCTCTTAGCAACCCCGCAATGCTGCCCCTTCAAGTCACATAGCTGTTGTGAGTCAGTTATTTGGTGATGCATGCTGGTTCCCTTGAGTTTGCAACAGTATTGTGCTCTGGTAGCACAAAATACGTTTGAAATTCACAATCTATTATCAGGGACTCACGTATCTTCAAATTCTATTTATGGCTAAAAAATGGGGTCTAAAGGAGCATGAGAAAAATATTCCTCACGAGAAAAATATTCCTCACAAGAAAAATAAAGAACTATAATTCACATTTTCGTAAACAGCCTCAATTTGCAGAACTTATCTATTATTAAATCTTCATCCATAATTTATTACACAGATATTTATGTGGGTCAATGTGTGCTTAGCATGCAAAGAGTGACAGGCTTGCTATCCTAGGGAAACCAACAATCTGTGCGCAGTAGACATAACGAAGATGGATTTTATTACTTAAATAAATTGGGTCAGAGAAAGTAAGCAGGCAAACTAGTCTGAGGGCTGGGAAAATCTTGTATTAACTCCTCCTGTTCCAGGTGGGGTTCTGTCTGCACGTAGAGTCCACGAATGCCCAAAGCCAACCCATCAAGCAGTCGCTCTGCCAGGCAGTGACTTACGTTCCCATCATGGTTTGGGCAAGAGAGGGGCTTTCCTGCAGCCACGGCGGTGACTGTCTCCAGGATGGAGGACTCCTCAACGTTGCTGCCTGGCGTTCGCTGCAGCACATCCATCAGGTTCGTGATGAAGAAGTTGTTCTGGAGCGCGGCCACCCCCTTCTCGGGCAGGATGGAGGTCTGGCGGCACACCGGGCAGGAGAGGGTTAAACTGTGGGCGGGAATATAGTTCTGCAGGCACCTGTGACAGAGGCAGAAGCAGAAGCCAGGGGGCTGTCAGCACAGGGGGGCTCAGGGAGCAGAACCACCACTTCTCCCAGGTATCCCACACGTTCTCAGCAACTACCCAGGTCACTTTGCAGAAACTGCCTTTGTACCTTCCTTTACTAGGAAAAGAACATTTCAGAAACCAGGAGGTAACCTGTACTCACACTGGCCCTGTTGAAGGAGAGAGTGATGCCACTGACTTTGGTAGCGTTTTCTAGAGCCTTGTCTCTCTCTCTCTCTCTCTCTCTCTCTCTCTCTCTCTCTCTCTCTCTCTCTCTCTCTCTCTCTCTCTCACACACACACACACACACACACACACACACACACACACACAAGTGTGGTCTGTGGGCAGGCAGCCTTGGCCTCACCAGGGAGCTTAGCAGAAATGCAAACTCTGAGGTCTCTCTCCAGGCCTAATGCATCAGATCTCAGGCAATTTGTAATCACATTAAGGTTGAGAAGCATTGGTCTAGAATATCTAGTCTGGTGTTCACGAACTTGTGTCCTTTTACAGAGGGAAGAAACACATTACACTTTTTTTTGGAAACGTTTTTACATACCAAGTCATAAGCAGATCTCTGCTGTTAAAAACACACCCAAGTGAAAGTGTTTGGTTTGAAGCAGGAAGGGACCCCAAGTCCCACTAACATGATCTCTTCTTGCCTCTCCTCAACAGGCATCAACTTAGTTCATTCAATTAACGAAATGTATTGCTAATAATGCCCAACATATTGTATACACTGACCACTAAATTCAAAGTACTTCCAACAATCCAGTGAAGTAGGTTCTCTTATGATCACCTTTACACATACGACAAAATGCAGGCAGAGAGAGGCTAAGTTACTTGCCCGTGGAATGTAGGTGGTCAAGGGGAGAGTAGGAATCAAACCAAGGCAATTTGGTGCCAGAATCTAAACTCTGAATAACTCCATTATACAACATTTTCTAGTTTCTCGGCAAAATGGAATTCAAATACCAATGATTTCACCCATATCCCTTATTTTGCAGATGAGGAAACCGACAACAAGAAGCTAATTGACCTTCCTTATGTCACAGAAGTAGCTAATGACATCTAAATCCAGTAAACATTGTTTAATCCTATCTCATTAGACTTCTCAGCAGCACTCACCCAACTTGACCACTATGCTTCACCCGCCTCCCTTTCTCTGAAATTTCATCTTCCCTTGGCTTATGACACCACACTCAGCTGGTTCTCCTGTCTGCTCTATTTTCCTACTGAGTCAGTACAGTTTGGAGTTAATCCAGGCTCCACTGTAAGCACTCGTCTCTCCGCAGGATATTGTATCCGCGTGCCTGCCTAAAGCACAACACTGCCACGTTTACATTTTTTCCCACCAATGTCCCCTCTGAGCCCCAAGTCTGCACACCATCTGCCTTTGTAACATTTCCTCTTAGTTTTAGGCTCTAAAACTCAGCATGTCCCCAACCCAACCCATAATTGTCCCCCAAGCTGTACCTTCTTCCTATCTCTGTGAAAAGCACCTCTATCTCACATGGATGGATTGGGCTAAACCGAAGTGAGGGGGCAGGAGGCAAGCTCAGGGCAGGCCAGAATGCTGCCTCTCACCTGTCAGAACAAGGAAACGGGACCCAGACAGCAGACCAACCGGGCCCTGAACACGGGGAACGGGGCAGCTCTGCTGAGCTAGACTGAATGGCTCTCAGTGCTGTGTACAAAGAGCCCCAGACAATGGCAACTACTGCCAGTCAAATGACATCCTCAGCACAGGAGCCCAGGGATATATGGACAATTTGCTGGTGTTCGTGTTTTAGCCACACCTATTGAGTGGAGGGGGAGGAGATCACTCTCCTTTTACCATTCTGGAATATAGATTACAAAGTACATAGGTCTAAGTATAAAATGACTAAAGTAAAAAGTATTGGTGCTCTACATACCACCACTAAAACAAAGAAACAAAAACCCTATATCCACACAAAACCACAAAACAACTCACAATAAAGAAAGAAGAGCAAACAAACACATAACTACCAATAATAAACCTCTCCCTCCATCCATCACCACCAAGGATGTGATTATTCTGTTGCAATTGAGACCTTCCAAAGTAAATCAACTCAAAGCATGCTCGATCAGTTAACAAATCTATGTTAAATTGGATGGCAGATGTAATTAGCATTGATTTCAAGCCTTTGGAAATACCAATTTCCGGTTCAAAGTGTTCTAACTATGTATGTTAAATAATAATAGCAAATGTATTTAACAAAATGCTATAAAACATAATTACCATATTCATTTTTAAGAAAAATATATAACCTTACTAGGGAAATACTTAAATTAGGCTACAGATAAACTAATTACTAACAAGATCTTTGTGCTTAACTGCTTCTGTGGGAAATTGAACAAGGCGATAAATGTGTATTCTGATAAATGAGTGACTCAGCGGAAAAAACCGTTTAGGAAAAATCAATAAGGAAGTATATTTTTTATATATAGCAAATGGCTATATACATCATTTATAATTATTACATATATAGTTTTTCTTCATCTGAAGTATCATAATGTTCAAATGTGTCATTAGTGTCTTCCAAAGTATCTTTAGGAAGGGAAGCTCTCACCTTTTAATGCCTCATATGTACAGGTATTTTTACCTGACTGTTACATGGGAAGAAATGATAGATTTTTAATTGTTCTTCACCAAAGATCCTTTGTGAGGGAACTATGGTTGGCAAAAATTGTTCCACAAAGAACAAGGGGAATTTTTTTTTTAATTTTAAATCTTCAAATGTTTAATGCTCCACGTCCTGTGGAAATGAATAAACAGCTACCAGATATTTTAGGGGGGCCCCATTTGTAATTACTTGAAAGAAAGTAAATTATTGGCAATTCACAATCATGTTTCTCACTGTCTATCAGAGTCATAAAAGACTTATTATCCCCCATCGGTAACTGGAGCTCCGGGAAGAACCCTTGGTAGGAGGTCAGCCTATGCAACTCCCTTCCCCGCGCACAAAGGAGGCTTACCTCTCGCAGAAAGTGTGCAGACAGGGGAGAACCTTGGGGTTTTTGTACCGTTCCAGGCATATACTGCAAATCAGAAACTGCTTGTCAATCTGGCGCACCACAGGACTTGGGATGTTGGTGGCTTCACTGGCCATCCTAGACCACTGACATGGGGGGCCAGCTGTCTTTGACCCTGCACACTGCTGCTGTCAGACAGAAAAACCAAAATGGAAACATATTTAATAAGCTATAAGTGCAAATCAATCATTGGCTCATTCACTAAGGGCATTGTGTTAGGAATGCAGGTAGAATCCCATGTTAGCGACCTCAAAATGACCGTAGCCAACCCTCCTGCTCTGGAGGAAGTATGATGAGCTGGCTATTTTGCAAATCAACAAAATGATCACAGGTTCACCATGCAAACAAAGCAAATTAGAAGAAGATGAGTTGTACAAAGAGGTGTGCCTGCTGACTTCCAACACAGCTGAGGGGTTACACACTTATACAGCTATGCCTGTCCATGCCTTCAGCCATGACTATACTTGAATATAACTTTACTGTCTTATTAAAATAGTCTTATAGCCTATATTAAATAGTCCTATAAAGATAGAATATGTTTTTCCCACTATTATACAGTACTTGAAGGGGACCAGAATATGCCACTTTGACATAAGAATAAGTATTTTGACCTGAAGGCAATTGAGAAGCAGCAGACGTGAGAGGCTTTGTGCCCTCTCCCACCTGCTGTAAAGGTATTTCCCATCTGTAAAGGCGCCCCACTGTCCCGTACCAGGAAGAGGGGAAGACTCAGAGATGGCACAGAGAGGAATCTGCATAGCAAACCTCACTCAACAATCTCACCTGCCACACGTTTCCTGGTCACTTTCCCACAACTCACTGCCCTTAAGAGTGCAAACAGCCTTTTTCTCTGTCTCATCCCTTCTCCACAATCTCTTGCCTTTTGTTAGAACAGCATATAAGCTCCCAGGTACAGCCACCTCTTTGGATTTTCACTTCTTTTCTGCGAAGCCCCCATGCATGTAAAATTAAAAGTACTGAGTCAATAAAATTTCACCCATTTTATTTGGGAAAAATAAAGTAGCCATAAATCTGTACATCTTTTTCTCCTGATAATCTGTCGTTTGTCAGGCTCATTTGCAGACCCCGGACACAGAACATAAGAGTGTAGAGAAAAAGTTATTTCCCCCCACTATGTACTGTTACTATGTAGGATAGGAATAATTAGAACTTTTAATTAAAATCTTTGTATGTGGTTCAGAGTGTCTTCTTCCAAACTAAAGGCCTGTAGATTTCATGTTAAAATGTATTTGTCATGGATGGGACAAATAGAATTAGGCCTTATTATTTTAAGCAATGTCTGTTGGTATTTGTGCGCAGGCATTCGAGGGCCCTGGTGAAGGGAACTCACTCAGGGAAGGCGTCAGTTAGTGAGGGATTAGCCAGACATGGAGACTTAGTAGAAGGCAACAGAGAAGCAGGCAGAGGGCCTGGGAGAGAACAAGGGAAGAAGTTACCACCTAAAACACAGCTCCATTTACCACCTCAAAGAACTGCTGGCTTCTATCCCAAACGAAGGCTGAGCCAAAATTCACTTCCTAATTTTCTAAATATTTGGTTAAGGTATCCACAGCCTTCAATTCCCCATAGAAATGCTTTTTGCAAAGAAAAGAAAAAGAAAAGAAAAGAGAAGTAATTAATCTTCAGGACCCTGGGCAGGTAGGGTATTCTTCCCACTCTGTAAGATTTTTAACAAGTGAGGCTCAGTTCGGAAATGTGACAGAATACAAACTGGGGTGTGTACGCCTCTAAAACCCACGGTCTTTTCACTCCTTAAACCACCACGCCTCCCTTGACTTGAGTTTTAAGAAGGCTGTACTAGGGAAGGTTGGTTCATGTATGACATGCTAACGTGGCCTGGGACCTGCGTTTGAAGCTGGAAAATAAACTATACTTACGGAATCAACAATTCTATACTTTCTAAAGGAAACACTCTTTTCCAAATGTAAATGACAGTTCTTGCTCCCCACCCAATCATCAAATTTTTAAAAAGCTGTCAACTTGTATTAAGAAAATTCTATTTACGCAGATTTGAGTGTAGTTACAAACAGGACACACCCATTTTGCAATGCTGTACCTTCTAGATAAGTTCATCAAAGAGCATGATTAATAAACAGATAGAACCTTGTGAAAGCACCTGCTACGCAGGAGTGTCACATTCAAACGACTCACTGCATTAGTTAAACAGTGTAGGTGTGACATTCAGAATTAGCCAACATTATCTGCTAGACTTTCATTGAATGTCTCCCTGAAGAACGAGTGGAGAATGAAATTAATTGAATTAAATGGAGCTCATCTCTCAGGAGCTCAAAGTGTTGGCACATCATCTCCTTTCTTCGACCACATCCCTATGACATCAGACTCGGGAAGGAATGGATTTGCCTGTCTGGAAGATCAGGAAACCAAAGCTCAGGGGTTAATGACTTGCCCAAGGTCATCCAGCAAAATCAGTGAATCAGAAAGCTCAGATTTGAAGTTTTCTGCCTTACCTGGTAAGTCATGATACTTAAACACACGTAACACTTGACCGTGTGTGTGTGAGAGAAAGACATAAAAATTACAGATGCTCACTTCAGCAACACTAAAACTGAAATGATGCAGAAGATAAGCACGGCTCTGGAGCAAGGGTGTGTTCCATACTTTAAAATATATATATATATATCTCGAACTTTTCAGTTAAAATCACGTGTTCCATTTTATTTTAAATAACTTGAAAATTTTCATATTGCCATTTGAAATAATCAGTCATGCTGAGTATAAAAGAAAACAGAGAGAAAATATCATATTGGATTTTACTTTTTTTTTTTTTAAACCTTGGAACTCTGGATTTTGGGCAAAGAAGAAACACATTTGTTTTAATGATATATGTTGACTAAATGAAATTTCCTGAGCCAACATTTTTATTCTGTAAAGCTGAAGCAGAAACATTTTAGTCTAATTTCATGATCATTATCGTAGGGGTGTGAATCCTTGGTAGCGTTCACACTAATTTAAAATCACAGCAATGCTACGGATCTGTCACAAGTGACCTGTTGGAGACATGTCGGCTTTTAGGGCTCCCAGGATCAACACAAAAGGTTTCCAAACCCCCAAAACAGAGGCTTTGCCAGGAACTCTCATTGCCTGAATATGACTGGATACCCACAAGAGGAAGACAATTTGACTGCTCCTAAAGGGATAATGTGCTCAGAAAATGGGAAGCCAGAATGTACCAATAAGCACCGTGGGAAGCCTTCCATCAGTCTGAATATGCCTTGAGGAAAATACACAAAGTATGTGACAGCCTTTAATCAAAGTGTTTGGGCATGACCACAGTTTCTGATCTCCTTGATTAGAAAAGCAACACATTCTTATCTAGATTCTCAGCTGACATTCTTTCCCCATCTTGGTTTCTGAAGTGTCAAAGATCCTTCTTTACTCACATAAGCAGCAGAAACAAGTGAATGATCGGGAAGGAGATGAGGACACAGAACAGTTCTGCGGGACATCAGCAAAACCAATTTCTGCAGAGATGCACATGAAAACCCGCCTGGGGTGGGCTTTGTCTCTGAAGGATCCCACATGCTCTGGATACAGAAACAAGCACCAGACACACTGACGAAAGGAAATGGTAGAGAAGTGAAGAAGCTGCAGAAGTAGCCAGCACGGATATGATACTGACTTCAACAGGCTGTGAGAGCTTTTGTGTGGGGAGACTAACCGAGGCTCCTTAACCGAGGCTCCTTGCCCGTGGCAAACCAAGAGCAGCTCTGCTTGCAGAGGGGCTCACTCCCCCTCTCCAGCTCTGCTCAGGACCTTTCTCCAACTGACCATTATTTAAAATTGAAACTTGCCCCCAGCCCCTAGGACTTGCTCACCCCCATCCTTGCTGTTTTCCTCCATACTTCACTTTCTAATACAACTCTGTAATGTATTTATTTTGCATATTACCTCCTCCCACATCCCACTAGGATGCAGAATTCTCAAGGGATTCTTGTCTGATTACTCACTGCAGTAGTCCCAGCTCCCAGAACTGTGCCTCATAGACACATATTATTTTGAATGAACTGAACAAATAAAGTCTAACATGAGAATGAACTCAGTCCCCGCAGCAGAAAAGAGGGGCACTTGCTGAATGACATGATAAAGAGCAAGGTCATGGGACCAGTCATGGGAAAGTTTTTACTTGATATCAGACAGTACCTGTCTCCCCATGTGATAGTCTGATGCTTAGCAACACAAGCTATCATCCAGAAGGTAGAGTTAGCAACATCTGTTAGCACACTCACAAATGCGGGAAAAGAAATTGAGAACTGTAGAAGACAAATACACATGGCAAGTAAAAGTCTAGGAAGGTTGCCACATAAATTCCTTATAATAGGGGGCCTGTCGCCTAAATGCAGCTCATTGCGGGTAGAAACAATGCAACAATCACATCACCAAGTCCTTGGGCAGAGAAAAATCCTGCCCCAAAACTTCTTTCCTCTCGTCATCTCTGGTATTTTTCTTGGCTCACATTCTCAGACCTACAGCTTGGTGAGAATTACAACCAAATGGAAAAGTAGAACTTGATAGGAGGAGATGAAATGAAAGAAAAATGCCTGCATCCACAATTCTGTGGTTGAGACCATATTTCCCACCCCAAATTATACCATTTAGATGAGAAAACTATCCAAATCCCTAATGCTGCCACCACAGTAAGGAAGAGCAGGCGGGGAGGATGGAAGAGAACAGCCGCACTGAAAAGGTCTCCTCATCAGAAGGGGAGAGAATTGGTGAAAACTTGTCTGGCTGGTCTATAAAACATGGTGGGGAAACAGGTCAAGATTCCTTTGGAGAATAAACTCCAGCATGTGATTGTGGGTAGGAGGCAGCAAGCATATTTGATTATACATCACCCTCCAGGCACTAGATTCCATGCCTGTTGCTTAACTTCATGACATTCCTGGGTTGCTCCTCCTCTTTGTTGCCACTTAGCTGAATTTATTAATATGGCTACATTTTATACTGCTCTTGGGCCAACGACAGTGGTGCGAATATGCTAAAATCAGCTTCTTAAGGTGTTAAAAATCTTCTGGTGCAGTTCTACAAAGGAAATCTTGAACCATTAGGATTATCTATATGCCAATATGCCACATTTTACCTGCCAGGACAGGTGGTACCTCAAGCTCAAGCCACAGGTTGAAACATGACTAAAGAAACCAGGTACTTCTAATTTTTAAAATGCATGAGTGTTCATCCGCAGTGGAATTGGCATTAGAGCTGAGAACCCAACTAGAATAAGAGGACAATCTTCAGTGGAATTAAAACAGGGTGACCTATTTCCAGTTAGATCAAGCTGCCATCCCAAATGGGCCGTTTTGTAAATTAGAAGGCCAGATGCAGTATCTTTCCTGACAGTATGTATGCAACTGTGTATGTGTGAGTGTGTGTTTTGGTGAGGGGACATTCGCAGGGGAGGGTATCTATTGTACTTTAACTTCTGTCTCCAGACAAGGACATGCTCAAGTTTTCCAAAGGTTCTTATTTGCAGGGTCAGATGTATGACAGCTTCCCTAGACTGCTGGGTTTTCCTTATATGGAAGTTGATTTATTTTTTATTTTTTATTTTTTTAAGATTTAAAAAAATTTCTTTTTAGAGAGAAGGGAGGGAAAAAGAGAGGGAGAGAATCATCAATGTGTAGTTGCCTCTCGTGCACCCCCTACTGGGGACCTGGTTGGCAACACAGGCATGTGCCCTGACTGGGAATCCATCCAAGGACCCTTTGGTTCGCAGGCTGGCACTCAATCCACTGAGCCACACCAGCCAGGGCAAAAGTTGACTTAAAAGCCAAGTCCCCAACTTGTTTTTATGCCTATTTCCTCCATCTCTTTCCTTAGTATGGATAACTATTAGCCACTGCTTTCTTCATAAAAGCCCTCACCCTCTGCAGTCAGTTCTTAAGATTTGCTCTGGGGATTCTAATTTCCAGAAGGAGTCTGCACGATGGAGTGTTAAGTGGTCGGGCTAATCGATGTTCATCTTGCAGTACCCTGGGACCATCAAGATGAGTGGGGTCTCCTCTCCCCACATCCATCACCTTGCTTTCCAAGTCTCCTCACTTGCTTTCCTTGGGGACCCCACAAAGAGGCTGAATATTCTGGGAGCACAAAAATGGCAACGCACAGCCAGGCCCCTAAGCTCTGGGGGTTGGGCGTGGTTAGCAAGTCGGGGGAGGAGAAATTTATTCTACATCAGAACTTCAAAAGACAGGCCTACTCACAGTAAACCTCTTTTGCCCCTGGTTAATAGGAAGCATATTATTTAATGCTGATGTTGATTAGAATAAATATTCACTTAAATAAGTACATTTTCAAGAAGAAGAATTACAGGATTTATGAAGGCTGTAGAGACTAGAAAGGCAGAGAAGGTAAAGCAGAAGTGGGCAGAAAGGCTGGCATGCAGAAAACAGTCATGAATACTTCCTTCAATGAGGCGATTTGAATAAATTATTCAAATTTATTCCTCAGTATCTGGTCTAATCTAAATCTCCAAAATGTACGGGGTTTGTTAAATTCAGACAACCCACATCATAATACTCAGAGAATCCTAACGGCCAATCCCATTATAGAACAAATTCTACTCTGGTATTAAAACCCTTATATAAGTACTGAAGGGGCACAGATGGCATTTTTAAGCAATTTCAGTTGTGTGCAAACTATAATTGTGCCACAATTAGAAGTAATTCGGTCACATTTTTAAAAGAAAAAACTATAATAATAAATAATCTGGCAGCAAATTTTTTCAAGTTTGAAAGGACCTTTCTTGTATACATTTCAATAATATATACCAATGTTTTGTTAAATGAAAGAGATAATGAAAAAAGACACAAAGGAGACTTAAAATTTATTAAGACTAGTTAAATTTTTGAAAAGTATTACTTATTTAGGGTTTTTTTTCTTACTTAACAGAGGGAAGAAAGTTGTAAGTTTGAAGAAATTAATGCCTAAAGATCCCCAAATGAAGGACATTTTCATTTCTTTTTAACCCAAAGAATAAGTATTTTTACTCTATTTCACATGCAAGAAACCCACTTAAGCTTTTGTTATATTAGAAAGGTCATCTCAGGATTATAATAATAACTACAGTGAAAATGTATATTGGCGTTATTCTCTGTTTTAAAAATGTGTGCATTGTACATGCTGCATTCATATTTCTGGAAGCAGCACATTCTAGCAGAGAACCTTTTTACATCAGGCCATGTTTCAACCTTTCCAACGAAAATCACGTGTGTCTTTTTAGGAGAATATTGGAAAGGAATATTTAGAGGTTTAGGGAAAGGGCACAGCTGACATCTCGGCAACAGAAAGCTGCTTTCTCATACCACGGCACACAGGAAACTTTGCTTTGTGTGCCTGCTCGGGCGGGCGTGCAGGATTTAACATCTCGGTGGGCTAGGACTGGTGCTGCTAAGGCATCTGCTGGGGAAGAAAGGCACCAGGAAATAGATTCACACTGGGCTGGATGGAATCCTAATACATAGGAAATCAATTTAAGAATCTGGGCAAACAAATGGCTCTCCTTACATATTCTAATTTCCTTTAAATAAAAAAAAAAGAACCTTTAACAATTGATAAGCATGAGGAATAAAACTGTCACAATAGGATCTAAGCCAAAGAAGAACCAATAATTTTTTAAAAGCCTCATTCTAAATCTAGATCTGTTCCTGAAAGCTTAAAACCCATCTTTGCCTAAGACAGAAGTATCTTATCTTTTGGTTCAGAAATCCACCTAATTTGTAGTTGAAAATGAATAGCTTTCTTACTTGCTCTCCTATCCACCCCCCTCTCCCCGAGACCAGGAATAATGACAGGGTGGGGCATACTTGTAGAAAATTTTCTAGGATACAGAGATAATGCCCACTGTTTCAGGAAGCAAACGTAAGGTCCAGCCCAAAGATTTTTTTTTTCCTGTAATGCTACCATTGAACTCCGCCCAGATTTGAGTCTACTGCAAAGGCAGGGGAAAAAATGTCAGGAAAAAAACTCAAATCATCTCCCACATCTTTGCTGGCCATCAATGGGATTTGGAATTCAGAAGGTCGAGTCATGCATTATGAATGAATGGGTTTCCAATGGTAACTGGGAACCGTGGCACTCAACCCCAGGGTTCTCTAATAGAGGACTGGGTGGGGGCAGGGTCAATCGCACATTCTCCTCCACCCTGGGGTATCCAGGAAGGAATCCTGCAAATGAAACATTGCAGCCCCATCTTTGTACCCAACATATGCAGGAGAAAAAAAAAAATCTTCCATTTAAAATAAGCCGAGGTACACGTTAAAATGAAGACTAGTAAAAACAAACAAACAAAAAGCTAGTCAGATCACATTAAGAACTTGATAAGAAAATCTTGCACAACTTTCTCCCTATTTTTGTGAATTCAGTGCCTTTGTTTAAGTAAAGAGCAAGTCTCCCTCTATCTTACAGTTACAGACCATGCAGTATTACCGAGAGAGGAAAGGTGGGGTGGGGAGCAGAACAGAGAGCAGGAGAAATCAGTTATCCACCTGGCATAAGACTAAGCAATCGGAACGTTTAGGACCTACTCATTTCTGCAGACAAACTAATCAACGAGGCAAAGCGTTAAACCCTCCCAAGCTGCAGCCCCGCGGGAATCCAAAAGAACAATGCACATTTCTGCTAACATCTCAAGTTTGGAAGCACCATGCAAAGAGACTGGTTAAAATCCCCTACCATGCGGTGCAGCCATCATCAGAAGCCCAGCATATCTTCTGCTCTGTGGAGGGATGTGCCAGATCATGAACAGAACAGAGGAAGAGAAAAATGGAGGAAATGAGAGGAGAGGAAGCTCAGCAAAGTCCGCAGGAATGTTTCTGGGTCCTTAACAAGTGGGAGACCCCTCTCGGCACTCAAACCAATCAATCTTTATCTTACAGGACATCTTTTTCTCACTCAGGGTCTGTTGAAAAGACTGCAGCAAACCAAGCAAGGGATTATGGGATAGGGATGCAGCAGCGAGCTGCAATGAGATTCGTGGGTGGCTCGCTCGCCCCCTCTGAGTCAGCAGTCAGCTGTTTCCAGGCTCTCCGCTGGGCCGCTGAGGTCCATCACCACAATGTGACTGTACAATCCACCCAGGGAGAGGCGACCAGTGCACAGGTCTCCCAGCGCGGCGCAGCCTGGACCGCACCGTGAGCGCTGCAAATCGGAAAGAGGGCGTGCTGACGAGCAAAAGGGGACGCAGGGAGAAAGGGTTCTTCAAAGAAAACTAGACCTACAGTAACTCAATATGAAAAGTTCAAATTTAAAGGGTGTGAGAGCACACACTTTCTTTAGGAAAAAAAAAGATGAACTCTTTCCTTAAACTTTTCAAGTAGTTTGAAACACAAATGCAAATTTAAAACATGCAAAACAGCTCAGTTCAACAAGCCTCTACTATCTTTCCCCCTCTTGGTATTTGCCCAGGAAATAAAACACAATTCCTCAAAGTCAAATAGTGCAAATGACATTTCTCTGCTCTTAGTGGTTCTGATCAGTCAGAGAAAAAAAAAAATCATACAGTATTTATTTGTTTCAGGGGATGAATAGACCTTACTGCTTTTTCTGATGATGCAAAAGTTTTTAGTTAAAGGTTCAGAAACTTGACACACTTTACATATACACATAACTTGATTTCCTACCAAGTCACTAAACTTACTTTTAAAGGGTCTGCTAACTTAAAAATAATCAGCATGTAGCCATGTAAAAACTATTAGATGCTCACATTACGAATAATACTTTAGAGTTAAAAAATCATCCATTTCAGGATGGAATTCACAATCATTCCATTTTCTTCAGCAATGAAGGCAGTTCTAGAATCATACTACATTCTATTCCTTGGTTAATTACTAGTTGAAGAGTGGACACCAAACACTTTTATTTAAATAAAACTGAATTTGCATACTTGATCACATCAATATTCAGCACATTCTTTCCTCGCAGTCAGGCTTTGCGCTGAGCCCTGCGAGGGCAGTGAGTAGTGGTTTCCTTTGTTACTGGGAGGGGAGAGGGGTTGTAGAGAATCCAGCGACATCGACAGGCCCAGGAAATTGCACAGACATGCCAGTTTTAAAATGCTGTTCCAGTGGTACACAGTTCTCAAAAGCCCAGGTTGCCCTGGACAGGTAGCTCAGTTGGTTAGAGCATCATCCCAATGCACCAAGGTTATGGGTTCAATCCACAGTCAGGACACATACAAAAATCACCAACGAATACATAAACAACAAATTGATGTTTCTCTCTCTCTCTCTTTCTCTCTCTCTCTCTCTCTCTCTCTCTCTCTCTCTCTCTCTCTCTCTCCCTTCCCCCACAACCCCACATTCAAACCAATAAATAAATAAAAATTTTGCCCTGGCTGCTGTGGCTCAGTGGATTGAGTGCTGGACTGCAAACCAAAGGGTCACCAGTTCGATTCCCAGTCAGGACACATGCACGGGATGCAGGCCAGGTCCCCAGGAGGGGGAGTTGAGAGGCAACCACACTTTGATGTTTCTCTCCCTCTATTTCTCCCTTTCTTTCCCTCTCTCTAAAAATAAATAAATCATTGAAAAAAGATTTAAGCCCAGGTTAATACTCTGTTTTAGAAGTTTTATTTTTTCCAACAGCTTTATTGTGACATAATTCATATAGTATATGTTTCCCCCATTTCAAGTGTACAGTTCAATAGCTTTTACTATATTCACAAATGTAGGCAACCACCACCACAGTCAATTTTAAAACATTTTCATCACCTCGAGAAGCAATCCTGTACCCATTAGCTCTCACTCCCTACTCTGTCATCCCCCACAGTCCTAAGCAGCCACTAACCTGCTTTCTGTCTCTGTTCTTGTTGGTCACACGCATGGAGCCATAGAACATGGGGTCTCAGGTGTCTGGCTTTTTTCACTTAGCACAATGTTTTCAAGGTTCATCCATGTTGTAACATGTATCAACATTTCATTCCTTTCTATAGTTGAAAAAATGATCCCATTGTATGCAATAGCACATTTTGTTTATCCATCTGTCAGTGGATGGACATTCGAGCTGTTCCCGCCTTTTTGGCTGTGAAGAATAACACTGCTGTGGACATTCACACGCAGGCATTTGCATGGACGCACACTCTGTTTTAGTTTACAATCTAGTGAGAACACCACTTGAGGCTACGGGCCAGCTGCCCCCACCTTGTTTCACAACATCCCCTTCCCAAGACAGACCATCACAAAGGTGCCTGACTTGCTAGGAAGGGAGTCCCCTCTTCTTCTATCTGTGCTGCTGAGCCCATCGGTAGCCAAATTCTTCAAATGCTGACTCCTCCCCAAGCACATCCTCTTTCCTTCCTCCCTCTTTCTCTTCCCCACACTTCCCAAGCTCTGGGCCACACAACTGGTGTGAGCATCTGTGCTCTTAAGACGATAGAGTAGCGGGAGTGATCCTTGGTCTTATTGCTGGGTTTGTAGTCAGAGAAGGCTCACCTACTGATTCAATCATTCAGTCCAACGAATACCTGTGAAATGTCTAGCGTGCACCAGGCACTGAGTAGACATTGAGGATACAGAGAAAAGCATAATTTCTTAGCCCTCAGGAAGGTCAGTCTATTATGGGACATGGGTGAGTAAGCAGGCAATGGCAACTCAGTGTGGTAAGTGCTGTGGTTGCAAGAGGAAGCGGAGACCCTGGAGCCCACCAGAGGGACATCCCAGGGTGAGGAGGAGTGGGATGCATTTTAGGCATGGAGCACAGAACAGACAAAGGCTTGGAGACAAGAGTTGGCTCCCAGGAACTGAGAGTGGTAACTTCAGTGGGCTGCAGCCTGGGGTGGGACAGAACAAATGGGGACCGTATGTGCTTCCTGGAATTCGACTAGCTCTTCCTGGGAAACAGCATTACACAGGATACTTGGGTCCCAAATACCCTCATCACGATGACTTACCTATTTACTGTCTGAGTAAGTGGGTCAGAGGGCTCAGCTAGGAACCTAACACACATAACATTGTTTATTACAGGCAAGAGCAGCCATATTTTTATCACGTCTGGGCAACTGAACGAACTGTTTATAATTTGGGCCTGGGTTACCACAGGATGTATTACAGGCCACAGCATCTTCCCCTTGACACTCTCTGGCAACAGGTGGTGGTGATGGTGGTAGTGCCTGTTGGTACGTAAGAGTGCAGTTTATTTCTGAGTTGGAGTTTGCTTGTTTCAAGACCTCAAGCAGCCAGATGGTGGCCGGGGCCACAAGAGCAGAGAAGAGCCCAAGATCCTGAGGACTGAGCCCACTACACACTTACTTACATCTTGGGGCTGTCTTGCCCACCCACTCTTTCCCCACAGTTGAGCAGACATTGAAGAGTTGCTGTCACTGGCAAGTTTGACTATGGTGCACACAGGCATCAGGAGGTTTACGGACAGTGCACACGCCGGAGAACAGGATATGTGCTAACTAAACCGGGGTTGGCAGGATCCTGGGAAACAGAGATCTTAAATTTATTGGCCATCTGTTACATGCCAAAGCCCTTTACATACAGCCTGCCTCTCCCTGATCAAAGAAGTTGCTCCTAGAAAGTAAACTCCGGAAGACGGCACTCCAGACCATTTATCCCCGACCTGTGCCTCCCTCGTCTTTTTTCCACTTTCTGTCCTGTCCTCCCCAGTCACACTCTAGTTCCTAAACTCGCCACTATTTATCTATATCTGTATCATCTACATCTACATCTACACTTTATCTATATCTATATCTATCTATATATCTATAGTAGTGGTTCTCACCCACGAAATGGCACCAAAGCCCCTGACAGAGCGGCGGGGCATGCATTTGGAAACGTGAAGGGTCATTGTGGGGTGTCATGTTGATTGTGTATTTGGGGTGGGAAGTACTGCTGATATTTACTGCCTTGGGGCAGGGATGCCAAACACCCTCCAGTGCATGGGAAAGTCACATACACGTACGCTTGTCCTCTCAAACTGCCAATAGCCTCCACTCTGAGAAACACCAATCTCTAGGCACACATGCCACGTGTTCCGCCTGGAATGCTCTCATTCTTGACTGACCTTTTCCCCTGGTTAAGTCCTTCTAATCCTTCAGAATGTAGCAAAGACATCACCCACTTTAGGGAGGATCCTCTGACAAGTCCTCCAATTCCAGACCCTCCCACCCCAGTCTGGACTGGGTGCCACTATCATGGATCCTTTGCTGGAAATTATTGACAGCTCCATCTTTTACCTCTAAGTCCCCAGGCCCTAGTGCAGTAGCCGACACACAGATGCAGAATGGCAAAAATCCTTCTACAAACGAATGAGTGACATAACATGATGTAAAGGTAAATGCTCATCTCAGAATTGGAAAATAGTCGGATCAGAGATCATAGGGAGATGCAATTCTTCATATCAGATTGGTGGTTTATAATTTAGAAAGCACTTGCATAATCCAAAGCAAAGCAAACCCAGAAACAGATAGAGCAGGCACAATTATTATCTTAGTGGAAACTGGGGTTCGGAAAGGTTACAGGACCAGCCCACTGTGGAGCAGCCATTCTGCAGCAGGGGTGAATTAGAGTTCAGGTCCTCGGCTGGCACGAGTCCTCGTTCAGGGCCACAATGCCCTGCGAGGATGGGCCAAAGCTGCACAGCTATCAGGCAACTCTGCAGTGGAACAAAGCCAGCTGATTAGAGAGGTGGTGTGTTCCAGCGACAGACAAACACAATCAGCTAGAAGGAGGCAACCCAAAATCAGGAGCCTAGAAACTCTGCCTAATGCAATCATTATTGAGTTTTTCTTATCTTTGCTTTCAGAAACCTTTATGAAAATTATTGCCGGATGGTCCTCTGAAAGAGGATAGTACGGAACAATTATTCCAGCCTTCGTTCAGGGCATGAGCAACTGGAGAAGAGATATCATTATGATGGATTTCACAGCTCTCCAGGTGTGGCTCTTCAAAACCAGGCTCCTTCCAGACACTCCAGACTTTTATAGGCGGTTGAGGTGAATGGTTTCGCTTGGGCCCCAAGAGGCTCCTTCCTCGCTATTGTCAGTGGTCCTTGGAGGTCCCCCACACTGGGGGGTTAGGGGCCATTCTTTGGTGGCTATGAAGAGGTCCTATACCAAAGAGCACTATTTGAAAATAATGGTGATGAAGAAGAAAGAATCTTCCCTGTCATGTTTTCCTCAGGAAAAGAGAAGGTCCAAGCTAGCCTTAACCTCGTGGGGTGATGTGGACAGAAACGGATTAACCAGGAAACCAGCTGACCCAGTTGCAACCCAAGAACTCACACCAGAGCTGGCCTGCGCCTAGGATTGCCATTTAATATCCTACATTTCACAAATGATCATGTGCCAGATGATGTACTGGGCACTGATGATACAAAAATAAGAAACAAACAGAACCTCTTGAAATCACTCATGAGGACAGAGTTCCCTGCCTACCAGTCACAGCCATGCTGCTTGGGTCTCAGGTGCCAGGATAGCCCTTCCCAGACAGGCACCGTGTTTGCAGTAGAAGTGACTCAGATCAAGCACCCCAACCCCCTGCTCAGTACCTTAGCATCCCCTCTAGGTGGCCTGTGCATTTCCTGTGGGGCACTGCCCAAAAAATTGATGACAAAATCCAGGAGGGGTCTGCTCAGCGCAGAGTAGAGCCAGACGATCATTCCTTGTGGGCCCTACGCTTTCACTAATGACTTCTGAGTTCACTTTACCTTTCTTGGCACTTTTGTCACGCCGAGTCATACTGACAGGTAACTGACATTCACGTTTAATAACTCTACCAAAAAGGTAATTCACAGTAGGTCTAGTATAATTTATTCCTATGAAACCCAGAATGCTTTCTTTCCTAGGTGCTTGTGGACCATCCCATTCATATTCCTCTATAAAATTATGCTTGATAGTGTTCCTTAGCTTACAATTTGAGCTTTGTAAATGAAAAGTATGTTTCCCTGTCTCCAGTCTTTAAGAAACTTTACCTTTTCCTTGAGATCTCCTAAAAATCAGGGTCTGTGACTTGGCAATCATGTTCTTTCAAAAACCTGGAATGTCATTTGTTGAAGCCAGGAGGCTTAAGATTTATTTACAATGGATGGTTTTTCTATTTTTTTACCTCCTGTATTTGTATCCTAGGGCTGCTGTAACAAAGTACCATAGCGTGGGGTAGCTTATAACTGCAGAAAGTTATTCTCTTACACTTCTGGAGACTACCAACACAAAAACTGAGGTGGCGAGCTCCCTCTGAAGACTCCAGGGAAGACCCTCCCTTGTCTCTTCTAGTCTCTGGTCGCCCCAGGCAGTACTTGACCTGTAGGTGCATCTGCCTCCATAGTACATGGCTCTCTTCTCCCTGTGTGTCTCTACCTGTCACTCTTCTCCCTGTGTCTCTGGTTTTTCTTCTTGTAAGGACACCTGTCATGTTGGATTAGGGCCCACCCTCATAGAGTGTGACCTCACCTGAACTTGACTGCATCTACCAAAGACTCTATCTCCATATAAGGTCACATTCATAGGTGCTGGGGTTTGGGACTTCAATATCATTTTGAGAAACACAATTCAACCCACAACACCTACTGTGGGAGAAAGGTCAACAAGAGGCCGGGCTGATGTAGGCCCACATGAGAATGACCTGGTTTTCCCAGAGCACTGTACCCTTGAAAATAGTAGTTAAGATAAACGGGGTGTTATGTCTGCTTCACTTACAGCATGCATTAGTGGAGCCATGAGGTGACTGCCTGTGTGTTCTGTGTGTCAAGGTGACCTCTACGCTCCTTGGCTCTCATCTCTGGTACATACCCCAGGCAGGGGAGGGGCAAAGGAAGCTTCTGGGCCTCCTGATGAGATGAAGGTACTGTATCTCCTGCTTTGTCTCCTTCGCCAATACTACTAACAGTATTATTAGATAGAAGCCTGCCTCAGTCTGATTGGCAGCTCAAACCCTGTGCTGCTGGCCAACCCCAGTGTGACTTCCCTCTCATTAGCCTTCAGAGGCCCTTTCTCGGTGGGAAGATGTCCTTCGCAGAAAAGACTGAAGCAAAAATACAGGGCTCTGCCATCTGCTGATGTAGCATGCTACCCCCTTTTTATTCTTTGTCTGGCTCTGACGAAAAATAAAAAGCAAAAGCAAGTCAACAAAATGCTCGCTTGTTTGTTTTGCCGTGGTTTGGTCTGACTAATTCAAAGCTGACTATCTGTCCTGAGCATGCTTGGAAGATAGCCTCTCAGTCCTAACTCTGGACTCCTCGGTACACTGGTGTCCACACTGCGGAAAATACCGGTATCGAGTTTTTCTCCGCAGCTTCGTGATCACACGTCTCATTTTGGCAATTACATGCAAGGCGGTGCCAGGTGACTGCTTGCTTCAGCGGTTTACCTTGTTCAATTCAACAGTGCAGCAGTTCTGACTACCAGGATTGCAGTTGGTTAGGGATTCTATAAGCAAATTTCCCGGCGGCGTCTGACCTGGTGCACACGGAAACCAGATCCGAGCAGGTGGGGCCGAGCCCTGACTGACCGCCACTAGGAGCCGGGAATTGGCTGATACAGGTGCATCGCTGACGATGCCCTGCTAGACGCTAACATCCTCTCCCCTACGTTCCTTCCTCTCTGCCCCCGTGAACTGGATTGTTTTTAAACCAACATGCAGTTCAGGGAGAACCTTATAAACGTTCGTATCTGTTGACCAAGTAATCCCACTTCTAGGACTTGACTCAAACATCACAGATACGGGCCAATCTCAGACAGCCCTGCTTCCCAGGCCGGCAGGAGTCGGAGAGTATTCCCCAGCTCTGCGCCCTAGGCGGTGGTTTCTATGGCAACAGGCTCCTCCCCCAGGGAACCAAGGTCTCCTCTGGCTAAAGAAAAGCTGGCGCCTCCCGGATAAGGGATGGCCGAGGCTCAGCTTATACAGTATTATGAACCCCTTTCCCCCTGCCCCATGCTCCCCACCCCAGGTTTCCTTTCCTAACCTGATTTCCCACCACGAAACGCGATCAGATCTCTGTAAATATCTGATTCAAATGGTGGTGATGGGAGTGCCGAGGGCGGGAGGGGAGAGAGTCCCGGCTTGGCCCTCCGCCAGGGCGGGTGCTGACACCGTGGCTCTTCTGCCTTCCGCCTCCGAGCTTACCTGACCACGGTGCTCAGGAGCCAAGGTGGGACTTTCTCTCGCGGCTGTGCCTGAGTCTATGAGCGCTTGAGCTCTGGGCTTTACCCCTCAAGGTGGTACTAATGTAGGAGTCTGGACACCTTGGTAGAGAGCTGGGGAGGGGAAGCAGAGTTTGCTACCCCCAAATATGCCTTGTTGGGATAGTGATTAAAGCTGTTTATTTTTAAGAAACAAGAGACTGAGGAAAAACCTTTGACCTTTCCCCTATCTGCAGAAAAGAATTTAGATAGAAGACCGGCTCCAGGAAAGGAGCTAACGTCCTAGAAAACTAGAGTCTTTCGTGTGTGGTAAACAGGGAGGAACCTAACAAGGCCCTTGGTTCAAAGTCCTCTCTGTGTCCTATTGTTAAAGATGACCGAGAAAACATTGATGTACCAAACCTTTGCTTTCCATTTCCAGGTGAACTGACTTCCTCCGCTTGGAGGTCCCAAACCCAAACAACCCCCACCGCCTCCTCCTTAGCTCACCAGGCATATATAGGCCTAAGTGCCTGGCTGTGCTTGTCCCATAATCTTATGGAGCACTCATAGGTATATATACATCATAAATTTGGTTATTTTCTCCTGTTCATCTGTCTCCTGCCAATTGGATTATTACACCATCTAGAAGAACTTAGAAGGGTAGAAAAGAAAAATTTTTTTCCCTCCCCCACAATATCCTCTGTATCTGAGGAGAGTGGAACTTGACCTCACCTGCAGGAGGCTGCCCACACCCCCCCACCCCCCATAATCAGGAGGGAGTACTTTCCTGAGCAGCACAGGTGGCGCTGTGCCACACTGGGCACTCACACCCAATATTACAACCCTGCTGGGAACCGCAGCGTGGAGCTGTGACCAAGGCACAGGCTCTGGAGATACGTCTGTGTCTGCTCTGTGCTCAGGTTGTTCGTTGCCTCTGTAAGTGCGTTGGTAAAATGTCACCTCAGAAGGCTGCGCTGAGGACTGAACCGCAGGGCATGTCAGAGCCTCAGCACCAGGCTGAATGCACAGCAAGTCTGGAGTTCCGACCATCAGAAGCTGTGCAAGCCACGGTGGAGAGTGCGGGCGGATTTGAATCCTGGCTCAGCCGCTGATGACTGCGAGTAAGTAATGTAACCTCTCTGTGCCTCAATTTCATCTTTCGTAAAAATGGGATAATAACCTACTTCACAGATAATTGTGAGAAGTAAATGACTTAGTCTATGAAGGGAGCCTGCCTCAGTGGCTGACGGAGAACACGGTCACTAATGTATTAGCGCAGTAGGAGGATTCTGGTAGCACTGCCAACGCAAGATTTATGAGTTCCTTTAGGAACACCTAACGATTCACTTTTGTATTCCTAGAGCCTGGCTCGTGCAGGGGTTCAATAATTTTTTTTTTTTTTGGATGAATGGACTAATAAAACACTACTCCCCATTAATTCTTTTCTTATGCCAAATAAAATCAATAAAAGAGAGTGGGCAGAATAATGAGAAATCAAAAGAGATACATCTATACACTTTGTATCATACTCGCCTGGACCCAGCCTCCCTTCACCTTGTCTCCCACTTAGCGCTGGCATCCCCCAGCAGGCTTTGACACAGCGGAGTAAGAGGCTGGAGCTTGCTTTGTTGCTCTTGGTGTTTCCTCACACCAACTCCCAGTCCCAGGCCAACTCCAGGAAGGAAGAGGGTCTCTGCTCAAGCCCATCTGCCCCTTGCTCTTATGAGTATGGACCAAAAAAGGGGATTCTATGGAAAGTAACCTCCCAGGGTGACCTGATCATAAATCCCTAACTGGGTAGGTTAGGGTGGGTAGTCACTCCCCAAGCCTATAACATTTTTAGTGAAAAGCCTTAAGTTAGCCTTGTCCATTGTTCGTGTGCATCTCAGTTAACACACCTTTGAAATGCCAGAGAAATGCCCTTGAAGGGGATATTAACCCTCAAGGGACCACATGATGTTGTGAACTATCCTATAATCCTTTCCAACCTTGCTCTCTCCAATCTTTCTCATGGCCCTCTTTAACTATAAATGCATAAAAGGAGCTGGAAAACTTATTCTTGGGTGCATTCGAGACCTTGTTCCCCGGCCTATGTTGTCGGTTTGGCTCAAATGAACTCTTGTAAAAATTATGTACATGTTTGGGCATTTCTTACATTGACATAAGAGGCCTGTACTTCATGCTGGTCAACAACCAGTGGAAATGAGTCTCATTAGCCAGCATCCCACCTTTAGAATCAGCAGGCTTCTTGGAAAGGTAGGAAGAGAAACAGTTTCTTTTGGCACCTTTCCAGAGTCAAAGATTCCCCTGTGATGGAACTCGTTGTCTCTGGATGCGAGAATAGGAGGCCTCGCTTCCACATCCTCCCCGGAATGGACATGCTCCAAAGTACATACCAACTGGCCTAGCTCTCCCCCTCGAGGGTTGGCAATGTGTCCAGGCTGGGAGCCAGGGAAGCCACAGTGCCACCAGAGGTTGGGGGAACAGGGGCAGGCAAACAGGAGCAGCTAGGCTGCAGCAGAGGGGGCGTGCACACCAGTCGGGTCAGGCCGGCCAGGCCCAGGGAGCCCTGCCCACGCTGGCGCATCCTGGTACGGGGTAAGCCACCTCGGTGCCAAGAGCAGCCACCCATGGCCTGGGGACGGTGCTGAGGGTATCCAGCTCTCCCTCGATAATATATTTCTTTGTCACATCTTCTTCCCCTTTTCTCTTGCCTGTCTCCACTCCCCGCCTCTTTCCTTCCATCGGCAAGCTTCTCCTGTGTGCAGCACCCTGCCCCGGGGCCCACCTTTGTCGCTGTCCTTAAGGAACTGGTGCACTCTCATGAGGGAGACAAACATGAAACCTCAAACAATGAATTAAATGAACAAAAATGAAAAAAAATCTATCTCAAACAAACAATTTCCATCTGTGGCCTCCACCTCAGCCCCACCAGGGTGCTCATGGGTATTCTCCCACCCACTGGGATGGCGTTTAGGGGCTGATGACGATCCAGACGCTGGAATCAGACAGCGTGTGGGGAATCCCAGCTCTGACGCTAACCAGCGGTGTGATTTGGGGGAAATCATGCCACCTCTCGGACCCTCTTCTTCCCCATCTGTAAAATGGCAATAAGAGAGCATACTTCATAGGACTGCTGTGAAGAGTAAATAAGATAATGCCTCAAAAGCACTTAGCACCGTGCCTGGCACAGAACGGAACTCAAGGCGTCAACTGTCATTGTTGACTAGGGGAGGCAGCTTTCTCTGTGAAGCGCCCAAGAGTAAATACTTTAGACTTCTGGCCACGCCGCATCTGTTTGAACTACTCCCTCCTCCAGTGTCATGCGAAGCACCCTACATGATATAAGTGAACAGGTTTAGCTGTGCTGCAAAAAACTGCACTTATAAACATTAAAATGTGAAATTTTATAGGAATTTCACATGTTGCAGAATACTATTATAATTTTTTCCCAAGCATTACAAAATGTTAAATTACCCTGGCCAGTGTGGTTCAGTTGGTTGGAGCATCATCCTGTAAACCGAAAGGTCAAGGGTTTGAGTCCTGATCAGGGCTTGTACTGGAGGTGACTGATCGGTGTATCTGTCTCATATCAATGTTTCCCTCTCTCTATCACTCTCTCTCCCTCAAAGCAATGAAAAATTGTCCTCAGGTGAGGATAAAAATAAAAGACGTAAAACCATTCTTAGCTCACAGGCTGTACAAAACAGTCCATGGGCCGGATTTGGCCTGCAGGCCGTAGTCCGCCCACCCTTGACCGGGCCTAATGAAATAGCTGGCATTTCCTTTCACGGATTTTCCTTCAAAGAAAAATCTACTTGGTGGGTCCATAATACCCTAATGCATTGTCTGAATATTAAATCACAAGCCCACTAGCTTCAACAAGGCTATAAACCAATAATCCAAGGACAATAAAATCTCCAAGAAAAACAATGCCTGGGATGTATTTATGCACAAGCAAGGGTAAGTAAACAATGCCTACAATTCACTTGTGCACAAGTTAAGCAGTGGAAAAGACAATCAGTTCCTTAGATGCATCGCCTGCATTTTGTCGACAGAAGCACGCTGTCTGTCTCCACTAGCACACGGATGAGCCGCGTGTGCACAGGGAAGTCCAGCTGTAGGCCACACCGTGGAGGGCCGTCACGCCCCTGGATTACACACAGATGCTGAGGGAAGACAGAAGGCAAGAGAAAATGAGAGCAGGCAGGAGAAACCAGCCAGAAAACAGGCCGAGTCTCACCGCCATAGAAATCAGGCTGCAAATGATTTTGTTATAAAACAGGCAGATCCCCCCAGGAAATGCCATGTAATCCCTAATGCCCTTCCTTCCTTGCCTTCCCCCACCTTCTCGAACATCTGTGAATGGAGCTAGGGCATTGTGCTTGTCTTTCCACTGCCACCTACGAAGAGTTTTACGGTCTAGTTCATATCAAATTCCTCACAGGCCAGAAATTCTTCCTCGCGTTATTTAAAAGGCCACATCCCAGACACATAACAATTAATAATTAAACTTGTTTCCGTAGACTCAAAGGAAATGCCAAGGCTTTCATATAAAGCCATTCCAAGAATCAGACCTGCTCTTCTACATCTTTTAAAAAAACATGCTTGTTACCCACCCATGTCCTGCTGTCACGACTAGATGAGGAATCTGCTCAACTGAAGGGTCGAGCAGTCAGTCCTCAAGGCTGGATGTCACAGTGATGCTGTCTGACTCGGTGTGGGGGGACTCTCCTCTGGGAAGAACATGGTCCGGGCACAGATGTGTGGACATAGTTTGCGTCACAGATAACCTGCCGGGCTCCCTTCAGAATCGCCTCTTTCCTTTAACTGCTATCTGCTGAAGAAAGCAAGCGAGACCTCTTTAGAAAGGAACTGGGATCTGGCAAAGAACCCTGGCCAGGATGTCCCCAACTATACCCAGGGCTCCTTCCCTACCCATCAAGAAGCACAAGCCCAAGGTCAAAGAACTGGGCATTTTCTTTCATCTTGACCCCACCACATGCTGTGCATTGAACCTCTAAAGGGATAAGAGCCGCCCTCCCTGTCAAATGGATACCCAGTCTCAAACCAAATGACCTCCGGCAAGGGCATGAACGCCATCGCTTCCCAGTCCCACAGTGGGCTCAGTTCTCTCCCCAGCCCCAGGTCAGGCTCCTACCCTACCCCGCTCTCTGCCCTGGCAGGGCCTCCCCACCTGTCACAGGAAGCAGGGAGGTACAAGATGCTCTCATTTTTTTTTTTTCACAGAATCAGAGACATTTAAAGTTGGAAAGAGCTGTGGAGATAATATTTTCTCTAAAGAACCAGTCCTAGTCCTGAGGGCCCTGTCAGTCTACACGGTCACCTGTCACTTTTGCAGGGTCCCGGAGGCATCTCTCCAGAATACCTGGGGCTCCATGGCCATATCCAGTCCCATCCCCATCACACAGACAAAGAAACAGGTCTGGGGAGGTGACGTGACTCCTCCCCACACCCCCACGCCACACAACTAGCAAGTGGCCAAGGCTGAGGCAGAATCAGGCCTGAGCGCACACCTCTCGTTGGCCCCACTGCCCTCACTGTACACATAGCCCCGGGAGCTGCAGGTCCGTGCAGGCTGCTCATTACGTGAAGAGGACAGAAGTCCTGTGCAGTCTGTTCCACCACAGAAGCGACTGGAAATGCAACAGGCACCGGCCTTGCCAAGTGAGAATAAAAATACTATATTGAGGAATAACAAACAGCTCTCAGAGCACAGCTGGTCTGCTCAAGGAGTTAATGGTTTAGAGTTTATAAACATGCAAATCCACAGTCAAACAGCAGGCGTTCCCAAGACAGCTGAGGAACCGGAACCCACCCCAAAGGAAGAGGATAGTAAAAGGTTAAAACTCGGCCCATCCTCAAGCCAAGGGTGGGGAAAAATAAACCACGACATCCTGTTAGAGGGGGATTCACAGAGAAGGCAGACTCCTGGGACTAGAAAGAAAAAAAAAGATACAAGACAGAATAGACGGAGGCTAAGGTCTGTACCAACTTTGCACGGTGAAGCCCCTGCGTATCTGCGGGACGACCTTGACAGTAAACATCCGATACCAAAGCAAACACGGAAGAGCGGACGTTAAATCGCTCGCAGTCAGTTGTCCGGACTGCGTGTGAAGCCTTTTAATCTAGTCGGCCGTGACAGCAGGCTGAAGGGGTGGAAGCACACTGCCTCACTCAGGACCTGCGTCGTTGCACGGAGGGCGGCCACGTAGGGGCCCCTTCTTTGTCACACTCCCTCATGGGCCCAGTGGAATTGCCGTTTTGTTTCTCCAAAGCTATCAACACGGGTCAGTTTGCCCCCAGAAGGGGAAGAACCCAGTTTTAATTTAGACTTGCCCATAAAGCATATGCATTATAAGAACAGATTTTATTTCTGTTTTCCCATTTATGCCACCAGTCAGGGCCCTCCTAGCAGCATTCTGGGACCTTTGTCCAGCCTTCCTATGGCCTCTGGCTTCTGTTCTTCGTGCCATCCTTCATTCTGTCTCTGCCAGTTCTGGATTTTTCAAGAATCAGTCACCCATTACTGCATTCTGAGATCTGAAGTCCAGAGGAAGAGGTGGCCTCTCCCTAGTAAATGGCAAAATCACTAGGTCTTCATGAGGGAGGGGTGAGGTCCTCACAGGGCTCTTTGTTCCCGTGGGTGCAGCTGCAGTCGTCAGCATTTGTAATGACTTACCTATTTGCTTGCTTGGTTAGAGCTGCCCCACCCCCTGCCTTGTCCGTGCTGTGGTTTTAGCCAATACAAAGAGAGTGGGAAAACAAAGTGTCAGGGAAAGAGCGAGAAAGGGAAGAGGATGATGACCACAGGACAGTAGGATTAAGAAAAGAGTGGGGGGCCTTTGTTTTAAAGTCATGTTTTTAAAAATATATAGTTTATGTACAGCAAAATTCACTCTTCCTAGTGTTCAATTTTCTGCGTTTTGACAAGCATACAGTCTCGTAACCACCACCACTACCAAGGCAGAGAACGGATACCTCACCCCCAGCACTCCTTCTGCTGAGGGGCTTTGGGGAGGAAACCAAGGTGAATTAGAAGTCGGAAGGAAGGAAGCCCTGGAAAAGGAAAAAACAGTGGCGCCAAAGAGGCAAGGAAGGGTTAGCTGAGGGAGTGAGACCCTGGAGGTGGTGAGGAGGCAGATGGCTACTCAGAAGGGGTTAATTCAAGTGAAAAGGAACATTTCCCACTTCCTATGAGTGGAAGGAAGGATGAATGCATTCAGGGTCTATGATGTATGCTGGAGTGGATTCCTAGTTGTCTTCCCAGCAAAACCCTTTCCTGCCCAGCAAGATGTGAAATGCCGTATCCCATAACTTCCCCCTTGCAACAGGGCAACAGGTATCATTTCCCAGTGCAATTGCTGCCTGCAGGAATCGCATCACAGTGGAGTGCAGGCGCAGGGCTGGATTTCTCTGGGCTGCGTGTCCAATTCTGCTGCCGTGCAATCCCACAGCTATTTTAGAACGAACAAACTTCAGAATTCCCCAAAGTTAAGTGCATCTGCATCCAGTGGAAAAACTTGGCAACAAAAATGGCTTCAATCCTCCTAAATTCATGTGACAAGCCGTAAATGACTCACTGACAAAGAGCTAGACGGTTTCCTCAGACAAGTCCTCGGGGCATGATTTGCTAAAGTCCCTTCCTAATGCCTGTGACATCACTTCCATCTCTCCTCATCTTCGCAGTCCTACAGCAGCCACCCGGGTGTGGGAGGCAGAAGGGTGTTAAACCGTAAATCTAAAACCGTGGGTGTCAAGAGTGGGTATCAAGGCTGCACCCAGCCTGTTTAACAATGAAGTAGAATGGAAAACAGCAGGGGGCTAGGTGTGATTTCATGAAACTTTTGTTTCCTTGAAATACATGTCTACAGTGGACTGCATCGTGAAATGTGTTTTGCTGTGGATCACAGTCATGGTCACGTGGGGGAAATTTGGGTGTAGAAGCGTGTGGATTCTCTAACAGTGGGAGCCTGGGCAGGTTACTACTGAACGTCCTTGTGGCTTAGTTAGATCCATAGTCTGTAAAATGGGGAAAATAACAATACCTATTATACATGGTTGTTGAAAGGATTAAAGAGAAAATTCATGGAAAGCATTATGCACTGTGCCTGATTAATAGTCAGTGCTTATTATTATAACTTCTTTTCCTCCCTAGGTCTATAGCCCAAAATTTTGTTTCCTACCCAGACCTTTCTTTTGAGCCCAGAAATGTGAACTCAACAGCCTGCTTGACCTCCACGTGGTTGTTCCACAGTGTCGTCAGCTCAACATATTCCAACTTGGACTCAACTCATCACCACCTTCTCTCTCCAGTCTTCACCCCTCCCACTGCCACTTCCTGTCCCCAGGTGCACAGACCCTTCTGCTGCTGCTCCTGAATTCACTCTTCTACGAGAGGTGCCAGGACTTCATACTACGATCTGATTTGGAAATTGGCCTTCACAGAGGTCATCAAGTGAAAACGAGGTCACTAGGGTGGGCCTTAATGCAACATGACTGGCATCCTTAACAAGGGGAAATTTGGACACACAGACATGCCTAAAAGGAAGACACACGAGAACCCCATAGAGAAGCCAAGGAATGTCTGAAGCAAGGAGAGAGGCACAGAACAGATTCCTGCTCACAGCCCTCAGAAGGAACCAGCCCTGCCACACACCTTACAGCTCCTCACTGTCAGTCCGTGTCTCTCTACCTGCCACTGACGGTCCTCTCCAGTTTGGCCCCATCCTCCCTATTGCACTTTAATTCCCACAACTTCCCTACCTAGACCTCCCCCAGGTAGGTCTCCCTGCTAATCCGCATCTGGAAGATGGCTCTCCAACTTTTCTTGGGATGTTCCCAACAGCCTATCATGTCCAATCCACTTCTCTCTCCCTTCTAAACTTGCACACTCTCTAAGTGCTAACTGTACTCCCTCTTCCTCAATTATACTGCCCTGGCTTTTTGGCCTGTGGCTGCCTCCCTCTCCTCTGAACCGTCTTTGTGCTTATCATTTGAATCACGTAAGATGACGCTTGATTATGTCTTACTCACGTAGTTTCCTCATGGGTTAAATTTTATTTTTATTTTTTTCTAGATGTTTCCTACATGGTTTGTCTCCTCAGTCACTGACCATAGGACTCTGAGAAGCTGTAGGAATATGCAGGCGCAGACTCAAGGCCTGGCTTTCTCTCCAACGTTGTGGAAAGGGACTGTGCATCACAGGGCGGAGCCCTATGCTCCCCTACGCCACCTGGACACCTGGACAGAGCCCGGGGAGAGGGACCCCCGGGGTATCCACGTTGGTTACAGTTAAATTTTAATAATTAATCTCTATTGCAAATTACTTTCCCAGTCGCCCTCCTAGATTTGTTTTCTCAATAAAACATGAAGCTCTAAATGAAATCTAGAGCTTCCCACAATTCTTGCATGACTTTACCATGTGTCATACAATCGAGTATTATTGAGCATTTTGGTTTAGGGAGAAGGCTGTCCTAGGTATGAGTTCTAACTCTTGGGTTACTGGAAAAGTCACTGGTCTTCTTCTCTAAACCTCACTTTCCTTGCCTCTGACATGTTATCCCTCAGAGCCATTATAAAGATATGATGGAATAATTTATGAAAATGATTTTTTAAAGGTAAAGATTTGCTCAAATGTGAGATTAAATCATTATTGTCATCTCAGTGCCAAGTTATCTCAGCTCAAAGTTACCTGCTATGCTGTTGAAATTATGGGCTCGAACCAGTGAGCTGGTTCATCTGGATTCATGCCACAGGGGCCAATAAATTTCATGGCTAATAAAAGGTGAGAGGAGGAATGGGGAAAACTGCACAGCACACCCTGAGGGGTCAGCAGGGTTATCTCATAAATAAAAGATGGACAGCATCCAGTCACTTCAATCTACCTGAAGGCATGCAGTATCCCAGGTTCTCGGGAGAAATGACTGACACTCCCTGACATAATCAGCTCTGGTGCAAAAAATCCATAAGGTTTTCCCTAAGTCAAGAGTTTAATGTTTTATTTTGGGTTTTCTTCTGTAATTGAATTCTACTGGTTTTAAGACTGAAAGCTAACCAAGAATTGATAAAATATGCCTGCAATACAAAAGGCAAGTCAAACTCTGTCATTTAGAATCTCAACATGGTTCATCCCTTGAGCATATTGAATTAAGAAAGAGCCAAACCCTCACTCCCATTCCCAATAAGGACAAGCTTTAGTAGTACACAGAGTCAATAATCACATCCCCAAACCACCAAATTTTCCCTGCAAAACCAGCCATACAAATTCAGACTTTAAAATAAAAATTTAAATGTTTTTACTTTAAAGGGGTTCAATTAGCCCTGGCTGTGTGGCTCAATAGATTGAGCACTGGCCTATGAACCAAAAGATTGCTGGTTCAATTCTAGGTCAGGGCACATGCCTGGGTTGTGGGCCAGGTCCCCAGTTGGGAGAGGTAACCAGTCAATATATCTCACTCTTCAGTGTTTTTCTCCCTCTCTTCCCATCTCTCTAAAAATAAACAAATAAAATCTTTTTTTTTAAATGAAGGAGTTAAATTCACATTTTTCTTTTACTTCACCTTCAGTATTTGTTTCACAAACTTTATACCCTGGCCAAGGAGTTCAACTGAATCAAGTGACTGTTTTTTAAGCTGCAGATGCCAAATACAGCATGCATATCCAGTGTAATTATTGTAGTGGTCAGTATGCATAAAATTTAGAAAGTTAGGCCCTGAATTTCTAGGAACGGAAAAACAGATCTAAGACACAAGCAGGGGTCCTGGGCTTCTCCACCTGGAATGACCCAGGCCCTCTGGTCTGCAGGTGAACTCCAGTTTCCTTTAACCACCATTGGCAGATACCAGCTGAAGGGAAGGGCTGAATAATGAAGACAGAAGGCCAAACTACTTGCAGAGAGAGACCTGGCAGCACTTCGGTGAATGCATTTATCCAAAGGACTGGATGAGGAGGCAATAGTTTAGGGGAAAAAAATCTAGGAAAAGAAATCTATTTAGTTCTATCTAGATTGAGTTTTAGCATGGAGCATCCTGTGTACAATAAGCCCAACATGCCAAGAATATTTTGTACCGCATTATAAATAAAAACCAGCTCCCATGCAGACGGAATTCAGAATTTCATCACCCAACAAATCTGTCTTCCTCTCATTACAGAAACTGCTTTAACTATTCAAAGCAAATTCTTAATTATTTCCCATTCTTTATATTGTAAAGACATTTTAGAAAGTAGTATGAATTTGATCTGTAAGAGATGCTTATTAAAGATTCGGGAATGAAACAAACAAAAAAAGATTCAGTAACTTTACTTAACAATGTATGTGGACAAGTAAAATCCTTGTAGAGGAAATCCCTGAGAAATCCAATATGCTTTCTTTTAATGAAATTGTGTTAAAAATGAATAAAACACACCTTCTTCTGCAGGAACTATAGCTGAAGTGGAGCCATCAGAGCAAATCTCATGGGAAAAAGGAGCTCTTTGCGCAGGACCCCCAAACCCTTCACCCCTCACCTTCCCTCTTCAAGCTCCTAGATCTTTTCATGTTGTCTTGGTGGATGTTTTGGCAGCTTGAGTGTAGTTTAGCCTTCAGGTATTAATTTCTTTGTACTTCAAGTTTCTCAACTAAGACATTTGGGGAGAAAGGGCCCTCAAAGGGTAATTACTACTTAATGGCCGAAAATAGGGGATAAGGGCAAAAAGATTGCAGTCAGCTTCTGCTCATCCTTCCTCTAAGCAATGGCACCCTGTCACATCACTTCTTTGTACATGACCACGTGGTTTCCACGTGACCTGGGCTAAAGAAGAGCACCTATTGCTTAAGGCTCGTGTGGCAGAGTGGGTGGAACGACGCAGGGATGAGGCACTACTTCTCTAAAAGGCAAATGGAAAAAAGAACTCTTTTTACTGGTAGTAGGAATAATCTGGAGACCACGTTCTCTAACTAGTTGTTACATTTTAATTTGATCAGTGGCTTCATATTGGCTCAGATTTAGAAGAGAAAGACACCAAGTCTTGGCCATTTGTTTTCCGCAGCAATCGAGAAGCAAACATTCAGCCCGTTTGAGTAACTTTTTATCCACTTTGCTTGGGTGACTTCTGATTGGCCATGCTAAATAAGGGGGTATCCACAATATGCGTTTGCATTTCTTGAGAGGTTCACTTTTATAATCTCTTCCTTTTGCTAGTATGGCAATTATTCTACCTTTTAAATGAGCAGAATCCAATGCATAGGGTTAGTAGAAGCAGCCCTGGACATATGCTGAACAATAAGCAGGAGCCAGCTGTCCCAAATCTGCAAGGCGACGATTGTCTCACCAATACCAACGAGATTACTACCCACTGAGACAGCCTGTGTGCTGCTAAAGCGAACTGTACAGTCGATCTTGAATTACAAAAAAAAAAAAAAAAAAAAGGTGGGGGTGTCAGAACTGACCCCAAGCTTCCCTTCTTTTGAGTATCCTGCAAGTTCTTGCCCTTTCCCATCCCCCTCCTTTGCTTCTAGTTCATTATTTTAATTCCCAGCAGAACCATAGCTCAGGCAGGTTTTCCAGCAAATAAGATAGATGGGCCGCCTCCCAGTTGAAGAGATACAGGCAGGCTAAGAAGATGCAAATCCCATTCAGTGTGGCTAATGCCTTTTTTATCCCTAAGGGAAAGACAAGAAAACTCGCCCTCTTTGGAGATTTTGTACTATAACGTTGATACTATTGTTTAATGTGCAATGCTAATTTAAATAAATTGCATGTAGTAAGCAAAAGAGTTAGTCCTTTGTTTAGTCTAAGAGGCTATTTTCATGATTAAGGAGACCTGATCTCATCCTCTTAATTAAGGTGAAGCTCAAGGATATCTATCATTTACCCTCTGGTCAGTTTGATGCTGGCCCACTTAAGTGTTAAGCGGCATTATAAGAATAAAGCCAATTACCAAATAGGAGTCTTGGGTTTAGGTAGAAGTGTAACTTTGCCCAGGTCATGTTGAAGGAGCCAAGAACACACCTTCTGATACCAAAAGAAGCAAAGCTCAGGTCAAGGGACCATCTTGATTTCCTTGGGAAGTGGGTGCAGCTGGACTAGGGAAGAGGGTCCTATCATAGCCCTGGACAGTGAACAGGCGGAAGAAGGATGCTCATTAATGTCTGAAGGTACCACCCAGGCTTGAAAATCCTGCCTTTTACACTGTTGTACTTTTCAGTCATAAAGCAGGGGACTTGACACATAATATTTGTTCAATAAATCCTGTTGACTGGCAGACTCACCTTGACATACATCTTTCCTTTCTCCTACCTGACTGGACAGAGTTAAACACAACTATGTCTACCTAATCTTTCACATTTTGGGTCTTATGCCAAATATCTCTTTTCAGGAGTCTTAAAGTGAGAGACTTCATTTTGTTTGCTTTCCTGGTCCTCAAAACCATCATCTCTGAAGATCAGCAATGGGAGTCCCGAAATTCTAGTCCTGATCCTGATGGCAAATAAGCAGGTCAGCAAGACTTGACACCTCTCTGGTCTTTTGGTTAAAAGCAATGGCTACGTTGAAACTAAAAAAGACATCCTTCACCAGCAGGCATCCTGAAACCTGGAATACATTTACACTAAGGAGATAGTGATTTAAAAGGCTAATCACCTCCCAGGACTGCAACTGCCTCCAGCATACTTCTACAAATTGCTCTGATTCCAAAAGCCTGCACTCTCAGCTTGATTCCTTTCAAGCAGTTAAGGCAGAAGTGAATCTGTAGCCACAGCTTCTATTCGAGCACCTTTAAACTGTCATAAATTAATAAAGATGCTGACAGGCACTGGTTTTATTGGACCCAAGGACATATCCTCATCTCCCTGGTCAGCCCTGCTGCCTAAATAATTTCATCTAGATATCCAGTATATTACAAAAAAGAAGAATGTACTGAAAATTCCAGGGTGAAGATATATCCGTTCAAGGATTAAGATGGGAGTCAAAGGCAGGATATGCAAAAATAACAGAAAGGAACCAGCATTAGTAGACAAAATATTTGCCAACAGAAGCTCAGTTGCTGAGATTGAATTTCTACGAAACTCTAAAAATATACGTATAAAAGCTGAGTGTCAGGAAACAGCAGCTCAGTGCCCTTAGATTTACTCCCTCCCTTCACTTACCCTTTACCTACTTATTTCGAAGGTTCTACTTGGCAATTCTTCTAATTCTGACCAAATATTATCCCTGTCAACGACCATTCTCTTCCAGAGAAAATAATAAACTAAACTCACAGATGACTTGCAGGGAACTCTTTCAGACCTGCCAACTAGTAAGCCAGACTTAAGATCTAACACATAAGAGCCTACTAAATAATGGTGGTGATGCCGTGTGATAGTAATTCAGCCTTGACTCAAGACTTTTATCTCAGAAACGCTTCTCACACAGACACCCTGGAATATATCTTCACATGAAGCCCAAAAGGAAATCCGTCATTGTTCAGATCTGCATCAGTAGCAGCAGCAGCAAAAGCATCTTCCCAACACATGCCAACATAAACATTTAGAGCCTGTATAAATCAAGCTAAAACTGCCTTTTGGGAACCTGTAATCCAAGATGGAGTGGGTGCAAGCCAGGCAGTGGAGTGGTGAGAGAGGACGAAAGTTCTGAAAAATGTTTGCTCCCCAGATTTCAGGATTTCCAGGTGGCATTTTCTTTTTTTATTTTAAGATTTTATTTATTTATTTTTAGGGAGAGGGGAAGGAAGGGAGAAAGAGAGGGAGAGAAACATCAATGTGTGGTTGCCTCGCACACACCCGGCACCGGGGACCTGGCCTGCAACCCAGGCATGTGCCCCAGCAGGGAATCAAACCTGCAGCCCTCACAGGCCTGCACTCAATCCACTGAGCCACATCAGCCGGGGCTCCAGGTGTTGTTTTCAAAGGTTCCTAGCACATTGCTGCATTACCCAACTGGGTTATCTCCAGTAAACAGGTACATTTGAACCAGGCAGCATTTGAAGTGGTGGTGAGTTACTGCTGGTCAGAAAAGGCCAAATAAACAGATCACTCAGGAGCCCCAAGGTAAATATCCAGTTTCTTTCCAAGTTAGTTAGTGGACAAAAATTCAAAGGAGAGAATTCAACCCAAGTGCAGACCAAAGAAAAGGTCAGAGCGTATGCTGTTAATTTTCAAGGAGACTCCCTAACCCATTTACACTCATATCTTATGAAAAGATCCTTCTACTTGTGTTTCAATATGAAGCAGAAACAACAAGCTGACCAATCAGGAAACCATGCCAGTCCACATTCAAATGATGATGCAAGAAAAATACTTCAGGATGTAGGTGCCACGTTTAATTTTAAAAGATACAATGGACTTTCCAGTGGAGGATTTAATAAACAAAGATTTTTCCAGGAATATAAAGGCAGGGTTTGGAAAAAGTTTCTGAGACTAGAAAGAGGACACTGTCACCTAAATAAACCTTGACATTGAAAGGTAATATCCTGAATTCCATGATCCCAGATAAAGTCATGGTTATGTACCTAACATGGGATAGTATAGAAAAAAGTAGAAAGAACAGGGAGGCTACAGGGGAAAAATGTGCAAATATGAGGGTGAGTGAGGAGATCAGCTGTTAACCCTTCTGCACCCAGTCCAGAATTATCTCATCATGAAGACATTTCATTAGAGTAGGTGGCCTAACCTGACTCCACCAAATCCGTATTTACCCTAAGGGAGGAGGGAAGTGGAGATTTTTGCTTTCATGTTTTTTTATTGACCCTTAATTGCTAGGTGTACCTAAATTTGAAGAGGAAGGAAACATAACATAACGTGTGCCATAAAGAAGTCGATGAAATGCTTGGCGTCTTTGGTTGAGGTTGTGGTAGTCAAAGTGTTCTGAATCCTTCCTGCTCTTTTATTTCCTACAGCTGAAGGGCAGGTACTAGGTCTGCCAAGGATGAAGTCAAGTGGAAATCTGAGACTAGAGGTCAAGTGCAACTTGGAAGCAGAACCTGACACAATACCTCCTCCTAAGCCCTGGAAAAGAAACCCCAAAAGGCAACTTGTCATGCAACAATGCCTATAACTATATTCTTAAAACACCGACGTAAAAGTTAATCTCCATTTTTAGAAGAATATAGGTTACAACCATCTACCGGAAAAAAGGCATTGGTGTGCATACTAACACAGAACAACCACCAGACCTAACCTGCTCCAAGGGCTAAGCTAATCTTTGGATGCCTGGAGTTCTAAGTGCTTTAAAATTAACTATCTGAACACCAGCTGAATCTAAAGCTGTCTCTGTTTCACAAATGAAGGCTGATGATGTCTTGGGGGAGGGAAGGGATAAAGAAGGAGCCAGTCGCTCTCCTGGGTGGACTACAGAGGGGAACAAAGTGGGCATTCACAAAACGCTTGGAATCAGACAGACATGTCAGGCAACAAACCTTCCGCCCCACCCTCAGCCTTTTACCTGATTTGTTAGCAGCATGAAGTTTTCAACACGGGGCATGTATTTTTCAGAACATATCAATCCAAAAGCTCCCTGAAAAGCCTCAGAAAATGATATCCCCACCTCACATAAGCCAGAACTGTTGTATGAACTCGGGCGGAGCGTAAGAGTCGAGGCTAATAGGACAGAAATCTACTTGAGTAGTTTTAGGGAAATGGCCAAAATTTAAGAGAAGGGGTTTGAGGGGTAGAGTGAAGAAAGGAACCCAGTTTTCAAAAATTATTAAAGCTACCACTTTAAGATTGCCGAATATCTTTTCTTTTTCGTTCCTCGGTGCAAAATGACGTTAAAAGCTTTACTTCCGAAGCTTTGCACATACACGATTTTAAGGAATGGCAAATGGTTCCCAAGCCCCGGGAGACCTCCGCCGGCCCAGCCTGGGAGCAAGGCAACGTCGAGGTTGAACAGATCCACAGCCCCCGCCCCCACCCGTGGACAGCGCCTGCAGCAGCCGCAGCCGCCGCCCCCGCGGGGCTCGGGACTAGCTTCCACTGGAGCTGGGAGCAGGAAGTGGATGGCTTGCAGGCTTCCCGCACACCTCACCCCCTCCCCAGACCTTGCCCCGGGGGAGGTTCCAGGTGGACAGGACCAGGCCTACGGTGGCAGCCGCCAGCTCGGCCAGCAGCACCACAGAATCCCTGACTTACTGCGAGACCCACGTGGGGGCGATCGGGCACCCTGCCTCCAGCCCCGCTGTGCCCCCTGCCAGGGCTGGATGTGCTCGCTCACAGCCCGGGCAGACGACGAGGCGCTGGCGCCGCTCCTCCCTGTCGCCGTGATCCTGCCGTCCGGCCGTATCTGAAGGTGACACTGCTTTCTCCCCAGCCGTTCCTGAGCGCTAAACAGAAGTAGTGACACCAGACCAGCGAAGGAAAAGCTGCCTCCTGGCTGGATGTCGCAGGGCCTTATCTCCGAGTCCTCGGTTCCAAAAGGCCCTCTGGCTCCTCATTCCCATTCTGTGCTCAGGCCTGAGCAAAGACATCTGTTTTCCATATGCCGAGCAGCAGAGACAAATCCTGGATTACGTGTTGCCCAGCTCTGCCTCGCAGCATTCCCGACCGTCCGGCAGCTAATCCCCCACAAAGCAGGAAAACAACACGCAAAACGGTGCCCAGTCCCAGAAGGATTTCCCAGCGCGATGACTAAAGGCTCCTGAGGCCAGCCTCCGGGAAGGGCCAATCGCAGCCCTAGGGAGCAGGAAAAAAGGGGCTTGGCTCACCATGCAGGTCTGCTCCTCACGTGTCCTGCTGGCCGGGCTTGTAAACACACCGCAAACTCTGCCCCTTCAGGGGAAGTGACTGGAGTTTGGAGGAGCCTAGAGAGCTGAAATGAGCCAGCCTTCATTACAGGATGGTGCATTATTAAAAGCAATCACAACTCCTGGATGTGAGAGAGGACAAAAATCTCTGCTTTACCTTCATTCTCACAAACAAGTCAACTACAACACAATCATCACTGAAAATGATGAGATATTACTATCTCTCAGGGTCTTATTTTATACTCTAATATAGGTTGGGGTGGGGAGCCTTCCTTCCTTCCTGCCTGCCTGCCTGCCTTCCACATTTATCAGTGTCTCCCATGTGCCAGGCACGAGACTGAGCCTCAAGTCTTTACTCTTGAGTGCCTTACTTTTGGGGGAGGGTGGTAAGAAGGGGGACCAACAATTGTAGTGCATTGTGAAATTTCTGTGATAGAGTCTATGCCCAGAGGTTTATAAGAACATAGAAGCAGATTTTAAATCATGCTGGAAATCAAGAAAGGCTTCCCGGGAGAGGCTGCATTTGTTTTGAAGCCTGAGCAGGCATCATGTAGGATGAAGGGAGAGAAGTGGGCAGGGAGAAGATCTGAATCTCTGAGTGGCTGCAGAAAGCAGGTGCTAGGAGCAAAGGTGAGAGGTGAGCTTATGGAGGGTAGCAAGGAGTCAGACCACAAAGGTCCTATCTGCTAAGCTCTGAGATTTGACCTTTGTTTGGAAGCTATGGGGATCCTCTGAAGGATTTTAAACTGATGAGTAACTTGATTAGATTGTGTTGCAGAAAGATTACTGTGGAAGGCAAATGGAGGGAAGATGGCCTGGCCTGGGATGGACAGGAAAGGCTCCAAAGATGTGGGAGAGGTAGAACCTTAGTAACAAGCCACGTGACTGGTTAGTTACAAGCCACAGAGTAGGGCTGTAGCTAACACCCAGGTGTGGACGTGGGGTAACACTGTGGATGGAGGGTACCACTCATCAAGAGAGAAAAAAGGAGGAGGAAGAGTAGGTAGGACCAGAGATATGATGACCTGAGTTTAGACAAGTTGAGCCTGTGGTTTTTGTGGGTTATCCAAATGCAAATGTGCCAGCAGGCTGGACAGCCACTTGGATCTGTTAGGTAGTTTGGGCATTATGGGCTAGCTATACAATTAGGTGGTTGTCCGCTCATACATAGAAAGCAAATACTGGAGTAGAGAAAAATTTACTTAGTTTGCTAGAGCTGTCCTAAAAAGTGCCACAAGTGAAGCAGCTTAAACAACAGAAATTTATTTGCTCACATTTGTGGAAGCTGATGTTCAATGTGTCAACAGGAACTTTCTCCCTCTTACTGCTACTGGGAAGAGCTCTGTTCCAGAACATTCTCCTAGTGTCTGGAAGCTCCTTGGTTTGTGGCAACATAACCCCAATGTTCACATGGCCTTCACCCTGTGCGTCTGTGTTCAAATGTCCCCTTTCTATAAGGACACCAGTTATATTGGGTTAGGGGCCCACCCCTACTCTAGTATGATCTCATTTTAACTAGTTACATCTGCTTATTTCCATCTTCTCTTTGGAAATTACCCTATTTCCATGTAAGATAGTGGGACTGCAGACTTCAACATATGCATTTGAAGGGGGAGGGACACAGTTCAACCCATGATATTCACACCATATGGACTCAGTTACTAATTGCAGGATTAAATATGGAGATGAGGAGAAATACCAGTTTTCAGTGGGCAGGGAGAACGGCTCTCGATGGGAACAGAGAGAAAACTGCTTAGAAAGGAACACAAATGGTGAAGAGAAATGTTTAAGAAGGGAGTGGTTAACTTTGCTATCAGTTCAAAAAGTCAGGCGAGATAAAGCTAGGAATCACCCATTGCCTTTGGCGATGTAACACTCATCGGACCACGTGGTCAGGCTGGTAGCTGAATTTCAAAGGGCTTGCTTAGCTTGAACATTTCATTTACACCACTGTCCAGGCGAACCCATCAAGAGAGATGTGGTATAAGTGGACATTGGTTTGGGTCTGGCCTTCCAGGCCACCACCTGCTTTCTCGGCCTGCCCTGCAGTTTGAAACTCCGACCTAGGCCTCTGTCATCAGGTGGAGGAGCACTAGACTTCAGTTTGCCTAAAATAAGATGAGAAAGCAGACTGCAGAGAAGTCGTTTCCTGTGAGGAAGTAGAACCTGGTGGAGTGACGTAACCCTCAGGGCTAGCAGGGGCAAAGGTCCTAGCAGCTGTCCAAAGGCGTGTTTGGACAGCTGCTATAGGAGCCTGTGCCTATAGGAGCAGTACTAGGGTGCAACCTGCACCCACCTGGTGGTACAATTTTGGAATTGTTCTCAGCTGAGTGGCCTCCAAGCCTGTTTCTCTGGATTTCCTAGAGATTCTCTGAGCCACTTACTACTCTTTTTATTAAAAAAAAAAAAAAAGTAACAACTTTATTGAGATAGAATTCACGTACTACAAAATCTGGTCATTGGAAGTATACAATTCAGCAAGCAAAACAGAACCAGAGACATGGAAATAAGAACAAACTGACAGTGACTGGAAGGGAGGAGGGAGGGGGATAAAGTGGGAAAGAAGGGGAAGGGTCAAGTCAAGGAACATGTATAAAGGACCCATGGGCAAGGATAATGGGGGGTCGGCAGGATTGAATGTGGGGGAGGGTAGGGCAGGGAAGAGTAATAGGGGGAAAATGGGCACAACTGTAATTGAACAACAATAAAAAAAAATTAAAAAGACCTCACAGGTGAGAAAAGTAAAAAAAGTGTACAATTCAGTGGGTTTTAGGATATTCACAATGTTGTACAACCATTACCACTATCTAATTCTAGAACCTTTTCTATTTTTTCAGCTTTTAGAGGGCAGAGAAAGAAGGGAGAAAGAGAGGAAAAGGAACATTGACTGACTGCCCTCTGCACACCCCCAAACAGGGACCTGGCCCACAACCCAGGCGTGTGTCCTGACCAGGAATTAAACTGGTGATCTTATGGTTTGCGGTAAAACACCCAACCCACTGAGCCACACCAGTCAGGGTTCCAGAACATTTTCATCATCCCCCAAAAGAAACCTCATTCACACTAGCAGTCACTCCCCATTCCCCGCCTCCCCTCAGCCTGCGGCCACCACTAAATCCACTTTCTGTCTCCATGGATTTGCGTATTCCGGACATTTCATATAAATAAAATCACACACTATGGGTTTTGTGTCTGGTTTCTTTCACTTAGCAATTTTTTTAAGGTTTACCCATGCTGTAGCCTGTGTCAGTACTTCACTGGTTTTCATCGCAGACTAATATTCCATTGTATGGACAGACCGCAGTTTGTTGGTCCATTCAACAGCTGATGAGTGTGTGGATCGTTCCCATTTTTGGTTAGTGTGAATAATGCTCTGAATACTGTGGACGTCTATTTTCATTTCTCTTTGTTATATGCTTAGGAGTAGAATTGCTGGTTCATATGGCAATTCTATATTTACACTTGGAGGAACTGCCCGACTGTTTTCCACAGTGGTTACATCACATACTACCACCAGCAAGGCCTGAGGGTACTAACTTCCCATGAGTGTGAAGTGGTATTTTATTGTGGTTTTGATTTGCGTTTCCCAAATGACTAATAATGTTGAACATATTTCATGTGCTAATTGGCCATTTGTGTATTGTCTTTGAAGAAATATCTCTTGAAATCCTTCACTTATTTTTTTTTAATATTTTTAAATTGTGGTCAAATATTCATAACAAAGTTTACCATTTTCACCATTTTAAGTGTGTGATGCAGTGGTATTTAAGTACATTCACATTGTATGTGCAACCATCATTCTTTGCCCATTTTTAACTGTCTTTTTAAAAAAAGATTTTATTTATTTACTTTCAGAGAGAAGGGAAGGGAGGGTGAAAAAGAGAGAAACATCGACCAGTTGCCTTTTGCACACCCCCTCCTGGGGACCTGGCCCACAACCCAGGCATGTGCCCTGACTGGGAATAGAACTGGTGACATTTTGGTTTGCAGACTGGTGCTCAGTCCACATCAGCCAGGGCTAATTGTCTTTTAAAATTAGTGTTTTATTGTTGAACTTTTACATTTTAGATACAAGTCCCTTATCAGATGTGATTTGAAAAAATATTTTCTCATGTGCGTAGGCTGTTCTATCACTCTCTGGATGGTGCCATGGCCATTTTTAATAAATGCCTACTATGCGCAAAGTAACTGGAGTGGTTTCTGTCATCAGTAGCTAAGAATACTCAGAGATACACTGGATCCTGTTAAATACTACTCTTTTCCATTTTATTTTCCTATAGCAACATGTCTCACAACACATCTTCAACATTGCCTTAGATTTTTTTTCCCTGAAATGTTCCCTATTCTATTGGAATTCCACCCACAGCTTACATTTTCTGGGTGCAGACCCAAAGTATCAATGGCCACCACTAATGCAATTATGACACAGCCACCAGCAGCCCTCCCACCTACTTCCCACCTCTATGCAGCCCTGACCCAGCACCTTGACCCTCCTGGGCAGAGCTCTCCCTCCCTCCAGGCTCCTCCCACTCTGCTCCTCCCTTTCCTGTTCTATTGCCAGGAAATCTTATGGATGAGATCAGTGTCCTATTTAATCTTTGGATCATCCTCAATGCCCAGGACAAAGCTTTGTAAAAACCTGGAGCACAATAAGTACATGTTAAATTGAATGGGATCTTGTGCCCTATTTCTTTTAGTTTTTATTCTAAAATAACATGTATGCAGTCCTTGGTTTTAAACTTTTCCTTTAATGGCCACATTTGGAGGATTAGGACCTGATAGCCGGTGGCAGGGCAAATCTACGGTGTTCAGTTTGTGACTGGAAGAACGGAATTCTTTGGGGAATTAATCTTTAGGAGTCTGTGTAATGGTGGAAAAAGTTAAGCTTCATGGAGTAAGTTCTCAAGATGCAGAGAGGAACTAAAGAATATTATTGGGGCACCATGAGTCCAAGGTGCAAGCATTTCCTGGCAGAGTTTCTGGAGAGTTAGGCTTCGGGGCTGCCACTGCTCAGTGCTTTGGGTCTGCTTGATTTTGTACATTTTCTTATCCCATCTCTTTGTTCCTGTACCTGTGAAGCTTAAGCTCTTCGGATAAGTAATTCACTAAAAGGCACCCGTTGGAAACAGCTGAAGAGAGCCTGCGTTCATTCGATCATGAGCACTCCCCTGTTTACTGAGCACGCACTTGACGTAAGGCGCCGCTCTGGACACAAAGAGGAACAAGATTTCTTTCCTGCCTTCAGGGGCTGGATGATGAACGAGGCAGCCAAGACAAACACAACGAACGATAATCCAAAGCAGAATGGACTTCCAATTAAAGGAGCATTAAAAAACTGTTTTGAAGATCAAGGGAAGAAGAAATTGCCAACTTTTTCAAGTAGTAGGAAAGGCTTTATGGAAAATGTAGGGAAGGCAAGCTAGGCTTTTTGCTTAGAAACCGAGGACCTAACTAAACCGTATTCTCTGGTCTCTAATAGCCTGAACTGGCTGGGAAGAAAGTCACACATACAAGTGGCTGCGTTTCAAGGCCATATGTGATAAGACAGGTTTGAAAGAGTCACAGAAAAGTGAGTGGTCACTTCCTATGAGAGTAGCTAGGAAGAACTTTATGGGAGGGCAGACGTGGGCCCTAAAAGACAGAAAGGATTTATTAAAACTTACATTTTAGATAAAAAGCAAGTAAATGCTCTAGAAAATCTGGAAAACTCAGTGAAGCATAAAGAATAAAACAGAAATTATCTATAGACTCACTGTCTACAGATAAATGCATTGCCAGACATGTACATTTAATAAATGTTTGCAAGAAGACTAAATGAATAAATGACATTACCATTTATTATTTCTATTTTTCCCTGAGACATGTTTTTACTATACACATAATTTTGAAAACTGCTTTTAAAAAATATCACATAATATGCATTTTAAATCTAAAAAATATTTTTTAATATTTACTTATTTTTAGAGAGGGAGGAAGGGAGGGAGAAAGAGAGGGAGAGAAACATCCATATGTTGCTTCTCACACGCCCCCAACCAGGGACCTGGCCTGGCACCCAGGCATGTGCCGCTATCTAAAAAATATTTGAAAACAAATAATAAACAGCTAAAGAACATTCCACTAATCAATATATCATTTACACAACCAATTTCTATAGTGCTTACATTCATATTTTTCTAAATTTCCAATTATTATAAATCAAACTTAAAAGAAAGTGCTAAACACAAAATTTTGTCCATACCTCTAGAGTCTCAGCATAGATTCCAGTAAATAAAATTATCAAGTCAAGGTGTGTTAACATTTCTAGGGCTATCAAGAGAGTAAAACATTGCACAATTACTTTCAAGAAACGTCGTATCAATTTACATTCCCATTAGCAAGGTATGAGATTGAAATACACACCTTCACCAAGTGTTATTTTAAAATATTTGCTAATCTGATAAGGAAAAAATAGTAAATCATTGGTCTTCAATTTTGGATTTATGTGATCACTAGTTATATGGACCATTTTAAATACGATCATTTCCATTAATTTTTCCTTTAGGTTCCTCGTTCACGTTCTTTGTCCATTATCTCTGGGGAACATGGAGAGAACCTGCAGCTCTTTCCGCCAATCTCAGCTCGCCGTGGCTGTCACTGTGTGAGCTCCCTGCCTCGGTGAGTGTGATCTCATTCCTTAAAGTTACGTTATCATTCCTTTTCCTCTCTCTCCCCCTCCCTTTCTCTCCTCCCACCCCTGCCTTCTCTCCTTCTCTCTCTCTTTCTGTTTGCCACAAAATGGCTCCTAAGCACAGCCACCTACTTCACCTAGTGCTCAAAGAAACTGGTCTGTGTAACACTGGAGAGAGAACTGGTGGACCTGGAGTCACTGAAGGACAGTATTTCCAGATTGCCAAGGAGCACTGAGTCACTGTGACTCTCTTTGTAAGTGGTGATGTTTGAACCTAACCTTCTCCTATGCCTCAACATTAAATGCCACAGTATTCTTCAACGGACTCCCCAAATCTCAGTGAAACTGCACCTTCCTGCTTCCGTGGTGTCTGTTTCCGCCAAGCCTGGTGTGGCCTTTTTTACATCTTCCTCAGTCCCAATCCTGCCTGTCTCTGATTAGAAAGCTCAGATGGCAGCCCTTAGGTGAGAACAGCCTCTTCCTCTGAATGCCATAGCTCACTGCCCATCACTTACAGCACTTGCCCTCTCCCAGTGTCCTGGCCCTTTGTGCGTGCGACTCATCTCCACTCCTCCGTAAGCTCCTTAAGGTGTCTGTGTGCTTATTTGTGTCTGGATTCCCATAATACATTAGCAGAAATCCAAAAGTGTTTTACAAATTAAGAAAATAAAATGTCATTTAACAGAAACACTAGGGGGGAAAGCTACTTTGAAAGGGGAAAAATGTTTAATTTTGATTGTGTAGTAGCCCCCCTTACCCAGTTCCAGTTACCTGTAGTCAACCACAATCTGAAAACATGGAGTGGAAAATGGCACCTGACTTCATCTCACCACATAGGCGTTGTATCATCTTACATCACCACAAGCAGAAGAAGAGTGGGCGCAGTGCAATATTTTGAGAGACAGAGTGCATTTACATATATTTTATTACAGTGTATTATTGTAATTATTCTATTTTCTTATTTATTGTGGTTAATCTCTGTGCCTAATTTATAAATTAAACTTTATCATAGGCATGTATGTATATATTGGAAAAAACACCGTGTATGTAGGGTTCAATACTATGCAGTTTCAGGCATCCACTGGGGATCCTGGAACATACTTCCCCACAGATAAGGGGGGACCGCTGCACTGAATGTGGTAACGTCATTGAAGGAATTGCATCCTCCTGTCAATTTCACATGTTGACATCCTGACTCCCATGTTAGGTGTATTTGGAGATAAGGCCTTCAGAAAAGTAAAAGGTTAAAAGAGGTTGTAAGGATGGGGGCCTAATCCAACAGGATTAGTATCCTCAGAGGGAGAGAAAGGGACTGAAGAGCTTTCTCTTCATTTGCATGCCCAGCGAAAAGGCCGTATGAAGACATAGTGAGAAGGCACGGTCTGCAAACCAGAAAGAGAGCGCTCATCAGAACCCAACCACCAGGGACCTTGATCTTGGACTTCCAGGCATCAAAACCATGAGAAAATACATTTCAGGTGTTTAAGCCACCAAGTCCATGGTATTTTGATGGCAGCATGTGCTTACTAACACACTGGTAATTGTAAGACATTAGCTAGAAATGGAAGAAAGTCAGTCTAAACAAATGAACATTAATAACTCAACCAAAGAACTCACAGAATCTCATGTCAAGACCTTTAGAAGGTAGAAACTAAAAGAAGAATTAGGAAACATGCCTCCTTTGGTCTCACCATAAAAAGCACAAGATGTCCCCTTATTCTACAGCCATTTAAGTCCCCTGTGGCAGAGGAATAAAAACTGATGAAAATTACAACTGGAGTCCAGGGGCTAAGAAACTGAATGGGGCTAAACAATTTAGATCAAATATAGAGGCAAATAAGCACCAAAATAATATTTCAAAACAATTGGAAGCCTGACAAGGAAATTGCTACTGGCTTCCATTAGACTAAGAGTGGATTTTCTCATTTTTTTTGAAATGATGATCTATGATCATCGTAGGCTGACCCATTAGCCATGGAAAGGTGTTCCTGGGTCTCTAGGGACATCACTCAATAGAGGCCTCAGGCCATATCACAGAGCCACACTCGACTTCAAAACCAAATGTTACGGAAGAACACATCAGAAAGCTAAGAGAGAAAGAGAACAACTCTCTTGTTCTCAAGTCTCTGCCAAAACTCAGTCATCATAACTGCATATTTTAAATATGTGTCATGCTTTGGCCCAAGTAAGTTTTTTTTGTTTGTTTGAAACTTCAAAAAAAACCCTCAACCCAATAAAAACAGAAAAAGGACATTTTTTTCAGAACTGTGTTTCTTAGGAATCTTGCGACTTAATGTCCTTCTAGTTCCTGAATTAGAGATTTAAAAAAATGAACCATGAAAATGTTTCTTTCAAAATCTCCTTCCATCCAACATGTGGAGAAAATATGGTGGCAACTGAGTCATTTTTCTTATTCTGTACCATACATTTCCATTATCCTGTGGTTAACTTCCAAAGCATATATACCTGTCACATGGTTTTTAAAGTAACATTTAATAAGTATGAATTACAAGAAGCGCACAAGTCCAAAGCAACAGTTCAATGAATTATCACAAAGAAACCACAACAGATCACTATCTAGATCAAAAAAATAGAACATTGCCAGCATTCCAGAAGCCCCCTCCCAAATGTGGTTTTGAAGTTGATATATTTTTTCATAAAAAGAGTATTATTAATGGTAGTAAGTGCCCAGATCAGCCCACAGAAGCTAAATGGCTTGTGGACGCAGTGCCAGGGGTTGGAGGGCGTCGCCATTTCCCAGGGCTTCGCCAGTGTTTGGATTTCTTAGTCAACTGCACAGTGCTCATGGGGACACAAGTCAGCACAACCATCCAGGGTTACTGGCAAGTCATTTTGTTGTATGTTTCCAGATCTTTAAAAAAATCTATATTTTATGCCTTGGTAATTCCAGTTTAAACATCTTTCCCAAAGCAATTCAGAGGAGGCGTGGTCACAGATGTACCTCTAGACAACGTCGGAGAGCAGCGGCCCTCGGGTGGCTCTGCCACTACTTACTTGTGCGGTGTGGGACAACACGTTTAACCACCTGCACTGTGCCTCGGTTTCCTTATCTGTTAAATGGTCGTACAAAGGCTAAATGGGTTATAGTGCGTAAAGAACCTGAAACAGTGCCTGTTACACAGTTAGCAATTCAATAATGTTAATCATTAGCTACTTTTACCAAAAAATCATCACCCATTATTTATAATGGGAAAGATGTAAAAGTTAAATGAGCAGAAATAGGGTAATGAATACATCCATACAAAGGAACATGGTGCACCCCCTGGGCGTATCACGCAGGGGTCGGAAATGCCGGCTCTGGAGCCTGCATGCCAGCCCGACCTGACCAGCTGTGCCACCTTGGACAATTTTTCTTGCTCTGTGAGCATCAGTTTCCTTATCTGAAAACAGAGACTAATAATAGCCATCTTGAAGAGTCAGCCGGCTCATATACAGAAAGCGCTTAGAACAGTTCCTGGCATCCAGTTGGTGTTTAGTCAGGGCTAGTCTCTCTCTCTCTGAGGTGTCAGTGCTGCAGCCTGATGACACGTCATCGCCCGAAGCTTCCCAGTCAGTGGCTGAGAACGTGCGTCCTGCGCTGGGAGGAGGCACCCGAACAAAACCGAAATTTCCCTCGGAGTCAACAGAAGGAATTACAGATGCGAGCCTGGGCCCGGATGCTCCGTGCGGAATCGCCAGGTGAAGGAACTGGGAAGAGCTGTTCCACGGGCAGAACGGATCGCTTGGATTTAAAGGGGACAGAGAAAGGCCCCTGAACACAAGCTCCCATCACAGTGACAAGCACGTCTTGGGGAGGGGAAGGAGCTAGAATGGTTTTCCTGATCACCTGTCACCATCCGTTTCCCTCCCTACACCCTGACCTTGGGCTTTTCAGAGACTAAAGGACAGGAAATAGAGAAGATAGATTGATGTCTATTTGAGGAAGGAGGTGTATGATAACAGTTTCCACAGAGGGTCTGGGAGCTCTGCTGTGACTGACCCCCAACTGCTCCTAAAGCTCTGGGTTGGGGTGCGGACATAGGCTAGACATGGTTTCCCTTCTCAAGGAGCAGGTTTACAACCAGCCTCGGAAACCCAGCTGGTGTCGAATGTTTCGCTGACCCAGTAACCCCAATTCCTGGAGACAACAAGGATCAGCTCTCACCAAACCCTTCATCCACCCAGCCCTATTCCACCCTGACTTCAGGTACTTCATTATCAGCAGATGCCTCTCCAAGGACCCTGTTCCTCAAAAGCCACACCCAGAAAAGCTTCAGCCACCACCAGGTCTGTGTGCAGGTGGCGGCTGTAGAGGCCTGGTCAGTATGGCCTGTGAGGAAAAGGCAGCCTCACCCTGGAGGCCAGCATTCCCTGAGACCCCTGGACCACCACAGGGAAGGGGGGGCGGCTGCCCTGCCCCCTCCCTGCCCAGCTTGGCCGCTCAGACAATGGCGCCCTTGGTTCACTGCGTGTGTGCGGTGTGGGAAGGGAGCTGCTGTTTTCAGGCCTTGTCACCGTCCTTCCTTGTCATAGCTCCAACAAGGCCCCTAAGGCTTGGAGGGTCGCTGCTACCTTACAGGAGTCTTTCTATTGTCTTTTTGTAATGAGCTGGCATTAATTAGTATTTATGCTGTGCCCACAGTGTGCCCAGAACACAGAGAGGATCCAGAAGGCACAATACCTACCCTTGCTGAGGGTTGATTTAAAGGGGCCACACTTTTAAGAAATCACCGATGGTTGCTGTTTTCTTGCTAAAAAGCTCTCTTATAGAATCATCCAGTGAGGGGCACAAGTCAAGGTTCCTGCATCCTGAGAGCCTCAGTTGCGGACGCTTGGTCCCCAGTGGCCTGTCTATTAAAGGGACTTAGTTCTGGCCATTCCTGGAAATGCGGTTATGGATTGTCTGGAAAGCACTTGGCCGTGGAAGGAGCCAGCCTCAGAGATTTCCCCAGACCTCTGCTGGTGTCAGAGGCTCCTCAGCCACATTTTGCTGAAAGCCGCGGTGTTGAAAGATAAACTGCCCAATGTTGCACAAGAATGTCTTGGAAGACTCCATGGATTTGAAACTACCTTGGAAAGCATGCCAGCGCTCTTTGTGGTCCGCAGTTCCGGGGTCAGATGACAGCCCCAGAATTCAGTTTAAATGCTGGTGTGCCCTTCTGGGAAGGGCACAGATGCCTGAGGGAGGACGTGCACCCAGGGAGAACTCGGCCCTTGGGGGTCTCTGGTGGGCTCTCAGGATACAATTAGCTCCTTAACACCTCAAAGAACACACAGTGGGAGCTGCCGGCCTTGAGTTCATACCAGGTTTTGGGGTGCTAAGGTTTAAATATCTTCCTCCTACACACCCCTGTAAGGACAGATATCATTTCCCAAGTCAGTTCCTTGAAGCATATCTGATATTCGTAAAGTCAGAGATTGGCCCTTTGGGTCCTTGTAGTTTCTAGAGTCAAGGGGTTGAAGAATTTCACTGAAGTTCCATTTGCACACCAGCTGCAAAACGTGCCTTGTGCCATTCCCTCAGCACCAACTTGTCAGCTATGGTCCCGGAAGGTGGGAGGCTTGGGCTGAGGTATTTAAGATCTGCATACCTGGAAAAGCTCTCTTTGAACAGGACTGCAGGTGTGATAAGGGATAGTGTTCCCAGCAGGTGTGGCTTTCCCAGCAGGTACGCTTGAGGTGAGTTGATGTTTATCTAAATGGCTCCCGGGGGCTCCCCAGGGGATGCAGTCTACATTTCTGATTCACCTTCTGTCTTTTTTGAGGGGTCACCATACCGCACAGGCCCATCGGTGTGGCAGGACCAGACCCCAAACGCCTCCGCTCAATCGGCTGGTCCTGACCTTGTGCGCCTTGGGGCAAGGCTGCTACCCTTTGGCATTCTCACCCATTTAAAGGAAGCAGTTCTTGGCTTTCCTTCTGAGCTGCCAATCAGCTTTCTGCAAGAGGCCACATTTGGGTGGCAGTGTCTAGATGGATTCTTGAAAATCTGTCAGTATGAACGCCAATTATAATCCACAGGAAGTCCTTATTTCATAACAAGGTCAGGTACTGTGTCCCTTCCTAATGATTCACATTTCAGGTCACTGACTAGCTGTGTGATTTTGTGCAAGTTCCTTAAACTCTCTGCGCCCCAGTTCCCTTCTCTGTACAGTGGGGACAATAATTGTACTCATTTCAACCGGATTAGTGAGTGCTGAGTGGATAACACAGGTAAAGACCTGGCCCACGATAGGGGCTCAAAAAGTGACAGCTATTATAACCCTTAGTACTTGTCACTGTCATAGCATTTCATCCATACATGCTTGTTTCTTTGATTTCAAAAGCCCATGAGAACAGTTCTCAGTATTTAAAAGCTCTAGGGTCCTGGCTGGTATGGCTCAGTGGATTGAGTGCCAGCCTGAGTCACCGGTTTGATTCCTAGTGAGGGCACATGCCTGGGTTGTGGGCCAGATCCTCAGCTGGGGGCATGCAAGAGGCAGCCACATATTGATGTTTCTCTCTCTCTCTCTCTTTCTCCCTCCATTCCCCTCTCTCTAAAAATAAATAACAAAATCTTTAAAAAATAAAAAATAAAAGATCTAGGAGAATATTACCTTTGATTGTACATCTTTCTGAAAATACGCTGTGTCTGAAATTGTAGGAGGCTGGCATGCCCACTGTTCTCATATAAGAAGCAGGCAAGAGCTGTCTTTGTGCCTTGTGGGGTCTCCTAGAATTCACCCCATCTTCCCTCTCACCAGGCTTCCTCCTCCTCCTCCTTCATCTTGCCATCATGGTGGAGTCGGGAGGGAGGTTGTCCGTGGGACTGTGAGAATGCACTGACATGAGAAAAGCCAGGATCCGGCAGCTCTGAGGAAGATGGGGGTGGCACACATCCCTACTCGCCTTTATGAGCAACTACTGCCCCTTGCCCAGGCTTTTGGGCCAAGGTCTCCTTTGGGCTCCCGGAAGGAACCACCTAATGTTTTCATACACTGCACTGAAACATTCATGTTGCTTTGGGTCAGATTCATTTAAAAAATAACCTTTGCATCTGACTTAATTCCTCCAGGAGTTCCCAGAATGCATTGGCTTTAGACATGCTGTCTCTAGATAATGCCAACAAAATCTGGGGGTTAGCGGAGGTGGGGAAATTTGTAAGGTACTAGAAGTGTTAACGTCCCATGATTCACTTTTAGCTTTATCTCAAAATTAAACCACACCTCTTTCGTTTTCAGGCTCCATCCTTATCAAACACAGACTTTATACCACGAAGCCCATCAGAAAGGAAAGGAAAGGACAAAATTCTCTGATCCAAGCTGCCTTAGGTGAGCTTCTGCTCAGCAGGAGGCAGGAATTCCCAAAGCAGCTCCCAGGGCTTTAGCTGCCCCATCCCCTCACTGTCCCCCAGTTACAGTCCAAGGACAGCACACACACCCTCCCTTGCTTTGTGTGTCCCTGGCACTAGGAGAGGTATCTTACTCGCCACCAAATGGGGCATCAAGGTGATGGAATCAGGCCCCAAAGACCTGTGTCTGAACAGTTTTCAGCCCTCACTCGTCTATACACAGACCAGAAAGAAAGCGCAGGTGGGTTGGCTTAGGGCATTTCGGGTTTCCCCCACCTCACAGGGTGTCCTTTGGCTCACCCTGTGCCCTAATTGCCTGGGGCTCTTCCTTCCTTCCTGGGCTCCACTGCTATAGTGAGTGCCCTTTGAGCACTTTTATGGGGCAGTAAACTTTAGAGCCTGCCAGCTCTAAAGGGTTCCCACATTTCTGAATAGAATGATTTACGGCATACAAGACTAATTGGGTTTGCCTTTTGAAAATATCAGTGGATATCAGACCCTTTCAAAAGGGTTGACTGGGTTACATGGGCTAGCAGTTGGCTTAGAGAAATGGCTCAGAGGCAGAGCTCAGCTCCTGACTGTGCATAGTTAAGTTAGAAAATAAAACAGCCTTTGATTCTGACTGCAGCACAGAACTGGCTGTAAGCTCTGCCTCTTCCACGTTAGGTTGCTTTGGTCTCAAGCACACCACCAACTTGCACCTGTCTCCTAAATTTTTGCCCCCCTGCTCCTTTCTTGCCTGGGCTGACAGGGATCACTCTGAGCTTTGTCTGTAAATCACATAAACTGATCTGCTCCTTCTCTCTTCAGCAGGAAAAAAATAAATAAAACCAGGAAAAAGGCAGCAACTCAATCACAACTCCCAACCAGCGCCGAGTAATTCGGCAGCGCACAGAGGCAGCATCGTCCCTCACTCCAGAGCGCTCTTACCTGTGTTCCATACCGGCCACTGCTGCGCCCACTCCGGACTCCTCGGGTGTGCGGCCCCAGCTCCCTGCAGCCCGCGGACAACTGGGCCCATTATAGTCACCAGGCTGCCTAGTTAAAGAGTAGCCCTTACAAAAATATAAACAGCCTGTCAGCGCAAGCCAACGGGGCGGGGTTATGGCCTGGGGTGGGGAGCAGGGACAAAGAGAACCAATGATCAGCTTCTTTAGGCTCTATTAGCTTGAGATATTGTATTTCATCCTGAAGTGGGGGAGACTGAGCTTGGGGGACACTGAAAAGGAAGGGCCAGATCCTCACCTGGGTGGCGCAGCAGCATGAAAGGGCTCAAGTGGAAGACATTCATCACTGCTTGCAGAAGACCAGTTTCAAGGAGTCTGCATGCCTCACACATAATACTATGCATTTTAAAAGCCACAGACATTTTGTTGTATTAGCTATCTTTGGTCCTCTGGGGTTAATAACTGAGGTATGCACTGAGGGACAAAGGAGTTTTTCAATCAAAGAAAAAAATCCAAGGAAGCTGCCTCGGCGACACACTTCTTGTGCTGACGGTAACATCTGAGGAGAGGCACTCGGCAATCTGCAGAGAAAACGCCTGATAGGACTGGCGCACCTTCAGAACCCAGGCAAAGGAGCTTATTTTATTCCCCAGATATAAGTGGCTCACATTCGTTTTTTAAATGCTCACTTAACCTGACCATACACACAGACAAACAGAAGTTAGCTCAGGATATTCGGAAGAAGGAGGCTGATAGCTGTGGCTTTTTTCCCTCTTCTGAACCTAAGGAAGTTCTGCTTTTAAAGCTGCTGTGCCGGCTTAACCTTGCAATGCCCCATCATAACAACCATGAACCAGAAAATAAACTGTGGCTTTTTTTTCTTTCTATGATTCCCAAATAATCTACTGAAGTAAAAATAAAGTTAAGAGCTATTTGGTTGACTTGTGGCATGGCATAAATGACGGGTGTAGAGACTTTGAGAAAAGTACGGTCATTACAATGTGGAGTGATCTCATTATTTATAAAGAGAAGCACAGTAGCTATCGAAATTAACTAGCAGAGAAAGAGTATTAAAATATATTTATTTTCCACAAACTCCATCAAGCTTTTCTGACTTTGAATATAAAAATAATAACCCAAAGACACTGTCCTTTCTAATATATGTTAGTAAAATGTTTATGATTTTGACACTGATGCTTCATTTGTATTAAAGTAAGAATCTCTGGAAGCTCTACGGGATGAGGCTACCTCTGGCCCTTCTCCTCTGATGACTGCAAAGGAGAATTCACATCTGCACTTGCCTGGCTCTTGATTTTAAAGCACAGGTTACCTTCTGGAAAAGGTTTTGTCTTCCTCTAAAGCATCTGAGAGCATTTGAGATTCTCTCGTTTTTTAAAAAGCATCAGGACACATGCTTGATGCATGAACAACCAAATAAAATAGGTAAATTGGACTTCATCAAAATTAAAAAATGTTGTGCATCAAAGGACATTGTCAAGAAAGTGAAAAAGATAACCTACAAGCTGGGAGGAAATACTCACAAGTCATATATCTGATAAGGCTCCAGTATCCAGAATATATAAAGAACTCATACAACTCAACAGCAAAAAGACAAACAGCCCCATTCTAAATGAAATGTCCATTCAAAAGTCTTGAATAGACATTTCTTCAAAAATGATTCACAGATGGTCAACAAAAACATGAAAAGGTGCTCATATTACTAGTCATTTAGGGAGATGCAAACCAAAACGCAACGAGGTACCACTTCGCAACCACTAGGATAGCGATACAAAAATTAAAATTGAAATTAAAAAACAGAAATAAAAAGTGTCGAGGGTGACGAGAAGAAACAGGAACCCGTATACATCGCTAGCAGGAATGGACAATGGTGCAGCTGCTGTGGAAAACCCTTCTACAGTTCTTCACAAAAGCCAAACGTAGAATTAGCGAGTAACCCAGTAATCCCTCTCCTGGTTACAAACCAAACAGAAGTGAAAACGGGCACTCGGACAAATACACGTGCATCCATGTTAACAGCAGCCTCATTCACTAAAGCCAACAGATACTAGATTAATAACAGATTAATAGATGAGCAGGTTACCAGATAAAGGAATTGTGGTATATACCTACATGGAAAAATGTTCAATCATAACATGGTTGCACCTCGAAAACCTTATGCTAAGTGAAAGAAACCAGGCACTAAAGGTCACATGTTATATCATTCCACTTAGATGAAATATCCAGAATAGACAAATCCATACCGACAGAAGGCAGATCGGTGGTTGCCACGACTGGAGAGAAGGGGAAAGATGGGAGAAACTGCTAAAGCAATGCAGGGCTTTATTTTTAAACTAGGTAGAGGTGGTAATTGTCTAACATTGAGAATGTGCTATAAGCTATTGAATTATTCATTTTAAAATAGTTAGCTCTATGGTTTTTGTTTTAAGCTGCAATACCCTCTAGGTTAAACAGGAGCCTTCTTACAAGGTTACCCCATTAGATTATTCAAAAAGATTTATTCAGTTCATCCATTCACACGATATTTATGCACTGTTCAACATCTATGAAGTCCCAGATACTGTGGGGTAGCTGGGTGCCAGGAGACCCACTTGTACTGCATCCAAGTGGGAAAGAACAGGACCGTCTCATGGGGGCTGGACATGGCAAGCAGGGTGAGAGAACTAGCATTCGGTACCTGGCTGCCACACGCTGGCTCACCTCACGCTTGATCCCGTTTATGTTCAAAACCACTTGGAGTGGTGATGGTAGGAATTATTGCTCCCACTTTATGGATTCAGAAACTGAGGATCAGAGAGTTTCACTTCCCCAAGTCGCTCAGCCTGAGGCGATGAGGCCTGGGTCTTTCTACTTCGCCACACTGCTCCTTGAGCAGAGGTGTGTGAAGAACCGAGCCTACTGGGGAAAACATGTTTCCCAATGCAAAAGGAAAAACAAATAAATTTATTAAGAAGCACCTTTGATATCAAAAACAGCAGTGTGATTCTCTCTCTTTGGTGGGATAAGGAAATAAGCCAGAAAAGACCATAATGAACTGTCAAACTTTTACTCAGTTTCATTTTCAGAAAACAACCATAGAACTTTAGAAAATGAGGGGTTTTCTAAGTAATCTGACCATATACCCTCAGTTTTCAGACGGGAAATCTTAAGCCCTACAAAATTAAGTGACATGCCCAGAGTTATATAGTAAGATGGTAGCAGAACCAGGGATGGGGCTCAAGTCTCGTAACCTCTAGTCCAGGGTTCTTTCTGCAATGCCACACACACCAAATCAAAACAGCGACTCCAGATTAACCTTTTGCTGAGTAGATCTCAAGTTCTCTCCCTCTCCATAGTGTTAGTAGATGCAATTCTTACCTCTATAAACTTGGAATGTAATGACCTACACAATTTTGGACATTTTCAGTAACTTTACTATTTCTTTCATCATGTATTTTGTTAAAAACCAATAAAGAAGAGAGTCAACATTGCAATCTGCAAAGGACTATATTTGAATTCAGTTCATTTCAACACAGGTAAACCTCTTAGAAAGTTGGAATAGGAAATGAACTGAGAACAAAGAGGAGGCTTTGAAAACATACGAAGAAGACTTTGCCAGGAATTTTATCAAGAAGGCCCAATGACGTCAGACCGACTCTCCGACAAAGCTGCTGCACATCCCAGAGGCCACGTTCTCTCCTGACCCTCCTATTCGCTGGCATTGGCATATTGCTGTTATTGAAAATGACACACAAAATAATTACAGAGGGAGAGGTATGTTCTTGTAAAAGATGGGGAGATGACATCACTACTTTCTAAATTTCAAGCCATTAGGATTACACAATTCAGAAAATTGCTATATGCCCATTGAGAATGCTTATCATCCAATTAAAATTTTACCCTTGATCCAAAATGGCCACCTCTTAATCATCCACCTTGGCAACCTGAGGCTTCAATTACCCATCAGCAGACTTCCTGCACCCCTTCTAAGGGGCGGAAACAGCACTTAACTGACTTAGCTCAACATCCCAGAGTGCACTCAACTATCAAACCCCTGATTTGCCAACATACAAAACACAGTACTGAAGGAAAATACTAAGTTGTCCACTCACATTTTTTTAAAAAGTGGTACACACATGGCATTAGGTTCTCACATTTAGAGACCATGGAATAATATGGTTAGTTGAATTGGTTGAAGTCACAAGAGTCCCTTTGGATAACATATGGATAAATGGTCAGACCCCTTAACTCTTCCCAGATGATTTCAGAAATTATAAACTTTTAAGTCTGAATCATTTATTTTTTAAAATCCTTTCTTTTTTTTAAGGAAGTAAAAGGGATGCATTGGCAACATGGCTTAATAAAAAGAAGCCGAAGACTTAACCCTCAGGGGCACTGAAGAACTTTGCAGATAGATGGAATGAAAGCTACGATCTTTCCGGACTTCGACAAGGCTTTGGATTTGGTTCTGCTTGGCTGTTCCTCAATGCATTGTAAATTATGGATAAAAATCATTCACTCTTACTTAGGTCAGCCCATAACTTGTTAAAGATATTGACAGTTTTAAACACATTCCATTAAACTTTCTTCATTCTCAAATGCCTTTATTCTCTGTAGATAAGGCACATTATAAGTGATTGTGTGAATGTCCTATATTTATCATTCTATGTGATTTCTTTGTAATTCTCAAAAAAAGACAGTGATGGTAAGGCTTAGAGTCAGGTTTCAGATGAAGCTGAGCTGTGAAGAAAACTCTGCTAACCACACATCAACAGGAAAGCACTTTTATTTTCCCAACCATGATGGTGGATTTTTACAAGCCTCCTATACAGTGTTTTAGTCTGTCCCTGTATGTCGAGTGGCCCACTTTTATAAAATGATGGCTGAAGTTAGGCTGTAGCTGTGGAAAAGAGAAGCAAATTGACTTACGTGGTGGGCCAAGCAATGGCCTTGGGTCCAAGTGCCTATTACCCAGCCCATTGAGCTGAACCACGACAATCCTCAGCACCACAAAGGTTTTCAAGTAGCTGGTGAAGAGTAAATTGGCCTCAATCCTAGCTCAGAATTAATTCCAGGACCCATAACAGAGGATCATTCTAGATCCAAGGGTAATGCAATGTTTTCACTGATAACCCAAATGATGGAAGAGAAAGCACCATCAATTTTGAGGAAGCCACAAGCTGAGCCACCCCTTCAGAAGTGGGAGCAGAACTGAATAATAATGGTAATAATAGACATTCAGCATCTTTTCTATGCTGAGCACTGTTCTAAGAGAGTTTATCTGATTAACTCATTTCACCCATCCAACCAGCCCTAGGAGGTAGGTGCTCTCACTTTGACAACCTCTCTAAAGAGCCACTGGAAGCCTCAAGGTGCATGATGGGATTAGTGTCACCGGTCACTGATCCCCTTTCTAGTAAATTTTTTACAGTGGACTTGCTTATGATCTAAAGATTGTAAGTATAGACAATCTACTAACTTTTTTTCTTGACCTTTATGTTCTCTGTTTACTATGCTACAGAAAGCACTCTATTTTAGTATTCCAATTCCATATGCTTGTATATCATTTGTGGCTATAAATACCTATAAATAAATTCTGATACTCCCATGAAAATATTGCTCCAATATTCCAAAATTAAAATTTATCATATTTTGACATGGCAACAGATCCATGATTAGAGTTATCTTCATATAGAATATTCTCTTTATAAGTAGCATGTTTTACAAGAAATGTTATGAATTTTTAATGTTGGATTTTTTACAGTACAAAAAGAAAACAGCCTTTACTAACTTGTGGGAAGGAGATTTTGTTAGAATCCATTGCTTTTTCTGGAATGTACCAGTAAATGTAGTATCATCAGTCTATTTGGGCAGCTCTAACAATTTGGGTCCTCCTTCGGCCAGCTTCCCCAAGTAGGCAAAGCCCGTTTTGTTTTCTTCTCATGCTTCCCCTCCTGGTCATTTCTTAAGGTAGAAGAGTAGACTCTTTGTGGCATCAAGAGAGACAGGTAGCAGACAGGGTGTAGCTCTAGTTCAGTCAGGGATGTGGAAGAATGGCCCAGGCTCGGGAGGGCAGGGCGACTCCTTTCAGGGACTTGGCAGCCGGGACAATACTTGAAAAGCAGCCCTCAGCCGCAGCCGGCTGGCATCTTCGCTTCTGTGTAACTCTAGATGATCCTGCTCAGGGCTGTCCCTCGAGTCCCAACAAGAATTCCTTCCTTGGTGACAAAGCACGAGAATGAGGCCCTCCCAGCATCTTTGACAGGTTTTAGGAAGATGAAATGGTTCAAGTTTTGAAAGGTTCACCTGATGTTTAAGCACCATCTCCTAAAAAGCCTCTTCTAAGCCTTCCATATTTCTTCCACTTTTCTGAAGACATTCGAGTCCCATCTTTAATCTCCAGTTTAGTTACCTTCACTGAATCACAGACTGTGAGAGCCAGTGTAACCGAAGAGGTCATTACGTCACAGGGAAGTAAACCGTGTCCCAAGGAGCTGAAATGACCCAGTTCTCACTGCTCAGACCAGACTCTCTCCCTCGGGCTGTCATGGGGTTTCTCAGCCTCAGCACTGCTCAGGGCTGGATAATTTTGGGCTGGACAGTTCTCAGTCCAGCAGGCTGTGATCACAGGACATTTACCTGTGTCCCAGGCCTCTTCACTAGAATCACCAGAATCACCTCTTCTCCCTCCTCCATTGTGACAGCCAAAAAGGTCTCCAGACCTTGCCAAATGTCCCCTGATTTCTCCCCTGGTGGGAAAACCAGCTCTGGTTGAGAACCACTGATCCAGCAAATTCCTCCACCCTGCCCACAGGGGGCAAAGGAACAGACAGTTTGAACAGCAGCAGGTGTCTGTACAAGGGCACCTTCCCTAGGCCGCCTCCACCGTCGGCTGCTGATTGAACCCAGTCTTTCTCACCAAACTCCTCTTTAGTGAGTCCCCTGGTCATGATTGGCAGGAATCACGAAATCCTCCTCCGGTTCCGCAATTCCCCTCGTGTGATTTCCTGCGCCTGTGTCCGGTCTCCTCACCTCCTTTCTGAGCTCCCTGGGACGGGAGGGGTGATCCCTGGTTGGCATAATTCATCCCAGAATCATCCCTAGTGCATCCAGTGCTAGGGACACAACAGAAAATGCTATTGGCTAAACAACCCCTCAGTGGGGCCCGGCTTTGTCCAAACACGAAGGCACAGCTGCTCGGGTCACACATGTAAACATCCGAGCAAGCGCGGAGGGAGCACAGCCCGGAGGACTGCCTGGCAGTCCCACCGTGGCTCCAGATGTACACAGTTGTACTGAGAATGCAGTAGGCTGTCCTGGGTACCATCGAGCCAGGGAGCCAAGCCTCCATGACTGATGCTCTCTTTCTTTCTTTCTTTTTAAAGATTTTATTTATTTACTTTCAGAGAGGGGAAGGGAGGGAATGAGAGGAGGGAAAAATTTGTGGTTGCCTCTTGTATGCCCCCAACTGGGGACATGGCTGGCAACCCAGGCATGTGCCTTGAGTGGGAATCCACCCCGTGACCTTCTGGTTTGCAGGCTGGTGCTCAATCCACTGGGCCACACCAACCAGGGCCTGATGTTCTTTTTCACTTTACATGGTAAGGTTGAAACTGAGTCACCTTGGAGTAAAAAGGCCCATGAGGTGAAAACTAAAATATTCCCGATATTTCCTAGGTGAGTCACTAAACCACTATGGGCCCCAATTTCCTCACCAGTATGATGGATTTAATAGTGGTATCCACCTCAAACGGTTGCTATGGGATGTGTGAGCTAGTACTTAGAACAGTGCAAGGCTCGTTGTGTAAGAGTTAGCTCTTGTGATGATTGTTACCATTATAAATGCCCATTCTCCTGAGGTCCTCTTCTCAGCCCTTATCACTTTTGTACACCTCCAGAGGGTGCTAGGTGACACTTGAGACAAGGGCACAGGCACATCTCTTTGAGAGCAGGGCATCCCCAGCACTCAGGACACTGTCTGCCACAGAGTGGACACTTGATGTATATTGAGTGAATGTATGAATGAATGAATGAATCTGCGGAGTACCTAAAGGAGCTAGCGGAAGTGGTTAGTATTTTTCCCCAAGGGACAATGTTTTTGTATTTCTGTGTAAGATTGCAATACTGAAAACCTTCCTTTCAAAGGCCGTGTGCTCCGACACACAGCTGAGACTTGGGGCCAGGAGCCCCTGCCTCTGCTTCTGCCCACGTCCCAATTAGCCGCGCGACCTGAGGCTGTCAGGTGCCTTCATTTTCCTGATAAGAATAACAATACCCACATCCTAGGGGTATAACAAAAATTAATGAGATGGCACGTGAACTGTGCCATGAGCGTCACAAAAGAAAACCTTACATTACCATCAAGCAAAATTTTTAAAAATATACCAAGAAAGCATGGAGTTAATAGGGCTGTTAATTTTCTGAAGACAAAGTATTCTTGCTTAGTTCATTTCACAGAGGCCAGGTTACAGTGTTATCAGTTGGCTATCTGAAGGGAAAGCAAATCTATTTTATTCACTGCTGGTTTCAAATGAAAAGTGAAAATGCCTGTCCTCACCTCCTTACCAGCTTAATAAAGCTCCATTTAGCATCCTGAGAATTTGACGTGGTGTAGAAGAGAACGCCACGGCTTCCATCCTTGTCCTGTTAACCACGATGGATCTGGCAATAAAAGTCTTACAATTAAAGGTCGCCGTGTCCCTAAACAGGCATCTGAAGCACAGAGCAGCTGGCCATCTGCATTCAGGTCCCTGGTGGGAGTGCTGCGGGCTGTGGAGGTCCTGGGGTTTCCTCCCACAGGCCCTGGCGTCCAGCTGTGCTGTGATCCTGCCACAAATAAGGTATCAATTTTCTAAACATCCCTGAAAAAAAAAAAAAATCACCCAGGTGTCAAGTCTCAGATAACCATTTTAAAGGGAGTATTTCTAAAAAAAGAAAAAAAAAAGTCCAAATTAAAAAGAAGAAATATTGTTTGCATATCTAGCTTCTTGCCACACCTACATTTTATCCTTTAAGATTTACAAACTCTCCTTCAGTGGAGCTCAGTTCAGGGCCCCTGAATGCAACAGCTTCTCAGACACTTGCCCGCCACACAACCCAACCCCCTTTCCTGGTTATTCCCAGTCCTTCCCCTGGAATTCCTCCCAGTCCTGTCTGACCAGTCACTGGGAGGCCATCGTTCTTGTTAGAAATTCTCCTCTACGCAGCACTGGAGAGTGGAGAGCTCTCTGCTGTGCCTGTAATTTCCCATAGTTACCTGAAGGAATCAATACGCTGGGGAAAAATTGCACGGGCACTTGACAAAGAGCTGAGAACGAGGATCATTTAAGCCTTCTGTATGTAGCCAGTCATGATAGGGTTCTGCAGTTTTGTTCAGATACGGTCAAACAATATCTTGAATGCATTTTATAAAGGTGACTTAGGAGACATCATTTACTCACCCTAGAGAGTTTACTTCCATCTTATCTCTTTTTACAGCAAGGCCCCAGCTGCATATCTCCTGCCCTGGACCCAGGGTGGGCATGCAGCAGGCGCTCCATACACGTTACTCACTGAAGAAACAATTATGATGCCACCCAGAATGCCACCAGTACAGACACCGATCTAGAGGATGTCAGGGGTGAAGATATTCTGGAAATTGGGCATCATCAACTCCCTCCAGAAAGTACTTCTGGAGTCAGTGAAAAACCCTACAATGGACAGTTTTTCAAAAAGCAAACAAGCTGGAGGACTTCCGGCCAAGATGGAGGCATAGGCAGACGCACTGTGCCTCTTCTCACAACCAAATTAAAGACAACAAAGATTTAGAAACAAGAAAATAACCAGAACTCAGAAAATCGAACTGTTTGGAAGTCCAACAACGATTCATCCAGACCGGTAAGAGGGGCGGAGTCGCGGCAGGAAAAAGCGGAGGGGTGGACTGGGCACGCAGGCAGCAGCAGCTGGCAGCCCCCAGGTGCACAGGCGGCGACTAGCAGACCCCGGGCACGGGGCGGCAACTGTGCAGAACCAGTGAGGCTGTGCAAGGCAGCTGGCTGACCGGGTGGTCCCACATTCACACACAGATAATCCAGGCAAAGGGGAAGCGGTGAAAGGAACTGGAATCTGAGAGTGAGTAAAGCAACCGCCATTATCTCCTCTCAGACCCCGCCCCCACATACAACGTCACTACCCAGCGACTGGGCTGTCCCACCCTGGGGAACACATGAGGCTCCACCCCTCACTACGGAACAGCCGCGACTAGACAAAACAAACAAACAAACAAAAAAACCCCAGAAATGAAAATGGCTCAAACTGGAGAACAAATCAAAGCTCCAGAGCCAATTTATCTAAGCGATGAAGAGATTGCCAACCTATCAGATGCACAATTCAAAACCCTGGTAATCAGGATGCTTACAGAATTGGTTGATTTTGCTCACAAATTAGATGAAAAAATGAAGGCTACAATAAGTGAAATGAAGAAAGATGCATGGGGAACCAACAGAGATGGGAGGAAAACTGGGACTCAAATTAATGGAGTGGACCAGAAGGAAGAAAGAAACAACCAAACAAAAAACAAGGAAGAAACAAGAATTCAAAAAAATGAGGAGAGGCTTAGGAACCTCCAGGACATCTTTAAACATCCCAACATCCGAATTATAGGGGTACCAGAAGGGGAAGAAGAAGAGCAACCAGTGGAAAACTTATTTGAACAAATAATAAAGGAGAACGTCCCCAATCTGGCAAAGGAAATAGTCTTCCAGGAAGTCCAGGAAGCTCAGAGAGTCCCAAAGAAGTTGGACCCAAGGAGGAACACACCAAGGCACATTATAATTACATTACCCAAGATTCAAATGAAGGAGAGAATTCTAGAAGCAGCAAGGGACAAGGGGACAGTCACCTACAAAGGAGTTCCAATCAGACTGTCAGC